>WBNH01011794.1:147887-294407 GCA_013401255.1 Urocolius indicus | reverse complement strand
GTGCGGAGCGCAGCGCTGAGCGGGCGGCGCGGCGCAGAGTGGCGCGGAGGGGCGCGGAGCGGGGGGCGGCGGCGGTGGCGCAGGGGCGCGCAGCGTGTGCGCTATGCCTTTAACGGCGCGCGGGGCAGGCATGCCGAGCGCGTAGTGCGGGAAAGTCGAGGCGGGGTTAAAGTTCAGCTCATGGAGCGGCTCCGCGCTGGCTGCAGTTTGGCAGAGTTGGAAATGTGAAAGCAAGAAGCAGGCTCGGGGCTCCCCCTCCTCTCTCTCTCCTCTCTCTCTCTCTTTTTTTCCCCTCCTCTCTCTCCCTCTCTCTCTCTCCCCCTCTCTCTCTCCCTCTCTCCCCGCACACGCACACCTCCAAACCGCAGCCCCCCGCAGCAGTCATGTATTCTCCGCTCTGTCTCACCCAGGTAAGCGGCTGCCGGGGCGCGATGGGGCCGGCGCTGCGGGGGGTGCGCGCCCGTGCGCGCCGGGGAAGGGGCAGAAACGCTGCTCGCCGAAACTAACTTTGTTGCCTTTCGTTTGCATCCCACCCCCCCCCCCCCTTCCCGCACGGCCATTTGTGTCGGCACATGGCTAATGGCGCCTACTTATTAATGGTTTAATTAATAGAGGGGGGGCCCCCGGTCGGGCGCGGTGCTGCGGGACGCCCCGCACGGCCCCGCCGTGCTTGGTCATCCGCGATCGATGCCGCCCGCCGCCGCCGCGCCCCGCACCGCCGCTCCGCTTTGCGGCCCCGGGGCAGCGCTCTAGCCGCCGCTCGCCTCCTCCAGCCCCCGGCGCCGGGCACAACACGGCCCGCGCCCCTAGCCCGCCCCGCACTCCCCTGCTCGGGGCTACGCGGGCAGCATCGGCCTCGCTGACACCGCGCTTCCCTCACTCCTCCCCTCCACCGCTACTCTCCGGGTGCCGCGACGCACCGTCCCCCGCACCTGGGCAGGCTCCTGCGGTGCGGCGCGGTACGGCCGTCCCTGCGCGGAGTGTCCCCCGCAACCGCGCAGCCCTGCGGAGGCCGCCCCGGACGAGGACTGGGCCAGGGAGAGGTGGGGGTAGCGGGGACACCCGCAAACTTGTCCCGTTTGTATGTGTCCCCTCACCCACTGTGACCCTCCCGCCTGCGGATCGGGCGCCCCGCGCAACTTTTGCGCCTTCCCCACGCCCCCCCCCCCCCCCTCTCCCCCCCGCTTGCAGCGGGACGGGGGTGCGCGGGGGCGGGGAGAGGGGATGAGTCGCCCCGCGATGTCCCCAAGTTGCGCGGCCGCGGAGCGCTGCCCGGCCCCCCCCTTCCCCCGCGCCTGCTGCAAGACGCTAAATTACACACCTTCAATTAGCAGGATATAATGGTTTAACGAGGAAATGCTTTGTGGTGGACTCAAACCCCAGATTATTTCCTCCTGCAGGAGATTTTGACTACATTATTCTTATTAATTGAATTTGAATATTTTTTTTTTCTCCCGGTGAGAAAGCCTCTCCAGGCTCTCTCCGTCAAGAAAAAGGCGAGGAAAAGCAGAGTGACGGGAAGCAGCCTTCTCAGGCAGCCCCAAGAGCTGCAAAAGTTTCGTCCCCTTCCCTCACCATGGTCCCACGCTCCTTCCCTGGGCTCCGCCAAATTTCTGGATGCCCAGTGAGGAGCAGCCAAGGCCGACGGGGACACGAAACTCCAGCGGGCTTGAAAACCACACACTTGATTAAAGGCAGGCGGGTAACCAGGAGCGGAGGGAATTTGCAGAGGACATGGGATGCAAGCTCAGTGCTCTGCCTGACCAAAGTTTGTACCTTTCATTCCAACTGTGAAAAATACCTGTTTTTAGTCAGTTGTGCTTCTGCAGGAGGGCTGGCCAGGCGCTCGCAGCGTACCGCATCGCTTCACAGCCGCACGTGTAGATTCTGGTGTTCAGTTAGGCCCACTTGCACATTAAGGAGAGAAAAGAAATCTGTGGGCTGGTTGCTCCCCGGCTGGGTGTCCATCTCCCTCACCTGCTTTTTATTTTTTCTTCTTTTTTAATTTTTTTTTTTTAATTAGAAAAAAAAAAAGAAGAGAAAAGGCAGGCACTGTGCTCCTGCTCAGTTGAGAAAATCTCACATTCTTGTTGCACATTTGGAAAAGTAATACGAGGATTAGAGGCCTCCTGACAAACTCTTCCCTCCGAAGGATCAATTAGGTGATTCTGTCATTTTCTGTAGGAAAAAGGGGTGAGCCTTGAGCGATTGCAAGCAAGCTCCTATTTTGTCATTTCAGGACCTTTTATTGATACGAGTTTTGGGACAGAGGGCTTTTTTTTTTTTTTTTTCTTTTTTCTTTTTTCTCCTTTTTTTTTGTTGTGTATGTGTGTTAAGTTTTGGTACAGGTTTAAAGGGAGGCTTTAGAAAGTGGGCTAGAAAAGGAAAACAAACAGAAATACCAGTTATGAGCGTATTTATCCAAGCCCTGGGACTGAAATGGCAAGAGCATTTTGTATCATCTGTCAGGGAAAAAAAAACCCTAAACATCGTTCCATTTACATATCTGCTGAAGATCTAGGAAATAGTTGGGGAACATATGCACATCTCTTCATAGATTTACAAGCAA
Organism: Urocolius indicus; assembly: GCA_013401255.1. Taxonomy (NCBI): domain Eukaryota; kingdom Metazoa; phylum Chordata; class Aves; order Coliiformes; family Coliidae; genus Urocolius; species Urocolius indicus. Next base: position 291,838 of record WBNH01011794.1, on the reverse strand, counting down.
ATGGATTGTAAAAATATTAACAAGGGTGTCTGTAGCTGGCTTAATTTCAAAAAGATCAGTAGAAATATATTGTTTCAAGAGACTCCTTTGCTGCATTACGTTATTGCGGGCGCCTTTGGGATGGGTTTGGGGGCTCTTTTGTTGTAGTTTGGGGTTGGTTTTTTTGGGTTTTTTAGAGCTTTCTGAAGAGGAGAAGAGAATTTTGGTGGAAGCAGTACTAAATAGGTGTCTGCTCAAAAGCAGGCTGTGCTCGGAAGAGCTGTATCCTCAAACTTTGCAGAGTGGTGCGGTGAAAAAAACCAAACCCTTACTTTTTACTCTCGCTTTCCCAGCTTTCTGGCGCCTTTTATTTTTAGGTGACCCATCCAACGCCGAGGGGGGGAACGCAAACGTCTTTATCAAATACTTTGCCTTTCCCCAAGTTAGCTTTAAGGGAAACTTTCAAAGATCATCTCTCTGTTGGTTTTTGTTTTTTTCCCCCAGCAGTTACTTAAAATGTTGGTATTTTGCAGCGAGGCTGCAGACAAGTCTGCACATCTGTTAGCACGCTCGCATTGACACATTTCCAAAACTTTCTTTTTTGGAGGGGGGGGCCTATAATAACACCGAAATAAATATTGTATTGTGCAGAAACTGCTCCCACCCCAGTCCCGACCTCGCTTCCAGCCCAATTTTGTTTCATCAGTCCCAGACTCCTTTTATTTCCACTTCGCCTTTGCTAGTACCTCAAAGTGGGGCGATTTTTACGGAGCGGCGTGTTTACCAAGACAGTTTGAAAGTTGGTCTGTTTATGAGTCATTAACCTTTTCTCCTCATACACCATTTTGAAAAGACACATTGGGTCTGATAGGGACGTGCACACCTCGCGCACCGAGCAGTGGTGCTTTTCATTTACTTTAGCTGCGGACCTTGACTTTACACCTTTTTTTTTTTTCTTGTTTTCCTCCCCTCCTCCTGACATCTTTTAAAGTGGGATTTGACTATTGGGTTGGGTTTTCCCCCCCCCACTCCCCCGGTGTTGTTTTTACCTCCCCTTTCAGGTTCACATCGTAAGAAATCAGCTCTAGCGCAGGTTAAAGCAACTCTCTCTTGGATGTTATCCAGCGTCGAGCCAAAAAGGTCCCGAGCACATGAGATCAGGCAGGACAAAGCGCTGCTTAAAGCAGAAAAGTTTCAATATTTCAGGATGTACCCGGACGTGTTTAGAAACTGGAAGCGCTCCCCTGGCTCATTGTGGGGCTGTCGAGCCTCTGCTGTGTGTACCTTCGCAGATAAACTTCCACTTGACAAAAGGCCTTTTTTCCTTGACTCTCCCTGAGTGGGGAAGGGGAAGGACAGGAGGGATCAGAAGAGAGGCTTTATTATTTTTATTAGCTTGTAGGGACCTGTAGTTTTCAGATTTTTGTTATTTTTCTTTTCTCCCCCTGTGCNGGGGCAGGGCTGTGTGAGAGAGGAATGTGCCAATCATTGGAGTGATTTATTTTATTTTACCTGCTTTATATTTTAATAATCATTCGTAGTTCTCCGTGCTTGCTGCCGCTCCGTTGTTGCATAGTGAAATACATTGTGTTGGTTTTGGTAGTTTTCTGACAATCTATGATTAAACCAAAAATAAATGCTGTGGTGTTACCTCTAGATTTAAGTATTTACAATTCATGGGCTACTCAGTATAAGTGCAATTAAAGCTGTTGGGAAGTCAGCAGAAAGTCTTGAATTACAACAGGGTTTTGCTGATAGATATTTGCACTGCTGATTTCTCATTTTTTTCCCCTAATTTTTCGAAAAGGAAAAACAGGTTAAGATAAGATGTTGAAAGGAAGCAAGATGCCTGTTCTAACAATGTTTGCGTGGCCTGAAATCATTTGAGTAGGAAATGTACTCCATGGGTTAATATAAAAAAAATGAATTAAAAAGTTAGTTAATCTGAAAAATCCCCAAAGTTGTGTTGCAAGGGTAGGCAGCAAGTGGCTTTTACCACATTGGGGAAAACCCTGCGCGAATGGCTTTATTTTTTCCCCCCTCCTGGAGGGCCCAATCCTGAGCAAAAGAGGCACTCAGCCCCTGGAAGCAGGGATGTGCCCAGCACGCCGTGCTGCATCAGGCCCCCACAGGCTGTGTATGTTTTCACGAGCAGCCCGGAGTTTGGTCATTTATTTATTCAGAGAAAAACAAGAAATGTGGCCCAAGTATATTATCCTGTGTTTTGATCTCTTTGACTGACTTATGTAGTACTTTTTGAGGATACGTATGTGTGTATATATCACTTATTTTTCTTTCACCAAAACTGAGGCTGGGATCTCTCTTGCATTTCTTTTAATTGTCTGCATAATTCTAACCGTGGTTATTTTTGTGCCACGGGAGAGGGGTGATCTTTAACTCGTTGTTACACAAAGCAAGAAGTGTCTCTGGATGGCCAAAACTTAACTTTCCAAGCAGGACGTTTCGTTTTAAAAGATGTGAAAATATAACATGAAGTGTAAAGAAAAAAATACCCCAACATTTCTTTGCATATTCGCTCAAATTGTGTTAAGGTTTTTCTTCCACTGCGTTTTTCAGCTTTTTTCCCATTTCTTTTTGTTTTATAGAAAAACTCAGGGTTTGGCTCATCCTTGTATGTCTCAATATCAGACCTTATTTTTTTCTTTCTTTTTGACTAAATGCAAACTATACTTATTTTATATTAAAAAAACAACAGAATTGCAGGCCTTGCTTCCTGTGGGATTTCAGCGCTGGCGGTTGTTGGGCACGCAGGATAAATCACCCAAGTTTACTTTCAGCTCCCCTCACCTTTTAGGAAACAGAGAGAAAACCACCCTTCATTGTATTTGTGTACGCAGCTCTGTTGGCGTTTTACTATACTGCCTGCTTCTACTTCCAAATATGTCTTAGGGAAAGTTTTACTATACTTTAGACTTCCCCACACAAACATTGATTGGCATCCAAATGTTTAGGATTTGCCAAATTGGCGGGCATAACACTGGCTACACCGCAAGCAGCGGGGTCAGGGAGAGAGCAAAGGGAGATACGCGCTCCGCAAGTGGACTTGCAGCGGGGTTTTTAGCTTTTAACTCGTTCTACCTGTGTCTGGAAAGGGGTTTGGGGTTTGAGGAAAGGGCCCCACTGTTGCACTGTGTCCGCTCACAAACCCACCCATTTGAAGCTGGACCCTGTTTTTGGGGAGCGGAGGTTTGGGGTTGGCGTGAGCTGAAGCGGGGCTGCGGGGCCGGGGTGTGTCAGTGAGGGGTACTGATCCTGCAGCCTGTAAAACGTATAAGCACCCTCCTCGTTCTCACCACCCTGGCAAGCCTTCACGCCTCGCTAAAAGGCCCAGTTTCTGGAGGCTTTTTGTTGATGGTTTTGGTGACATTGACCCTTCTCTGTAACTTTTTCAGGATGAATTTCATCCCTTCATCGAAGCACTTCTGCCTCACGTCCGAGCGTTTGCATACACGTGGTTCAACCTGCAAGCCCGAAAAAGAAAATACTTCAAAAAACACGAAAAACGCATGTCAAAAGAGGAAGAGAGAGCCGTGAAGGACGAACTGCTAAGTGAAAAACCCGAGGTAAAGCAAAAATGGGCATCCAGACTTCTGGCAAAGCTCCGGAAAGATATCAGGCCTGAATTTCGGGAGGATTTTGTTCTCACAGTCACAGGAAAAAAGCCTCCGTGTTGCGTTCTTTCCAATCCAGACCAGAAGGGCAAGATGAGAAGAATTGACTGCCTTCGCCAGGCAGATAAGGTCTGGAGGTTGGACCTTGTTATGGTGATTTTATTTAAAGGTATTCCGCTCGAAAGTACTGATGGCGAGCGCCTTGTAAAGTCCCCACAGTGCTCTAACCCCGGGCTGTGCGTACAGCCCCACCATATAGGAGTTTCTGTTAAGGAACTCGATTTATATTTGGCATACTTTGTGCACGCAGCAGGTAAGTGCCTTTCTATACCACCTTCTCCAACTTTTTATCGGTTTATCTCTGTGCCGGGTGCCGTGCCCTGGCGGCAGCTGCATGAGCTGGGGAGGGAGCAGGGGACGCCGCTTATCGTCCTCCCGGGGTGGTGGGGATTGTGCCAAAACTCCCCCTCCTTTTTCTTTTTTCTTTCTTTATTTAATGGGCTTTTAAGGTGCAGCCACGTAAAAGTGGCTCTCGTTTCCCCAGGGGTAACAGCATTTCGGGCATCCTTCACAGGTGTTATCCTTAAACGATGTCCTAGGAGGGGTGGCAGCCGGACGTGTCTTCATTTATCCTGACCTGGGGGGAAAGCAGAGAGTTTTTTAATTTAAAAAACAAAAAAGAAAGTTAAAAAAAAAAAGTTTGTATATGTTATGAACAAAGTAGTATGACAGGGCTAGAGGTGCCTGAGACCCCTGGGTCGGGAGTACCAGGTATCCTCACCCCATGGTGATGGGATGGGGAGTGTAAATCCTGCAGGGTTGGGCTCAAAAGAAAAGGAGAAGACAGTCCCTAGAGAGCAAACTTAATCTTCAGGTCTGAGCAGCCACAAAAGAAACCCCCCAGTAATCCTATGAGGAAAAGGAGGCACTGAAAACCCCCATGAAGTATCACAATCGATACAACTGAGCAGGTCTTGAAACAAATTCCTAGTTTGATTACATTGTGTTTAGGTGGGAGGCTGAGATGCTTTTTGCGTGTGATTGAAAATCTGGGGTCCCTGCTTCTGGCACGGAGTATGCTGTGCCCGCAGAGTGACTCGATTTGCTCAGAGGATGTGTAGTGTGTTGACTGGATAAAATAATATGCTATTGTAGTTCTCCTGAGTGATTACATTGCAGAAAAATGTGTGCGTGTGAAGTGCTAGGCCTCGGTTTTCACGTATGGTATGCATAGGTTCCTCTGAGCCTCAACCTGACTTGCAAGTTGAGGGGCTGGACAGACTGGGGGAACAGAAAAAAAACCAGAGGAGTGGAGGGGAGAGGAATCGATTTAGTAAAACACGCTTCTCTGTAAATATGTATCAGTGAGAGAACGGAGCGAAATGTCAGCGCTGGGAGCCTGTGTTTCCAGTGCCACCTTCTTTCAGAGAGTCTCGCAGAAAGTTTTGTCTTCCCCAGAGTTGTGCTGTGCTGGGTGCCTGCAGCGGTTGTTGCGATAGGCGGTGTTGCCGCTGTGATTTTTACGGGTATGATCCCTGCTTGGAAATAACTTTCAAGTATCTTCGTGGCATTTCCTACAGATAGGCTGTGAAATTTGCTTTGCACTTCGGTGCAATGTGGTAAATCGTACAGCACGTTTATGGTGAAGGGGAGGTAGACAAATAATGTGGAAGATTTATTTACCCTGCCAATATATTACGGGCCGTGGTGGAGGAAGGATTACCGGTTATTGGCCAAGTGAGGGGAGATTGGGGCTGGGGCCTTGTAGGTCCTCTCCTGTTCCATCACCGACCCCGAGGGGACCAGGGACTCGCTTCTCTTTTGTCTGCCTCAGTTTCCTCCTGCAGATGTTGGATGGGGGTGATAAAGCGCTTCGGTACCCACGGCTGGAAAGCGCTACCTGTGATGCTGAACGGTGCGTGGGATTTCATTATTTAGATTTATATACACCGTGGTGCTGGTAAATACTGGTACTGCATCTGCTAAGCGAAAAGCAGCCTTTTGCAGAGTTATAGAAACCAAAAGTCTTGGTTTAGCCCACGTGTAGGGTCTTGAGAGTGTAGGATGAGGAGGGAAAAAAGGGCCAAACCCTCTATAGCTTGAAGGGATCCTCTACCCCTTACAATGGTTGGGCAACAGACATTGTGGAAGTTCAGTGTTGTGACTGGGGACATACCATCTTATCAGCACGCTGTTGGCAACCAGTAGCCTCAATAGTAAACTCTTACATATTTCTACCTTCACCATCAACAGGCAGCAATTGCACTAGTTGTGGTTGGTAGGGAGAAGGCGCTGGCGGCAGAGGCCGAGTGCGAGGCTGAGGCCGGTGTGGGTTTTGGGGTGGGCTCTGCGGCTGTGTGTGCGCAGCACCGCGCTGGTGCAGCCCTGGGTGCTGCGCGCTCTAGGCCGTTGTTTGCTGATCACACGCGTCGCATTGTGCTCTCAATGCAGTAGCGTGTGCTGGCGTCTTCCCCGATAAACCTCGCCGGGGAAGGGGGGCACAAACCCATTTTTTTTCTAGAGGTAGCACAGCGTGGTCGCCCTCTGCGTGGCTTCATGGTGGTGTACCGAAAGCCTCGCATATGGGCTACCTTTTTTTTTTTCCCCACTCTTTTTTTTTTTTTTTTTCCCTTTTTCCTCTTATTTTCTTCCCCCCTCCGATGCTATCCCAGCAGTCTTTGTTACACCTGAACATTGGCCAAGTTGACAGCCATTGGTTCCCGCAGACCCGCAGTAATGGCAGCTTGTGCCGGGTGCGCAACAGGAAAATTACAAAAGGCAAAAAAACCCCACGTTAAGGGTTCTTTGTCTCAAACTCTCCCAGACCTCACTCCCCCAATGTATGGACCACTTGTTTAGGAGGAGGAAGTCACCAGCGCAAATATTAGGTGGGCTGGTCAACTTACATATAGCGGATTTGACAAGCATCTGCTATAGTACAGAAGATTTGTAAACACTAAACAATGTTTTTACCTCCTTAAAAGTTTTGAGAAGTTGCCAGTATTGGCAGGAGGCACAGACTCCTAAACGTGCTTGAAGATACGTGCCAAAACCATTGTGACCTTTTCACCCATAGTGCTCGCTTCTCTTTTTTTTGGGGTTTTTTTTTGTTTGTTTGTTTGTTTGTTTTGTTGTGGGCTTTTTTCCCGCCCCTACTCTTCATCATCTTTTTAGGGAGGGAGTATTCTCCAAGAGACCCTTATTCAAGATGACTTCGGCAGAGAGATGTTCCCTTCCTTCTAAACAAATACAATAATTATTGCTTTGAATGCACACTTTTTCTTCAGTAGGTACTATCATCTGTAAGGGAACACACGTGCTGCTTACAAAGCTACTGAAATCAGTTCTTCTTTTTAAGAACTGGCTAGAAAGAGAAAACAGAAATATACAAAGAGGCAAACTACATGTTGTTGTTGTTTAGGGGGGATAAAAAAAGGAAGGTGGAGGGGAGGAAAAAAAAAAAAGAAAGAAAGGAAGATCGGTGTTTTGTGAATTAGAGGTTGACCAAAATATGTATTGAGATCCAGAGCATTGCTCTCAGATTGCAGTTTCTAATCTGCTTAACTCAAAACAGGCAGCATTTTCATACCCTGAACTTGGGTTCGCTTTTTAGTTTTCACTTATTCTGCGCTTGTATCAAATGACAAGTTGGAAACCATTGTGGCAAACCGTTTTCTTTGTGGGAGTCGAACAGTAAAGCTAATTTATGACCGGTCCTTTACCAGATGATCTGTATCAGAATCTACAATATACTAGACACGTGGCAAGGTCACAATCTAAGTTGTTAAGGTCACAACCTTAGCCACCAGGCATTTGACCTTTTAGATAAAGTTAACCTTTGTTCATTAGTAGGCACTCAACCGAGAACTTTCTGGAGTTTTTTACTGCTTTGGAGTTCCTTCTGCTAATGTGATCAGATTGGGGAATAGATTCGCAATGCAAGTAGTTAAATTTTGTGAGAGGTCACGTTTTTTTTTTTTTTTTTCCTGCAGTGGCCGAAGCTGAGTGTCAGGCCAGGAGGCGATGCTGCAACACCCATTTTGTTTTTGTGGACAGCCAGCGTTAGGCGCTTCAGGCAAGAATTAAGTGAGCGAGGTATTTGTGGCAGGCAGGGGAAAATCTTTTAATCTTTCAGGATTTAAAAATCCCGAATTTAGGGGAAAAAAAGCAACCACCTGGGGTTAGGGTTTTATTTCCACGAGCTTGTTTGTCTCTTGGCATTTAGGAGAGAAGCCAGCAAAGATGCGAGAAGTCAGCCTTATTTCTGCCCCTGTGAAAATTTACTTAGTGGCTAAAGTATACTCTGTGGCTAATTGTCTGGGCAACAGTATATGGCACATGACCTTGAACTTTTCAGCAGACCCCATTTTACGTTTTCACTTTGGCGGATTTAAAGTAGTCCCACTCAGACCACCACAAAGAGACATCAATGGGAATAACCCGAAGGTTGGTTCATGCAGGAAATTACTGCAGAGAGCCAAAATACCCATGGAGGTGTCGGGAAGCCTGAAAGGTGCAGAAGGCTTTGCTCTGTAATCTTTTAGTACAGGCAGTATTGATTTTTGGCGCATTAATCCTGTTAATAGCCGCGGTGGGTTCGGCGTGTCGCAGGGACATGAGAGGTGTCCTGGCAGCACCGTACGTCACCCAAAGAGCCGTCGCAGTGCCTCCAGCTCCCGAGAGCCGCTTTGCGAAAGTGGAGCCTTTGGGAGTGCAAACTATTGCTGGCTCATGGAGAAGCACACCCTGTATTGTTTACTTAATGATGCTGTAGCTAAGGCTCATTTTTTGATTATTTAGCTGACTTTTCTCACTTTGCTGTGATACCATGTTTATTATTTAATGTACAAACCAAAAGGGCTGCGCTACTGTTAGTTTTTCATGCGTCTTACTTTTGTTTTGGCTATGTTATTGTCATTCCATCGTACAGTAATCCAGATAGCCGTGATATGCAGATTGGCCAGATGGTCATGTTAACAGATTGAGAACCCACTTCCCACTGTTAAAGAGCAGGTGTAAGATCAGTGGGCTTTTTTTTTCCTCCCCTTTCTCCTCCTTTCCTCCTAAGTTTCAACCAAAACACTCTTTAGACAGCTCGTAATGGTAGTTGAAAAGGGGCACATTTCAAATGATGTTTGTTCTGTGGAGATAATGTGTAATGTGTATGTCGTTTTTATACGTATCTGAAGACTTTTAAAGCATCCGTGACTTTCCCTCCATATATAAGGCTTTGAAAAACCTACTTCCAGACTGTGACTGTTCTAGCACACATCCAAAATGCTCCTTAAAGTTTTGTGAGGATGTTAGCAGTCCCTACGCATTTTTACAGACAGGTTACATTTACTTTCACCAAAAAATGCTGGGCCAGCTTTGCAGTGAGTATTTCACACGTGTCCCCTGTACAGGGCTCCCTGCACATGTCATGGGGGGCCTGAGCAGTTCAGCGTTTAGCAGACGTTTTGATGTTTGAGGGCTCCCTAAGTTTTTGCCACAGTGAGACATTTATAGTTTTAAAGAAAAAAGGAAATTGGAGACACCTTGCAGTGTTTCTGCCCTCAAGGAATGCCGTGAGGAGGCAGGTTTTGTATTGCTTTAGCCTTACAAAAGGTACCTGTTAAAAGGTCAGTGATGCGAGACTGGGCCTATGTGTCAGTCGGGAGAGGAGAAGAGATGATGGCTACAGCTCCTTGACACCCCAAATTTCAGACACCCGCCTATCACAGCCACACGCAAAACACAGCGACCCACACACCCCGCGTGGCACAGAGAGGTATCTCCATCTGTCGATGCTCTCCCCTTCGAGAGTGGGACTGGCCACTCTCTGCAGCCACGAGCAGGGCAGTAGCTGACAGAAGCAGGATTTAGATTGGGACAACTGCTCTCCCCGTGCAGCTGTAACTGAGCCGGTGAGTATCCGTGATAATTCAGATACTAACTGGTGTGGCACTTGGGACGGTCTGCTCTATCACAAACCCCTGGCAGGAGTTTAGTCATGTGGTTTAGCTTTCCCCTTTCTCCAACAACAACAACAACAAATAAACAGGGTATAAAGACGTATTTCATATGCCCGGGATGTTTTCCAGGTGATGGGTTTGGCTGGTGCATGGCCGCATTATTTCCATACCTCTCTGCCCTCATGAACTTCGAGGTGCAGAAGCCTTGGAATTGTAAGGAAATTGCCCAGCGCTGCTGGCTTGTCTACAAGCAACTGCACTTTTATATTTCCCTTCTTTTCCACCCAATGATGAATAGCATTAATTTAGATCTATTTAAGGCGAGTGTGGGAGAAACCACAATCTTTGTTGTGGTCACTGCTGTACACAGCGGGGCTGAATATTTCTCTTGGTTGAGGCCTCAAAGCTGAATCTGGAGAACCCAAAACATCATGTCAGCTTTTCAAACCCTTCAAAGAGACAGTGGAATCCTAATTGTTCATAAAACCCACTATTTATTATTACAATTATGTATTTTCTCCCTGTTTGGATGTAAAGGAAAGGGCATCTCTCACTTTCTGTGCCTTGAGCTTCTTCACAACTCCTCCTCCTCCTCTCAATGCTTTGGGTTCAGATGCCAGCCGAGGCTTTCACTACTGGCAGACAAACCCCAGCCCACCACTCCATAAACCCTCCACCCCTCCCCAAAAGCTTGCATTTCCCCACACACTTCCCAAAGTTGAACTTGGGGACTGTTACCAGCAGGATGGCCTTTGGGGCATCCTCACTGGGAGCCACGGGTCCGTTTCTGCCTCCGCTCTCTTCCGTGCAGACGAGGGCTGGAGCTGCTGATTAAATCACAAGCGGTAAATTCAGGGCAAATTATTTTAGCCTCCTAACAGCAGCCAACCCTGAAGGTTTCCTTACAGCGCTGAGGGCTCTCAGTAGATAAAGAGTTGTCGGTGGACTAAACATTCATTGTAATAGCTTTGATTTTTCTGTTCATGTGACGTTCTTCCTTCATTTCATCCTTGGTTATTGTTGATTATCACCTGCATTATGGTAGCCACCAAAAAGCCAGGCTAGAATCAGCACACGGTCAAGATGCCCATGATGTGTGGGACAATTTTATCCCAGCCAGTTCTTTGTGGGGGTTGGAGCCTTTTATATCCACTTGCAAGGGCAATGCCCTGGCTGATCCTCTCGTCACAGTGTAATTAAGTTCAAAGAGGTAACAGTGTATTTATACATCTTTGGGCAATGTTTCTATCTGATGTTGCTCTGTGTCCCCACTGAGGGGATGGATTCAGGTGCATTGAACCCAGGCCCACATGCTCCGGGAATGGAGGAGGATGTGGCCCCTGTAGAGTGGGTGGATTCAGGCTGGGTTCTTAGGTGCTGTCTGTAAGATACATGAGGGCCTCCATTTTGTGTGCCAGACTTTCACGTGCGAGTGCAAAATGGAGCTATGCGTTTGAGTTTCGCCTATAGCAAAGAGTTGCCTGTGGTCCCTGCGTTGCTGAGGTGCATGTAGGCCCACGGCGAGGCCCAGGATGGGGTATTGTGAGCTTAAATATCCATAATTTCCTCCTAAGGGGGTCTTAAGTCCTTAACGTCCACTCTCCCGGTCCGAGTGCTGTCCCGGCGAGCCAGCACATCAGCTCTGGAGCCGATGTGAAAGGCCCTGGGGTGTCATTCCTCCTTTTCCCTGGGTTTCAGTACACGTCAGTACCATTAGATTAGCAAGATAAAATCAAGATGGGTTTAATGACCCGCTATTCTGAAAGTTTCCTGGACTTTATTGTTCATAACTTGGACCTGAGTTGGGTTATTTACACAGGATGATTAGAAAGCTGCAAACAACTGTGTGATTTTTAGGGACTGGAAGCAATTAGCATATGTGGGTAGGAGGATACACTGCATGGCTGTGTTCCTTTAAAATATAAATCACGGTGATTTAATTACGTTTTGAGAGGGCAGATTTAAGGATATCCTGCAAAATGCATTACCTATTATACCAACGTGATAATCTTATTAACCTTGCTTTCTACTTTTTAATTTTATTGTGCACCCTGTACAACTCTTACGATATCAAAAATAATTACTTGGAGAATACATGATGTCAGAGGTCTGATATGACATTTATCTTCACAAGTGAGGAGAAGGCGATCTTGTGCATTGCATAGCAGCACCGCAGGCATCAGGCAGAGGAGAGGAAGCAAAGATGGGCATCATCAGATGCTATTTAACATACATAAGAGTGTGCTTGCAGGTTTGTGTTATAGCTGAGGCCTAGCTTGACCAAACTTGCTGTGTTCGGCATCCGCAGGCTTCCTGCAGTAGGAAGGCCGAATATTTTCCTTGCATGCACTATGCATCTCCCGTAAGTGAGGCAGCACGTCAGGGCAGCACCATGCATCCATCCAGCCTGCATTGTGGCTGGATCTCCTGTCAAACCCTGCGCTCTCCATCCCATCCCTCCTCAAGGCAGTGCCTCTGCCTCTCTCTCTTTTTCTTTTAATCCATCTCTCCTAATGTTTGATATGTGTTAATATTTCGTGAGGGAATGGGTGAGGGTGATGGGTGAGGAGAAACAAATGCCATAATAATTTCCCTTTTCAGAAGAATATAGTTTAATTTTGTGTGTGCATGCAGCAGCTGCCATTGGCAAGCTGTCGTCTTTGTTGCCATGGGCTTTTTTTTCTTGCATGCGTGCCAGAACATGATTGGATGTTTCAGCATGTTCATGTTTTCGGGTGAGATATATCTGTAGTGAAGCACAAAATTGTCACGGGGTCGGTGGGTGTCCAAGGCTGGGTTCTTGGGCCAGGTGAGCTGGTTGTGCTGGAGAGGATTGCGTGACCGTGGTGCCTGGTGTTTGTTTGGTCAATGAGATAAAACTCACCGGTGCTCTGGATTTTTCCATGATGTGAAAAGGTGGTTTAAAAAGATCACGGAAGGTTGTACCACCGAGGTCTCCTCCGGCAGGATACCCATGGGATGCAGCAGGAAGCCTCTCGTGCTGCCTGGAGAGGCCCAGTCGGTGGGTTTCTCCTGCCCATCTCACTCACATGGTACACACACTCTATGGGAGGTTGTGTCCATCCCTGACTCTCACTGACACTGCGGGAAGCTGGTTGGTGGCACCAATGAGTTTGTGAGACCCCGACTAGTGATACGTGGGCTCCAGGCAGGGCTTGTGGTACACATAGGGATGGAGCCCACCTTTCAGGAGAGTAAAACTGGTGCAGCATCACCCGTGAGAGCTGCAGGTGACAGCAAATCCTCCAGACGTGCACCTGTGGCACTTAGCCCTGGCCTCAGAGGTGCAGCTAGTGTTTTTTGCTGCTCCTTGGTTTCATACATTTGTCATGTTTATAGCATCAGTATCTGAACAAAGTCTAAACCTGATCTGTGTTTCTCTCTTCTCATCCCAGCCGCTGTCACCTCGTGATAAGTATGGTTGGACTCGATCTTAAAGGTCTTTTCCAACCTGATCGATTCCGTGATTGTAAGTAAAACACGATGGGAGAGCTCTTCAAGCCCCAGAAACCCGCTGCGTGGCTGCAGGGACCATTGCTAAGGATCATCAGATGCATTCACAAACTCAGGAGAAGTATTTCACGGGCAGGCATCTCTGTACAGCCCCCTCAGGCTCGGACTAGGCTTGAGCTGGAGCACTCAGCCAGGGGGAAGTTTGCAGGGCGAGTGCGGGTACCGTGCACGGTCTGCCGAAGGTTTCGGGAGGGAAAGAAAGGACGAAGAACTAAATGCAGAGTGTTGAAACAGCCCCATTCATGTTGTATTTTTTCTGCTTCTACAGATTTAGTCTTGTGTGTGAGGGACAGATAATGAGCTGCGTGAGCTTTGTAATAAACGTCGTGTCTGGTTAAATTACCATTTCTGTGCTTAAAGCCAGTGTGTGTGTTAGAAAAGTGCCTTGTAAACGCACTGAAAGAACGGGGACAGACCTCTGTCAAGGTATCAAAAGAAAAGTTAGGTAGTTACTACATTTATTGTCAAGATGAACACTTACTGGAGATTTTCGTGCAGAAGTACATTGTCAGTCAGATTTCATCCTCAGGGTATTTGCTTGAAATTTTGTCCGATCTTTTTACCCTGTACAGTTTTAATTTGGTACGGAAGAAAACGGTCAGATCCCTGAATGATGCTGGAAACTTGGGGTAACATTTAAATTTAACTCAGTTTTTTTTTTTTTTTTTTTTTTTTTAAGGCAAAGTAGTTTCAAGTAAATAAGAAGAATGAATTCTTTGTAGCAGGATGCTTTTCTAAAGCCCATCTATTGCTGGGATCCCTTTTAGGGAGGACAGCCACTGCAAGGCTTTTATTGTTTGGTGACGAGGACTTTTCCTGACATGATCAGGACTTCATTAAAAATAGCCAACAAACCTATTTAGATTTGTTTCTGTGTTTAAAAAAAAAAATAAGAAGTGATTGTCGCTAGGAAGTGAAACCTGCATCGTTTTATTTGAAAGCTTCTCAAACAGTTTGCCGGGCTGTGGGAGGATCAGCCCTGACAGTGGCTGAGCCCGTGCGAGTGTAGTTTGGTTATTGCTGGAAGAGTTGAGAGAACCACAGGGCAGTCAGGTAAAAAAGGAGATTTTGGGAGATCGAGACCTTTTTTTGTTTTGTTTTCTGCAGAGAAGGACATCAACTTCAACAACTCAGGTTTAGGTTCTTCCTAGGCAGATGCAGTTGCAGCCAGCCAGCCACAGAGCTCAGTGCTGTTTGGGGATGCACACTGGAGGCTGAGAAGTGCATCTTAAAGGTGTCTGTTCTTTGTAACATGGATAAAAAATGTGGTATAAAGGCAAAATAACATGCTCAACACCCACATTAAATGTGGGCATTGTTTCTTTTTCTGGTCAAAAGCAGGAGATGTTGGCAACTGAAAGATCAGAGCAGTTGTTTCCCACGTGCATAGTCTTTAGTAGTAAACTCTTCTGTAGAAAAGCAAGATGTCTCAGGAGTGAGCAGTCCTAGAGCACGCCCATGGGATGAGGATGGTATGAGCAGGGCGACGTTGGTTATCTGCCGTGGTCCCGTGTGGTGAGGAGCACAAGGACCTCTCCATGTGCCCTTCCTGCAGGTGGAGACCTGGCTAAGGACTGTTCATGTGAACCAGCTGGGACATACCAGTCTCCCTGCATCATACCAAAGAGTTCTGTGGGCATTGCTATGGGAAAAAGAAGTATAGGAGTTTTCAATCCTGAACCTCCTGTAGGGTCAGTTTTCCATGAGATGAGTTGCTGGGAAAGTCCTGCATTTCTCCCCCTTCTCAGATGGATCTATGCCTTTGCAAGTGGCTTCGTTTGCCCAGGGCTTGGGACTGAGTTACCCTCAGCTACCTGACGCCTTCCTCCCGGCTGCAGGCCACCAAGCTGGTGCAGAGCAGCCCAGTGTGAGGCCATGGCAGTGGGGGTGGGCAATGCGGAGTCAGGGCATATGGGGCAGCTGGAAGGGGTGACGTGAGCCCGAGTTTGAGAAGAAAATTTAATGTTTCTGTCCGGGCCATTCTGAAATACGGCGCAGCGGTGTCTCCACCGTGGTAAATGTGCTTCGGAAAGCCTCAACAAACTTTTTCTGGTTGCACAAGCAATGTCTAAGATTAATAACAACTCTTCATTAGATGGGATGAAGGATTTCTCAGACAGTGTTCCTCGTGTACATTGTTTTTTTTGAACAAGCTTCCTCTACCTTAGCAACTTCTCCAGGGAAATTTCCAGCCTGACGCGAGGGCCGCTGGTGCGGCTCAAGGTCAGGTCAGCAGCCACGGAGGCATTTAACTTGTAATTGCCTGGCTATAAGTGATGGCTGCAGTGACCCGTTTGTTTGGATTATATCTTTTTTTCATATTTTTGAGGGAAAAAAAAAAAGGGGTAAGGGGAAAAAAAACCAAAACAAAGGAAGTACAGTGCTGTGCACAGAACAGTTATTAAAAACAGTTGGGAAGCATATAAAAGGTACTGTTTGTGTGAGAAACGGGACAGCTGTGATGGTCTATTGGGAAAGTGTGTACAGATGGTGGTAGGGAGGGGAATGATGACTACATGGCTGATAAATGAAATACAAAAAGCATTAAATTGGTGATCTTTTTAAAGAGTACACTTTTGGTTAGCATTTTTGGTGCATCATTAGGGCTCTTTGTCTGCTGCTTATTTAGTCAGGAAGTATGACTATCTTCGCACATTTGTGGCTCTGATTTTGTTTACAAATAAGGAGTCTGCTTAATAAATCACATACCATGGAATTATTAAAGAAGATAATTAAGCACATTTTTTTTTCCCCTACGTTGGGACTGGCACTGGATCATCCTGAAGACCTGACAATACCACGGATGCAGTTGGGCTTGAATTAGTTACGGTAACACGTGGGATTTCCTGGAGCCTAAACAGATTTCTTTGTTTTGCGAGAGGTGGGACCGGCGCTGCGAGCTGGGTTTAGGGAGCGAGGCATCGACGCTCTGAAACCGTGGAAGCTGAATCACATGACATTTTGCCTTTATTTTAAATTAACTTTCCGTCCCAAAGGTGGTGGCACCCAGTGAGCAGTGCCTGGTTATGGAATCTGGGTGATGCTGGCTCTCCCAGGGGGATGCAGGGTGTCTCTTGCCCCCCCAGGAGCCTCTTTTGGAGAAGGCAATGAAGGAAAGGGAGAGGGAGACTCAGAGATAAAATTTCTCCCTGTAGTTATAGAAGCAGGATCCCCATCTTCCCTCCCTTAGCAGAGCTTTATCACATCCCTTACTACGGAGCTCATTTATCTGGGGCTAATGGAAATTAAGGCAATATCTGTGTATTTCTGCACACTGCTATCAAGTAGAGATGGCCCCTCTGCAGACCTCAGCACGGAGAGTTTTTAAACTAGTAAGTGAAATAGCCCCTCTCCTCCCAGCACTGCATCCAGTTTCAATCTGAAATAATCCTGGTTTGTCCTTCGCCTTCCTTCTCACCCACCCGTTGCTTCGTGTTCCTGCTCATTGTTTCTCGGTGCCATCAATAGATAAAAGCACTTCCCGTAATAACAAATAGCCTTTGGAGATGCTTTTCCACTGACCTTCCCCGTGTCCGGCCACCCCGTGAGCCCTGGACGTGTCTTGGTCCTTGCTTTGGGGGTGACAGACCACTGTCAACCTGAGCACCCCTTACAGAAGCGGCTTCAAGCGGTGCAAAAAGAGGGTTCAGCAAACCTCCATAAGAGCAACCTGCCCAGAGGAATTTTTTTCCAAAGCCCTGTTGATGGTAGCTTTATTGACGCTCTGAATTTGGTTGATTTACAAACCTTCCAAAACTTCAACTTTGGGGATTATTTGCTCTCCTGACACAGTATCACAGTCTCATCTTGGTACCAGGCTTGATGAGTGACATGTTCCACTTGGATATTTTTGGGGTAAATTTTCTTTTGCATTTTCTTGACAAGAAGAGGAGAAAAAAAAAAAAAAGAAAAAAGAAAGATTTTTAGAAGGTTTAATGTGGAGAAAATGTATGACAACTTGATATATTGCCTGGGACTTCAGTACAGTAATTGTACAAAGTAGGTTGAAATGATTTTTCTTTCACAGATGCAATGTAATAAAAAGAACAATACAGAGAGAGAGAGACATATAGCATGAGGATGGAGAGACCATCTTGGCCAACCTCTACACATTTGTTCCAAATTTCAATGATTAAATATCACAAAAACATACTTATTGTATGTGTAAAAACACTCTTTCCTTAGGTATCAGATCTTGTGCTATTTGAGGGAGATTTGTAGGCCTTGTCTGTTTCTCACAAGCAAAGTCAGTTCCATCTGCGGGTCAGAGCAGAGGGGCAACTGAATGATACCTGGACATGTATGAAATGCCTTGAGGTGAAGATGAGTCCCTCTAGTAAACGTTTGATGTTTTAATCAGTGGGAGCACGTGCTCTCCTATAGCTTTGCTAAGTAGGCAAATCCAAGAGATCTGAAAGCTGCACCGGTGGGTACCCCAGAGGCAGCAGAAACAGCAGCTCTTGGAGACGCCGCTACGGTACCTCTGGATGATACCAGCCTAACTTTGGCCCTGGCCTTGCAAACAGCTACTGCCAGCCCAACCATGTCAGCTGGAAATGTATCTGAGGATGTGTTTTGGAAAGATGGAGACCATCCCTCTTCTTTACCGCAGCACAGAGCGTGTGTTGCACAAGGTGTCCACTCACCAGATCCAGCGAGGGGAAGCTAGATTTCTCTGGCAGGTTGCACAAAAGTGGTTTTACCCACTGTCTTTGAGAGTAGAATTAGTCTCTGTGTTTCTCGGGCTGGGTGCATGGATCTCCTTCCAGAACCTCACTGGAGCAGCCGTGGGTGCACAGCCCGCCCCCTCCTCGTTCAGCTACTATTTCGGACTCTCCTTCAGGATGTGCTACCAACCTCGAGGGAAGGGGCAGCTGCAAAATATATGGGGTCTCTCGATGCTGCCCTGAGCTTTGAAAGAAAAGGTTAATCCTTACTGAAGCAATGATTTGTGTCTTTGATTAGTTACTAATTTTACACTCAGGAAAATAATTCTCTAATGCTGGCAGTTGACGGAAGAGCCTGGCTGCGTCGCATGGCTGTGATTGACAACATATGTTTCCAAACTTTTATATTTTTAGAGGGTTTTTTTTTTTGTTTTGGGGGTTTTGGTGAGGTTTTTTTGGGTTTTTTTTGTGGGTTTTTTTTTTTGGTTTTTTTTTGTTTGTTTGTTTGGTTTTTTTTGTTTTTTTGTTTTTTTGTTTTTCTGTAGGGGCCTTGGTCCTGTCCAAACCAGAGAACCCTCAGCTTCCTTTGAGACTGGGTAGTGCTGAGCCCCGGAGCCAGAGCCCTGTCCCCAGCAGGGGCTGAGCAAACAGTGCTGCTACTCCCATCAGCAGACTACAGGAAGGCAACTATTAAAAGTAGAAACCTATTAAGCAGTCAGGTTTTTATTATGCTTTAGTGTTTTGCTTAAGTCTGTTCTTAATTGGTTGATTAATGTAAGCAAAGTCCTTTTCTCCCCCACCATCTCTACAGATGGCAAATGGTAGGTCCCAACTGTCATTGTGCGCAAAAAAAGGTTATGGTTCAAAGTCAGAGATACAGAGATACCACGATAATCAATCATAGGAACTTGTCTCACTGTGCCTGGCCAGGCAAAAGTTAGGCTTGGGAGTAATATTCTTTCCAAACCCATCCGGACGAATCTCTTTTCACTTTATTTCGGGGGATGATGAGTTGTTGCAAACTTCTTGCTGCTAGATCTGGGCTGTTTCAGTAAAGCCAACCAGAGCCTGGCTTCGCTTCTCCTTGGCAGGGTCTGTCCCAAAGCGGGAGGTGTGGTCCAGGAACCTCCTCGCTGAAAAATGAGCTCGGGACAAGTAGGATCATCATGTCTGCTGTGGAGAATTACCCTCAAATACCTATCTTTTAAACTTTTTAAATCTAAGAGGATGATTTATTAAGGCTCACTTCCTTCTGAGGATGAAGCATAGAATTATGTTTCTGGTATTGATCCATAAAGAGGATTTGCATTTTATTCATACTATAAAAGTGCTTTTAATGGAGACATCGCAGTAATTGAATTTATACTGTGTGTAACTATCCAAGTATCTTTTTAATTATTTTATGTTATGTAATACAATAACTAAATCTAAAGCCTGTGAAAGGGGATGGCTGTACTCTGTCCTTAGGAGTAACATGTATAGCTTTTAATATTCTAGTGGTGGAATTCAGTTAAGGACATTCTTTATTTGAGTGGGGGGGGAAAAAGGAGAGAGAGAGAGAGAGAGAGGAGAAAGATTTCATTACATTCAGCACAGTATGAGACTAAGTCAAAGTAGTTTTGCTAATTAAATTCAATTGCTATCCATTAGACCAATGGAATGAGATGAATCTACCATATAGCTGACACAGCACAGGTATGCAATTTGGCTAAATGGCCATTTCTGAACTGCAGCACGCCTTTCCCCGCTCTCTTGTTTTTCCAAGCTCAGGATTTCTGAGCAAGAGGGAAGTGGAGCAGCCCCCAAAACCTCTTGGGAAGCACAGCCATGTGTGTAGGTGGGCAGGCTCCCCGGACTAAAGGTGGGCGGCTGATGGAGCTGTGATGCCCTGCAGTAAGCTCGTAAAGCCCGAGGGAGATGGGCAGGGGGTGGGTTTTTTTCCCTCGGTTCATTCATGGGTGTTTTCCTTCCTCTGCCGGTGAGGTCGCCTGCAACGGGTATGCATATAGCCATCCTAACAGTAAGTTGTGAGAGCCAGTCTGAAATGCAGTGAGCTGGGGACGCTTGTCAGCATTTTGACCTCACATGCTACTTGGGGGGAACATGTATGTCAGACAGAGAAGTCTCCTACCCCAGTGAAATGACAAGAACACCTCTCCAGCATTGGCAGAAGCAAAATGTTGACAGCCAGCAAGCCCGCAATGCTGCTGAGCACACAGATTTATGCTTCCTGCCAAGATTAAACCCAAAAAGTGCGTCGGGGATTGTCACTTCAGGAAGAAATAACGTCTCAGTGTGACCCACGGAGGCTAGGGCAGCCGTAGGCCTCCCCATGCTTTTATTTCCTGATGTCTCGCAAGCTAACGTACAATGGTCAGTGTGGTCAGGTCAGGGCTGGCAGAGTGGGCAAATAAAGTTACAAGGCAAGAGGGGGGGAAAATGTTGCACCTCCCTTGCTTTGCTGCCAGGAGCTCGGGTGCCAGTTTTGCCTCTCATTGGAGCAAATCCCAGCTGAGTCTGAGGAGTCTGGTGCGAACAAAGCCCCTTAACTTCACTTTCTGCTTCTGCTGAACCGCTGCAGTGTGTTTTCCTTCCAGCTATATTTAGTGAAAGGGGAAAAAAAATAAATACATTCCCCAAGTAGGTCTGAAGAAAGGCCCGTCAGAAAACCCGCCTTTTAAGCCTCCCTTTGCTAGATGGTGTCCTTAAGTTTCCTTCCGCGTGCAACCGATGATGATGCTTTATGATCAATCTTTCGGGTTGGGGTATTTGCTCAATAGAATCCAGACAAATAAATGTGAAGAAAAGCATCCTGCTTTCAAAGAAGGAAACAATTAAACCTCCTACTTTGTTATTTACAGTAACTACATTTCTCTAACAATTGTAGGAGTTCGAATGAAAGTAGCAGTGTGAAGAGGGAAATGTGGGAACTTTCATTTGTCGAGACTTTGCATTTCTTCTGCTTTATAGCCATCAGAAAAGAGATTGTTGTGCATTCTATTAAATACTGCCAGTATGATTAA
Source organism: Urocolius indicus (assembly GCA_013401255.1). Classification (NCBI taxonomy): domain Eukaryota; kingdom Metazoa; phylum Chordata; class Aves; order Coliiformes; family Coliidae; genus Urocolius; species Urocolius indicus. The sequence continues at coordinate 271,049 of WBNH01011794.1, read as the reverse complement.
TTTAAAGGGTTACATTTTATTGAACCCTGGTGTAGATGTTCTTTGTCAACTCACATTCACTGCTAGTTAGAGTGTGTGTCGCATTTATCAAAACTTTCTGGAGCCCCTCTCACCTCATTAGCATGTGAATCTCTATTGAGCAGTTAATGTCCGTTACAGCTAGAGTGCTCAATTCTTGTTTTCAATAAGCCAGTTGTAAAATGTCAGACTGTCACTTACAATATAAAAAAGCAAAAATGATGGTATTTGTAAAAATGTTATCACCTCATAAAAACAAATTGTAAAGACATGAAAGTGATCTTGGTATGCTTTGCTTTCAGAAGTGAGTTAGTACAGCTGCTTTAAATACCAGTTGTCTGGATTCCCACACTTTCCTACCAATGGAGAGGTTTACACAAGCATAATTTAAGTTACAATTACCCTAATTAACATCTCATTTGCATAAATTGTTGAAGTCAAAACAACAAAGACTTGCTTAAGAAGCTTAACCCTATTTGTCCAAAATAAAGAGATGAGTTTTCACTTTGCAATCAAAATTGGCAGGTTCATTATGTCGGAGCTAGACTACAAACTGAAGTTATACTATTAATTAATACTTTACAGTTTTATGATCGGGCTGTGCTTCTCCTGTTTACGAGGTGCAAGGTTTGAAACATCCTGCTCTTACTGTCAGAGGTGCCGAGCTTTCAGGTGGGGATCCCATGGAGTGTCCTTGGAATTAGTAAAACTCAGTTCTGTCCCTCATCCCTCTCCTTTGCGCACACGGGCAAACCCTGGCTTGGTCTGCTCTGTCTGAGACGAGAACTGGGGAGGGGATCACGTCCAGTGTGGGCTGGAAGCTCTCATCCTGGAAGGAGGGCTTGTAAAATGATGTGAAGAGGCCAAATGGCAGTGGTGACAATAGCAGCAATGGGCAGAGACACACCGTCCTCCGGTGGCACAGCTGACCAGTCAACTTGGGTTCTCTGAACTGTTTTTAAACTTTCCAAGGCCACTGCAAATTTTGGCCTTTATCTCAGAATAAAAAACTGCAGAGAAGCAGAATGGCAAAATGCAGTTTTGATAGTATTTATTTAGTAAAACCGTGACTAATCTTCCAGTTATGGCTTTGGGTTGTCGGTTTAGAGGAGTTTCCAGTGCTTGTGGGTAAGTCCTTGTCCTGTGCTCTGATCAGTGTACTTTGAACATCTGACTCCTGGTCAGTGCCCGCTGTGGGCAAAGAGGATTGGCAGGGCTTAGATCAAAGCTGCTGGAGACAAGGAGAGTTTTTCCCTCAGACACTTACACCCTGGGTAGATTAAAACTGTTGCACTGGCCGGTCCTGCTGCTTATCTGTAACCTGTTAACTGTTTGCTGCAAAACAAAATATTTTTTACATGCCTCTGCCATGGTGTGTGTGTGTTGTGTGTGTGTGTGTGTGTGTGTGCAAACCAGCACAGGAGTCATCAGTCTGGGTGGCGCATGTAGGGATGCTTGGGGTTTGTAGCAGGGGCAGCACATGGGGAAGCTCATTAGGATGGAGGGTGGTAGGGGGTGTTGATCACCTGTCAGGTGTCTGTGTGCTGGTTCCCAGTCACTGGGGCCATATTTTCCTTCCCTGCATTATCTCTTTGCAGCTTCATTAGCTAAAGTCAGGGTGAATGTGCATTAGCCCAGTAAAACTCCTTCTGCATCCCCATGATTTAGCATCCCCTCCCTCCAATGCCCTCTGGGTGGGGATTTTCCGCTGGTGTCTGCAAGTAGGTGCCGATCGATTGAGCCGGGTCACACGCCAAGCTCAGTTTTAACTCGAGGCTGAGCCTGCACTGAAAAGCTTTACAAAGCAAAGAGCACGGTGAGCTTGCAGCCATCAGTCAGCTGAGCCGAAGGTGAATCTTCACCTCCCAGTTTTGCATATTCCCTGCTAAAGATTGGGTTATAATTGAGCGGTTGACTTTCACGCTGCGCCTTTTTTTATGAGCCGGTGATTACACAGTGCACGGTGCTTATGCTCCGAACATGAATGAATCTGCCAGTTCTACTACAGTACTCTTTATAAAATAACAAGGCTTACCAGGTGGCAAGAATTGCATAATTGAATTGGACTGAATCCTGGTTTTCCCAACCCAGAGCGGTTACACTTAGAAGTAAATTACAATTAAAAGAGATGGAATGTTTCCATTGTATTGAGAATCCTTAATAGCAAACTTTTCATCCATAAGGCTCTGTTCTCTTCCCGAAGTGTGAGAGAAATTGCTGTGTTTGTAACTACCATTAACTCTAATGGGAGCAACGTACATAAATCCCCACACGGCGATGGCAGAACAGACCCCAGATGCCTTTAAAAGAGGAAAGTGCTTGTAGGGGATGAATAGAGGCACAAGTCTGTTGGTCTCTGTAACTTCTGCTCTGGGAGTGTGTAAAGGCTCAATTGGGGTGCAGATTTTCAGAGAGTCTTCTTGAGTTTCATCCAGAGCTTTACCGTGAGACAAGCCCTCTGCTTCTTCAGCTGGGCTCTTCCTCCAGGGCACAGGGAGGAGACAAGATCCCTAAAGCAGATAGGAAGATGCCATGGACAGATTTGAATGCCACTAAAACCACTATTCATTTTAGCCCTCCAGAAAGTTTAAAAAAAAAAAACAAACCAAACCCCGGTGCTGTTTGCCAAGAGTATCTGAGCTGCTCGAGTTGTGCTCACCACTTCCTAGCCTTCGGAGCTGGGGATATTGAGAACATCTGTCTCCAAATGCAATGAGAGGAGGATAGTCCTTGTCCTTCCCTACTTTCCAGAGATTCTTCGGGTTTCACTGCCTCTTCGTTTCTTATTCTCCTTCTCTCTGGAATGCCTGTCAACAGCAATCCTCATCCAGCTGTGCAGGTCAGGCAGCACAGAGAGCAATTCCTTCAGCCATCTCGAATGGCCAGCAACCAGCCCTCCCATCCCAGCCCTGACCAGGCCGTTTGGGCGGGGGGGGTCTTTCATGTCATACACAATTCACTCGAGGAGAAGATGCAGATACAAACCTCATTTTTATTCAGAACCTGGTTCTTGGTGAGCTTTCCAATCTGCTCTTCATGATGGTGACTGTCACCTTGCCATTAGGGCTGAGTAATTAATAGCTGCCTAATAGAAGTGAATGCAGTTGCTCAGCAAAATGAACAATGTGTGCTACAAGAGAAAGCACTAGAACGTACAGCAGAGCTGGAAGGTGTTTAGCAGGGGGGAAGTTTCTCTTCACCCTTCGTTAGGAGAAGCTCCAAAGAAATGTGAAACGTGGTCACATTAATCAGAGGAACTGGCGTCATGTGATGTTCTTCTTTATTACTTGGCATAAATTGCATGGCTTTAAAGGATTTAAATGATACTTGCCTTTCTTTTTCCCTGATGCTATTTAATAAATCCTGCAGGTTGTCTCTGAGCATTGGAACGTACAGGCCCTGGTGAAGGCTGAATGCAGCCCCTTTTTCTGGCTGACGAAATCTGTTTTCATGCAGGCTCCAAGAATGGATGGGGAGAAGGGAGCAAGTTTCGAGTGAGTTTGTTACAATCAAGACTCTGCAAAATAAACATCTGTTATGGGTATATTTTTCTTTCTTTTATTTTGTGTTTGTTTGTTTGTTTTGCATGTAGGACATGCATTGTTGTCTCCATCACTGGTCATCAATGGTGTGGTCACTGAGAAGCCGTTACGGGTACCTGGCTCTCACACCCGCCCATCCCTTCCTCATACTTTTCTTGTAGCTCGCTTTCTTGAAGATGAGCCCAATCCTGTGAAAAGCTCTTACTGCACTTCCACTGCGGCAGATCATAACCACTATCGTAGTCATGAAATGGCCACAAAATATCTATGATGAGACAAAGACCAGCTGTGTTTTTCATAAGATCTGCCTTCAACAAGTTACAGTCATATTTTTGCTGACTTTCCAGAAGCCCTGACTGACATGAGCATATATAACATCATGAATGTGATTTTTTTGCCATCGTGGTACTGTGGTGTATTAGAAGGTTCAGACTTGCTCGTACTCTTTTCAAATGCAATTCTTCTTGGGGAAAGAAGTTAAACCAAGGGATGATGTAGCTTTTCGCAGCCACTCAGATGAAAGTAAGTGGTGGTTACAATTATTCAAAAGTACTTAGAAAAGTATTGAATATGGTAATCATTGCTAGGAGAAGGCACCAGACTGGTTAAAGCACGTGGCTGGAAATGTGCAGAGGTTGGGTCCCTTTCCAGCTCCGCCACAGCCTTTTCTTTGTGGCTTTGGGCAAACTGTTTAACTGGTTCTGTAATAGTACGGTTCGTTCAGGAATAAAAGTGGGAGGTGCCGCTGTTTCATTTCTTTCTGTTTGTCTGCTTGTGATATGAAAAGTTTCCAGAGCATCAGCAGCGCATATCAGCGCAGGGCCCGGTGCAGCTGCAGCGCAGGTGCTGACGCTGCTGCCGTCCTTCTTGGCTGGCAGGAGACGTTTACCAGTCTAGGTCAGACCACCTGACGGTGATGTAGCAACTTCTTTAGTTGTAGGAAACTCCAGAACTGTCTCGTGTGTTCAACAATGGGAGTAGCTGATGCCCACTCCCTGCCACCCCTCTGCTCCAGTGGGTGTGGTGCCTGGGATGTCGTCCTTGTTCTCCTGAACACGACACTACTTGCTCTGACGGCTGGGGCTGTTCCACTCTGCACGGCCACATGCACCTGCAAAAACCCCAGAGATTCCCAATGCCTCTTGCTACCGACACATGCCCTTGGAAAAGAAGTCTTTTAAGAGCCGTGGAAGAAGGATAATTTTAGAGGAGTGGTAGGACCCAACCCTGTCGTAGGGTTTCAGAAACCCTCGGGGGTTTGCTCTCCCCTGTCACACACATAGAAAGTCACCATGTGACTGTGAGAAATGTTGGCTTTAGACAACCCAGAGGTCTTCTTTCTTTAGCTTTGAAAAGTGATAAAGGATCTTTGGCTTCAGGACATGGTACTTGCAGTCATTCAAAACTGGGTGCAGCTCTCAACTGGAGTGTTGCTCCCAGATCCATACAGCATGACTGCTTGAGTATCTTCTGTAAAATCTGAATGGCAAATAGAAAGGAGACAAATAAAAACCAGGAATGGTTCATATTGTGGACTAGGAAGAGTCTTACACAGCATCAGGCATCATCAGGGTAACGGTGCTCAGGGTTTGTTCTAGCCAAAACAAGGGCATGAGCTAGTCATAGGCATGGTATGATGCAAGATTGAAACCCAGCAAGGAGGGTCCCCGGTGGGACGGTCCTTGGGACCTCGGTGGAGTGGGACCATCTGCTTTTTCTGCCCATCCGTAGAGCCCTTGGCCTGCTGTTTTCTGTGCTTCAGTAGGGCTGCTGACACCTTCTTTTTCCTGTGGGTACCATCCCCAGAGCATCATCAGAGAGGTTATAGTGCTATCAGAGAGGAAAAGCAAGTTGCTTTAGGATATCCAAAGAGAACAGCCTGTTAGGTACAGCTAAACTTGGAAAAAAGGCAAAGGGAGCAAGTGGATCTCTTGGGAAATAGCCATCAAAGAAATACCCGGTGTGAGATTTTGTTGAGTTCATTTGAAGTGAAAGTGAAGATGGGCCTTTCCTTCTTCTGGAGCCACATTCACTTCACTGTTAACACCTAGCAGTGGTAGGAGGAACATCCCCACAACCGTAGTGCTGTTCTCACAAGCCAGAGAATTTCCATGTCCAAAGGGATGTATATCATAAATAGACTGTTTACAGTAGACTTAAATTACATGATGAGCCATATAACAGCAGTGAATACATCATATCTCAAGCCCTTGCCAACCGTGCATGACTACTATTTGCCTCTCCTCAGGCGGTAAACAAAGTTTTTCAGCTGACCTACTGTTTAGTAGAAGTGCACTGAAACAGAGATAAGCAGTGCCGCTCCTAACGCTGTAGTGGAATAAAATCTGGCATAAATTTGCCTAGAAAATAGAAGGAATGCATGAAATATTATTTCTTAGTTCACATAAGACTTTTCTAGCAGTGCAGCATGTAATATTGCCTGGCTAATAAGAGGAGGTTTATTCCTGCTTCTGGAAGGGTTCACATTTCAATATATCGTATGAGTATCAGGTTCTTGAAGATTAATTAAATATCCTAAGTTAATGACCTGAAGGAAAACACACAGTGTACAAAGTGCCCCTCCAGGTTCCTGCTGGATGCAGTAGGACTTGGAGGAGCCCTTCTGGATGAGGGCTTCAGCACAATGCCAGGAAGGCATGTCTGGCTTCCCAAGGACAGAGCTAGACTTTGCCTATCCTTGAAAACGGGCTCTTTGGGGCTATGCAGATTAGCATAGCACACTTTGGACTCATTTTCCTACTGGGAACGTTGTGCATCTCAGCCAGTTGTTTGTTTGTCTGCCGGCTCTCAGCCTCCCTCTTACCCTATTTATATACGCACACATGCAAAAAATATGAGAGTTAAAGAAAAATGTCAACCATATGTAACATACGTGGAGATTAGTGACAGTAACAGTGAATTTATTGTGGTTTTGGCAGTCAGGACACCATCCAGGCCATATTTTAGAGTTTTAGACAAATCCACATGTATTCCAGAGATTGCTGTGGATTTTCAGTATGTGTGGCTCATTAGATACGCAGTCTGCCTGCTATTCTCTCCTGTCACACAAAGCTGATGGCAGCAAACTGGCATCTTGGAGATGTTGGTAGCGCTTCAGATTGTAGCATTAATGCCAGCCTTGGGCGTCCTGGAGCTCCGTGCTCCCCTGCTCGGGGCGAGGGCTGCCGGCGGCCCACGGCTGGGAGATTATGGTCAAGCATGCAGGAGAGGGCTGGTGCTGGTTTGGTTCCTGTTCTGCTTCCAAAGGACAACGATGAAAATCCAGCTTGTGTCCAGGATCACCATCCTTAAAGATGGGAAGAGTGAAAAGCTTTGCCAGCTCTGAATGCAGGTTTTGCCTCTGAGTCTGGCCCCGCAGCACACTGACTAAGCCACAGCTTTTGTGTGTTGTTTTGCTTTTATCACAGATTGGAAATACTTTTGTAACAGGGGCTATGAGTAGGTACAAATCCCTTCTTGGGTTCATAAGTTATTTTCAGATTCGTAAATTCTTCTCAGGTTTGTAATTTTGCCTTTAAGCCTCACCAGCCTCATATCCTTGTGAGCATATCTGCGTGGAACTGCTGCTACCAGCACACATCTAACCATCATGTCTGCACATGCAGCATACAAAAGTATGGGCTGGATCCCTACAAAGGTGCTAAACTCTTGCCTAAAGCTGCCTGAGTTCAGGCGAGGCTACATCTTGACGCGGGGCCGGGTGCTTAAATATAGGTGAAGGCAATTCTGGACTGCTAATTTCAGCAGAACGTTTCAAACAAAGTGTTACTGTTTAATCTGGGCACATGACGGGTGAGTGAGTGTTTGAATGAAATGACATAATTGTTGGTTAGCCTGTATAATTTGGAGAGTGTTCGCACAAGTTTTAACTCTCTCTGGAGGCAGGGGATCCTCGGTGTGGGTAGGGAAGCGCCTTCCCCAAAGGCAGATCCCGTCTCCTTTTGCATGTACCGACCTTTGGAACCAGCCTTTGAGCTGAGACTGGCTTAGCACAGCGCTTCAGTTCGAGGGGTTATCCTTTAACCCCTCTCCTTCGCGTTGTATGTGATATTTAATGCGTCATCTTTGTTTTAAACAAACAATACACAAGCTGTTGCTGGCAATGGTGGGAAGCTGGTGGTCCATCTGGAAAGCAGGGAGATAGATGAGGAGGGGGAAAAAAAGAGAGAGAATTAGAACTGTTTAGGGGTGTATTTGCATGTGTAAAACCATGGGATGGGAGCAGGGTATTTAATAGCTTTTTAAAAAGCAGTTTGAAGACAGAGGAGATTCTTTGTCTGTAAAGGAGTCTATCAATAATGGACATTATTTGTGTAATAAAAACGTGGGGTTTAAGCAAAGCAAAGAAAAGCTGTGAGCCCACACCTTTAAAAAAAGTTGTTTTTCAGATCCATTCACTCCAAAATTAACTGTTTTTCCTTGACGAAAGTTCAGAACGGTGTAAAATTAACCAATAATATAGCTTATTAATTAAACCAGTGGCAAAACAGCTATTTCAGCATGAGGGGCTCTGCGGGATGGTTACAAGCTGGGTTTCTGGCTGATTGCTTCTGTCATTCCCAAAGACAGAGCACCCCGCCTCAGCTTACCACTGCCCAGCGTGCATCCAATATGCCATTTAAGCCCTTGATTGTAACCAGAGAAAAGTTCATTGGAACCAGAGTAAGTTACAAAATAATTAATCTTTCCTGCCATCTTGGATTCTGTCTCTGTCCAGAATCCTACCAGATGTTCAGCAGTCGCTGCGTGCACAGGGTGCTGCTATTTACACAACTCGGGTTTCTGCTCCATCCTTCATGCTCTTCTCTCCAAAGTGGTTTTGCCTTTGCTTCGGAGATTCTCCATCTCTGCCAAGGGCTTCCTGGAGAACAGGAGCAGCTCTTTCGGCACAAGCATGTTTGGAAACAAAACTCTTTTATGTGTGCAGCAGGTTTGTTGCAGTCCCGAGGGGCAGAGGCCGAACTTTTTGGGGAGAGGTTCCCCGCAGTAGCACGGAGCATTGCCGCCATTTCAGTCTCACCAGGCCTGAGCATGATGTATGGAGCAGGTGTTTGCAATTTAGGGTTCGCTGCCGTTCCTGGGGAAATGGGTGGAAAAAGAGAGGGGAAAAAAAAAAAAAGAGAGTTGGGAACAGAGTGAAAAGGCAGCAGGAACAAGGCTGGCATTATCCACACTGCTTCCAGCCTGAGCTGCGCTCTGAGCCTGCGCCCTGCGCGGCTTTGAGAGCTGCATCTTCTTCCCCTGTTAAAAAGGACTTCTGTAAATGAGCAGGCAAAAGACCTGAGTGAGCAAGGGTTGTTTTCTTTGTAAGAAAAAAAATACATAAAAACCCGATTTGGGGCTCACTGAGCGATCTGACATCGCTACAAATCCCGCTCAGAAATATATGTGCTCTGCTTTAATGACAGCACATAGAGTACTGCTGAGATAGTGGAAAATTTTACAGGGAGTTTTGCTTAAGAAATGGCTTTAACTCAAGTTACCTGTAGAGTACAGTGTCATATGGAAACACTTAGGGAGCTGTGGAAAACTTTCTGAAATACAGTGGAATTTATCTAGTGAAGCATTTCACATAGGGAGGAGGAATATGGATTACAATGGAGTCAGGAAAGAGTGGGCTATTGAGTGCTTGGAGACGACCACTTACAGCCCTACTACCGCAGATGAAAAGTACATGTGTAACCGGGGTCGGGGGGGAGGGAGTGTTCCTCAATGGCCACGTCTGGGATACATTTATACTATTTGCCATGCACGTAACATTGTTATATAAAACAGAGTCCAATAACCTTAAAAAGATGGAACGGTTGAAAAAAAAGAAAGAAAAGAAAGGTGCAAGGAAGCAGATCTGCTTCCAGATTCGGATGCCCCGGGGCCTATGGCGGGGGTAGGAGCAGCGAAACGCAGAGCCAGGGGGCGAGGGGGCCCCTGTTGTCAGCAGGCTGTGGGGCTGGCTCCGATGGAGGCCCGGCTCCAAGATGAGAGTACACGGGACGGGTTTGGCGGCCAGTGGGAGCGCCGTGGTGAGGAGAGCCAGCGCTTTGCGCCGTGGGGTGTTCCAGGAGGGGGGAAGGAGAGAGACAGGGAGGGAGCAGAGATGTTTTCAAGTGCGTTTCGTTGTGTATTTGCTCCCTAAATGCTCATGGCACTGGTCGCCAGAGCATCTGGGCACTTCACAATAATTAAAACTGACAAATCCATAAACAGTAAACAACAGGCTACCCACTCGGGCAGCCAAAAACCCACTACTGCATAAGCTCAATAGCTGCACCCATCTGCCAAATAAAATTCTCTCCGCTGCCTCCTCTCGTCTGGAAAGGCCAGGGCAGAGCCAGCCCCTTCCCCGCCGTCACCCCATGGCCAGGCACAGCCCGACCCCTCCTTGCCCTCCCCAGGGCTTCACCGTGCCTTTGGGAGCGGAAAGAGTTTGTTTCTAATATGTTTTTACGATTTTTGGTTTTTTCCCCACCGCAAAGTGGCAGCAAGTAATGACACCCTTTTCCTTCTGCCTTCTTGGCCCGCTAACCCTTTCGCAACACAATGGGAAAGCAACCGCTCGCACCCAGGGGAGGGGATTTAATGACTAGAAAATAAAGAGAGAGAATTTACTTGGAAAAACTGTGGAATTAAAAGTTCTGGATGAAACACACATCGCTGATGCATAACATTTTTGTTGATTGGATCTTAACAGGTTTGTGACTCGGGCTGTAACTGTTGTGGAAGCAGGTCACCCTGAGCAGTGCCAGCCGCACGTCCCGCCACCGCGGGAACTTTAGCCTAGCCATAAAACTGCATCTAGACATGTGTTTCCTCTGTCCCAGCAAAGATGCCGGGCTGGACCGGCAGCATGCCGAGCCCACCGGCCTGCGGGATGGGCCCCGGGGTGCTCCCCACAGAGCCCTCCTGGCGTGGGAGGGCCCAGGCGGCCACGTCCCGCTCTGCTTGCGACCGACAGGCATCTTATCATCTGCCAAACTCTCTCCCCCCCTCCCCCGTTTCTCTCGCAGTATTGTTTTTACTTCTGATTTTTTTTTCACGTATTTTCCTGACCTGCCAGAGGCACTAAATCTTCCTAATGCCTCCCCTGCCCTCTAATCACAAAATAGGCTGTGGGAAGTTTTTTGTTGTGTTGTGTTGTTGTATTTTTTCACTAAAGCAAGATTAATTAAAATATAAAAAATGCCCCCAACTGTGGTAAATCACTTCTGCTCTTTGCAAAGCGGCCACACTCTTCTCCATCCACCTCTGCTTCCCACTGCAGAAGTATCTCCACGCAAGCAAAAGTCTTCTAATGCTTGTAAAGCAACCGAGATATTATCTCTCTAATTAGCAGCTGGGAAAAAAATGAATGAGAGGGAGAGATCAATTAATGCTATAATTAAAAAACAGTGCCTTTAAGATGTGTTGTTTGTGGTGAATGAATGCTTACACCGATGAGAGCTCCACTGTGTTTCTACCCAGAAAAGTTTAAGTGGGAGCCCCCTCCCTAGCCACAGTGTGGGGAACCCTGAGGTGCTCACAGCAGCGTAGCCTACCCCAGGGTGCTGTAGGGGCTCTCCCGGGGTGACCTGGCCAGCTCCCTGTAGCGGGGGCCAGCTTTTGTCCTGGTCCTCGGCCAAGCCCGGGGAGCCAATGGGGTCTCACAGACAGGCTGGGGGTTGGGTTTTTTGCATCTCTCTCTTGGCCCTTTGCTGCTTGGGGGTAAGCTGTTTTTCATATATTGTAGCCTGGGAAAGCTGTGTTACTGTTAAAAAGAGTAACCATATCCCTTTCTGAGCTGTTGCCAAGCAGATGTAGGGTTTTGGAAAGTTCCCAACAAACTTCCACAGCTGATACTTTACCGACTTGTTCCTTCTTCCATCCCTCTACTTGCACCTATTTAAATAACCAAAGGACATAATTTGGGGGAGGGAGCGTTGCTCGACATGTTCTACTTGTTAAATATAATTAATTGCGAGTGGCCTGTTAGTCAATTACAGTGTTATAGCTTTGAAGAGAAGCACAGAAATATCAAATATTACTGTTTTACCAACAAAGCTTCCCTGTTTTTGCACTGAAGGAAAACCAACAGAGTAATGGAGAAAATTGAGGCCCTTCAGCCCTTTGTGGGCTGCTGCTGCCTCTTGCGAGAGCAAATATCTCATTTGTTTTCTTAATGGCAATTTGTGGGGTGGCTGCTGGAGGAGGGAGGTGAGGAAATAAGGGCTCTTGTGGGCTGATGTTGGTACGAAAGTCGGTGTAGATACAGATCCCACTCGGCTGCACGAGGGGAGGGGTGGAAACGGAGGGGCACTGGAAATGTGGAAAGCTCTCACAAATCATATCACACAGGAAAGGTTTATGGGAGTTCAGAGTATAGCAGAGGGGATGGATGTCAGGTTTTCCTACACAATAGAGGGTCTTTTGTTTCCTCGCTCCCTCTTGGCAGCAGCCCCCATGCCACTGCTGGTAATTTCCTGTCCATCCTTCGCTGAGCGGCAGAGCTGGAACAGGGGAGTAGTCCCACATTTTTTGTTTAGACTGTTTTTTTTTAATGCTGAGCCTTGTCCTAAGCAGGATATCCCTGTGTATGTTTGGAGTTCCTGAACTTCGCCGGAGAAAATTATCCTTAAAAAGCCCTTTCCAAAGCACCGAGTTCCCAACTCCTCTCTTTAAAAGAGAAAACCTCAAACAAACCCCAACTAAAAGCTCTCATTTAATTGCTTTTGCCTGTGAGAGCCTGTACCTCGCGGCTCAACCCGCTCACGTCTTGAACGTCCATCGGTGGTTTCCTTCATCCGGGGGCTGAGGAGCAAACCCAAAAAGCAGAGACGATTTGCTTGGCAGTTTTTACTTCTGGCAGCTGGGGAATGGTTCGGCAAGATCCAGACCCCACGAGGTGGGACCACGTCCCTCGAGCTCCGCATGTGCCGAGGGCTTGAGTTCATCTCTGTTTTCCAAAGCACTTTACACGGGTGTTTTACAGTTGATGGAGCTCAAGGGCCCCTTCAAGGGCCTGGCCAGTGCCATTTGGCTGCTTCCTGAAGCTGGAGATTTCTCAGAAACTCTCCAAACTCACAGACCAGCATCTACTTTTTATAGTTAGGTTTTTCTCTCCATCTCTCCCAGAGATCTCCTTGGATAGCCCCGTCTGCATCTGCTGACATGGCATAGTAAAGACAACTGAAAGCTAAGGAGAAGGAGCACGGTGGTTAGCTTGGTCAGAGGAAACAAGGCGAGCTCCCCACTGCTGATCCTTGGAGTAAAATAGAGGAAAATATATCCATTAAAATGCAAAAAGCGAGGCACTGCCACCGCCATTATTTCAGTTTAGAAACCCCTCTGGTTCATCCTGCCAGCATGGTGTGGATTCAAGGGCAGCATCAGTCACCCGCATGCTCGCAGGAAGCCTCGCTCCTGGGGATTAACAGCGGAGCAGTGGAGTTTGCTAGCGTGCTCCCAGAAAGCCCTGCATGGGTTAAGCTGCAGCATGCACGGTGCTGTACAGGGCTGTATGGTGCTGCGCAGTGCTGTACAGTGCTATGTGATGCTGTATGGTGCTCTGTGGTGCTGTGCGGTTCAGTACAGTGCCATATGGTGCTGTACTGTGCTGTGCTCTGTGCTATATGGTGCAGTACAGTGCTATGTGGTGCTGTGCAGTGCTGTGTGGTGCTGTGCACTGTAGTACAGTGCTATGTGGTGCTGTACAGTGCTGTGCTCTGCTCTGTGGTGCTGTATAGTGCTCTGTGGTGCTGTGCAGTGCAGTATGTGCTATATGGTGCAGTACAGTGCTATGTGGTGCTGTGCAGTGCTGTGTGGTGCTGTGCACTGCAGTACAGTGCTATGTGGTGCTGTACAGTGCTATGTGGTGCTGTACAGTGCTGTGTGGTGCTGTGCAGTGCCGTGCAGCCCCACGCGTTATTCAGTGCCGTACGATCCTCGGTGCTATACGATGTTGTACGGCACTGCACTCACTCCCCGAGCTCAGGCATTCTTTTGGGTAACTTGATCTTCCTTCTGTCTGCATTTAACAGATAGGCGAGGTGAAGTTATGTTAAACATGTCACAGTGAGTTTGATTTGCGCTGCTTCGGTCTGGTTTTCTTCCTTGATTAGTTTTAATCAAACCCTCCACGTTACATGACCTTAATAAAGCTATTTTTCCTGACAAGCAAAGACCATCTTAACAAGCAAAGCTCATCTGGCCTGAAACTAAAGCCAAGTCAAGATGGTGTTTTAGGTCCTCATTAAAGTCCACAGCATGAAGCGAGAGGGGAAATGATGAAATGGTGCCCCGCCAACCCATCTCCACTTTACATTTAATTAGGAGGAATTATACGCAACCCAGTAGATGCCTTGGGAAGGCAATCACCATTGGGTTTGTAAAGAGCCCGGCCGGTATAAAAGGGGGCAGCTAAGGCTTTAGCAAAGGGTAAATTAACAACTGGAGCTGGGTGGACTTTGGGATCAAACCAGGGAGAAGGGGGAAAAAAAAATCGTATGGTGTTAATATGAAAAGAGCTCCAAAGCTGCCCGGCCCCACTGCAGAGTTCACATGGGCAGCACAGCGACCCTGAAACGCTTCGGAGGGAAAGTTTCCAGGCGACGGCATGTTTATTCTCCCTCTAGTCCTTTCCTTCGGTTACTGCTGACTCACGCAGGTTGGGTGAAATATTGCCGGGCGCAGAGGCGAAGGAAAAGCCCCGTCGGGGAGCGATGCCATGGGGCTTGGCAGTGGGTGAGGAAATCAGCCACATGCAGACAAAATGTGGTCAAGCAGCCACCCCACACAGAGGATGTCCCTTACGCTCATTAGCATTGTGTTTGTAGCAGAGCTTATCAAAAAACAGCCAACAGACATAATCTGTGGTTTACCCTTTCTTTCGTTCCCTTTTTTTGCCTTTTTTTTTTTTGGACTCTCTTGTTTTCCTTTTTTTTCCCTTTTCCCTTCCTGAGGGTTTCTAAAGGGATGTAATCCACTCTGGTTTTATTGCCGTTGCCTCTGGATGTGCTGCAGCTCCAGCCAGCAGTTATTCCAGCCTCTGCACCTCCCTGCGAAGCTCTGTGCTGCTGCTGCTGCTGAGGGCTTGACTGCTACTAAATTGTAAACCGCAGGGCTGCCTTAACCCTTTGCCTTCTGCCCAGCACCCCAAATCTGGGCTGTTGCACGGGAAACCGCTGGCCAGAGGCAGCAGGGCCTCGGTGCTGAGTGGTTGGCAAGGGAAGGCTGCACAAAGCCTTGGCTCCAGCAGCGTGGCGGGACACATGGACCCTTCCCAAACCTGACCGCTCCCCCCTCCCCCCCCCGGCTTTCTCCTGGCTCCACCAAGACATATGTTTGCACTTTGATGGCACTTCCGTGCCTGGCTGAGGGGCTGGGGATCAGTGGTCGAGGGGAGACCCTCCCCCACCCCGTGCTGCTGTCCCACTGACTCCCTCACACCTCTCCCAGTGGGCTTGGCAGATGCCCCCACATCCACCAGCTCTGCTAAATGCAGCCAGAGCCCTCTCCTTGCTGCAGGGAGGCCCGTGGGTACAGCTTCTTGCAGCAAAGGGATCTGTAGGCTGTGCCCTCATCCCAGCGGCAGCTTCAGTGCAGTTGGGGAAGGTCTCTGCAGGCCCCAGCACCAATGTCACCATGACTTCTGAAGCGGCCATCTCTGGGTAGCTGCTGCAGACATCATGCCTAGCACCTTCCAATTTCCTCATCTCCACTGTTTCATCCTTCAGCTCCATGTTTGCCCCTTAGGCACAGAAGTGACTCCCCGTGGTAGGGTCAGAGGCCCTGTGGGTGCACTGTTGCATTTGCAAAGTGCCTTCCTGTCCTGGTGTGTCCCCTCCCTTTCCTCCACACCTCCCTGAATGCAGGGATGAGCCAGAGGGCTGTTGGTCCTCCCATGTACCCTGAGCCGACAGCAGAGTGCTGGCCTTCCCTGCCATGATCCCAACAAAAATCAATCCTTTGCTGTCTTGTCCAAGAGGATATTTGCAAATAATTTCCTAAAAAGGCAATCTAAAAGTGGCCCTGTTGTTACCCATATTTGTACACAGGCTCGCAAGCGACAGGATTCCTTGGGCTTGTCTACACAGGGACAATTGAAATGGATGTGAAATAACTTTAAAGTGGATTAGCTAAACTGCATTACATCCTTGTGTAGACACTGTCATTTAGAAATGAAATGGCCTTAATTTGGTTTAGTGGAATTTTCCTTTAGCAATTTAATAAAGACGCTTTAAAGTCCAAGTCAGGAGTTTACACAGGGATTCGGTGCAGTTTAATTAATCCACTTTGAATTCACAATTTTAATTAATTGGGATGAACTTTCCTGAAGTGTTTCCCTTTTGAGATAATGGTGCAGCATTTCCAGTCACCCCGGCACCGTGACCTGGCCATTCGCATCTCTCTGCACCCTTGGAATGGTGCACAGTAGGTCCAGTCCCCAGAGCTGAGTACAGAAAGAAAGTCGTTTCCAAGTCCTGCTGGTCTGGCCACAGCTGGGTAGCGCTTCCCTGCAGTAAATTACCTGGGGAGAACCCAAGTTCCAGCTGTAATGAGTTGCCATCCTCCCGAGTGCTTTAGGTTTTTGCATTGCCCACGAAACCATAAGCCAGAAGTATCTGTCTCATGTGAAAGGGGTTTGGAGAGATGTGGCCTGAAGCAGAGAAAGGGCACAACGGACTCCTTCAGCTGGTGAGAGCCGTGCTGACCTCTGAAAGGGTTTCAGGTTCTCGTCCGCCTCACACCGTGGTTTTGCAACAGTGGCAAACCCACAGGAAAACTTTCTGTGTGGGAGCCCTGTGAGACTGCCTGCACCTAGGGAAGGGGCTGGCGGGGGCTGGCAGCTCCCATTGTCCCTCTTTATTTATCACCAGGAGAAGTGCCTGCCGTGCTCATGGTGCAGACGACCTCTCCTTGAGGTGCTGTCCTTGCCCTGGGTTCACACCAGCAGCCTTCAGCTTCCCAGGCTCACTGGCAAGGGTGGGGTTTGTGCAGTACTCTGCTTTTTGTTTTTCAGGGGATTTGCACAAAAAGTTTCTTTCTGTCAACTGGAACATCTCCTTGCTCAGCTCTGTAGAAGCTCTTCAGTCTCCTCCCAGCCCTGCGGCTCCTTTGGGATTTGCTTTGCTTTCTTGGTGTGCTGGCCTCAGCATCCACCCCGTGTCTTCACAGCCATCTCTGTCCCTGGGAAATCCTCCAGGAGCTGTGGAGGTCTTCTTGGTCTTCTATGTCCCTCTCTTAACTGAACAGAGGAGAGTTCCACTGAGACTTCAACCCCCTATTTAACAGCAGGCTGTAGGGGATACATTGGAGCATCTTAAGGCATATTCAGGGCCTAGAAACTACCAAAGTGGTGAAATGTGATCCCCATGTGCTGCTGCCTGGTAGCTAATTAGTCAATTGTAATTAAACACAGGGCTGTGCAGGGCTGTGCTCAGTTCCAAAGGCCTTGCTTGGAGGAGAGGGTTGTAGGTAGAAGTAAGGGGCACTCAGTTACAATTTGCCTTTGCAAGGATAACAACTGAGGTGTGGCAGGTGGGTGACGCACACATTTGCTCCTGTAATGGCACGTTGCAGCCATTCTCAAAGGCAGCAGAGAGGAAGCTGCAGGGAACTGGGTCTGCCAGAGCCCACCATGGACTCACTCACAGCCTCAGCTCCTGCTGCCACGATCCAAAGCCACGTCATCGATAGAAGAAAGGGTCTGCCACCAACTGCAACCTCAGAAGTGCCAAATTTAATTAAAAGCTCCTCTTTTAACAGTGTAGTGGGGTTCATCCATGGCTAAAAGGAGATGGCTAAGAGCGTTCCTTGGCTTTTGAGCTCAGACATCTCCAGGCTAAACAAAGCAGGGGAAGTTTTCTGGTGCTGAATGCCCAGTAATAATGTGTTTATCCAGAATCCAGGGCTCTAGTCCATTCTCTCCATCATGCGAGGGGACAAGGGAGTTAAAACTAAATCGACGGCAAGTGCCTGGATAGAGACAGTCTTTCTAAGAGCCATAAAAAGATTGCCTTTGATAGGGATTTTATTATTTCACTATGGAAGTCATTATAAGAGAAGATCTCATATCACTGTAAAGTTAGCCACTAGATTAGCTATTCATATATTTTATTGGTAAAAAATTATGACGGAGGATTATTGTGTGAGAACTTTGTGGAAAATAAAAGAGATAAAAGCAGTTTAACTGTCAGTGCATTAAGACTGTGGTTAGCTCTGCATAGTGTTACTGGATGGAAGGAGACGGTTTCTGAGGACTGTTGCTTTTCGGTTCAGCGAGGCTTTGGGCCACACTGAGGGCTGGTGAGAGTAATGAGCCCAGGTAGCTGAAAGAGGAGGAAGTGAAAGTGAAGAAGGGGCTGGTTTGGCCAAAGTGATGGTGGGATTGAGGCAAGTCAGCAGCGATGGCAGGTGCTGAGGGCAGCTTGTCCCCATATCCATGCAAAGGACAGGTTCTCATCCAGCTGTAAAAGGCCTGCGGGCCACACAAAGGCAAAAGGAGATGGCAGTCAAGGCATTCATGTTGCTTTCCTTGCATGTGCCTCCAGCGGGGTTTTTCACCTCCATTTTAGTTTTTTTCCCATGTTTTTGGCTGCAGACATTCAGAATTCCTGGACAAATGGCTGCGGTAAACATACAAATTAGTTGCACAGTGAGCGTGCAGGGAGCATGCACGGGGCTGGCCACAGCACCCGCGCCCCATGGCCATCTGCGCAGCACGTGTGCTGGCGCTGAGGCTCCGACATGGAGCCCAAACGCCTCTCTGAAGTAGGTTGAAACCTGAACAGGGTCTGGCACGTGAAGATCCTGATCTGGAGGGACCCTGGGTAAGAAGGTTGAGGTGCAGGAGTGTGTCCAGAGAAGGGCAATGAAGCTGGGGAGGAGTCTGGAGAACAAAGCTGATGAGGAGCAGCTGAGGGAATGGGGGTGTTTAGTCTGGAGAAGAGGAGGCTGAGGGGAGACATGAGCACTCTCTACAACTACCTGAAGACAGACTGTAGCAAGGTGGGGGTTGATCTCACCAGGAATGAATTGTAGGACAATAGGAAATGGCCTCAAGTTGCCCCAGGGGAAGTTTAGATTAGAGATTGGGAAGAACCTCCCTGAGAGGGTTGTCAGCCCTTGTGCCAGGCTGCCCAGGGAGGTGGGGGAGTCCCCAGCCTTGGAGCTACTGCAAAGACGTGGAGCTGAGGTGCTGAGGCATATGGGTTAGTGGCAGCCTCTGCAGTGTGAGGGGAGGGCTTGGACTCAATGATCTTAAAGGGCTTTTCCAACCATAATGATTCTACGATTCTGTGGATTAGCAATGGGGAAGGCATGAAGCTCCTCTGCTCGCCTGCCAGGAGCCTTGGGAAGGGTGGACCACCGTGATTTGGGGGGGGTAAGTGGGCTGCAGAAGAGATCCCCAGCCCAGAAGGATGGAGGCCCTTCTTTGTGTCTAGCTCAGTTGTAGTGCAGGAGAATGAGTAATGTGGTTTAGGAGAGCACTTGTTTTGATGAGTTTGAGAGGCATGCTTGGGTCCATGCTCTTCAGCAGGACACTCAAGCCAGTGCTTTACAGAAGATGCAGAGCTGCTCAGTTGAATAGATGCCTTCAACGCTGACCCTACCCACGCAGAATTCTATGCTGTCATTGTCACCAGTGGTGCAGGATTATATTCTTAATTTATCGCTTCCTTTACATGAAATCAAACTGTTCAGCCCCTAAGGCTAATATTGTGCTTTGTTTAGAGTCTGTTGCCATCCATCTGTGCTCCTCCTAATTGTAACTCCCAAGTCCTGTTGTGTTTCATGGGTTGAACTGCTCAGAGTTTGCAGGTTTGGACACTTCAATGTCTTGATGGGTCCTGCTTTGCATGCCAAAGTGTTTTCATTAGCACAGCATTCATGCATGTGAGATTGTTGCTAACTGATATAATTAACCAGTATGTCAAAGGCTATTTGTTTATTGAACATGCAATGGCTTTTCTGAAGTAAGAAACCCTTTCAGCTGACACCGTGCGAATGGGAGCACACTAAACTGGAAGAATAGCCCAGAGCTGGAGGTGGAAGTTAAGAAGAATAATTGTACGTAAAAGAAGCAAAAGTAATAGCTCAGACTTGAACAGGTTTGAGTAAAGGTGATCAGTGTGTGAAGAAAGGAAGACCAGGATGAGTTTAAAAGAGTTTGTCAGATAATTAATATTATTAGAGACTGTAACAGTATTCAGAAACACAAGGGTCTTCTTTATCAGGTGTCTGGACTGTCAGCCCTTTGGGCCTACTGTATGTCATGTCCCTTTGCCATGATTTTAGATATCTGTGCAGTTTTTAAGAGATCTTTTTAGGAAGTCTTTCTTTTTACTTACTTATAAATGAATGTTGTTGGAGTGGTGCTGACAGCGAGACTCACCCATTCCTACACTGAAACTGGAACCATAGTGTCCACGTGGTAAGTATTAAAGTCATACAATCATAGAATGGTAGGGGTTGGGAGGGAACTTTAGAGATCATCCAGTCCAACCGCTCTGCAGAAGCAGGTGCAGCTAGATGAGGTCACAATGTTTAGTTTGCAGTGTTCAGTTTGTAATGAGAAGATGAGGAGTCACACTTGTGAAGGTCTGAAGAAGTTTTGAGGGTTGACAGTGGTTTGTGTCCCAACAAATCTGTGGGCTGCTGCTGCAGGGAAACCCAAGTATGTGTCTTAGACAGCTCAGTAAGTGCTGAAACCTCTCATCCCATTGTGCTGGAGGTATCCTCAAATCCCCTCTTAGACTCCCTCCTCTGCACCTTCTTTCTGATTAGTTGCTGCAGCTCCCGTCATGCCCAGTCCGTTGTTCCTGTGCTACTCTGCCTCCCTCGACTCAGTCTCACAGCTCAGCCCCTTTCCGTGTCTGATTCCGTGGAAGCAGCTATACCACCAGTGTTATTTAACACCATCAGAAGTCACTTTCTTGCTTCCCTCTCTTCCCATCGCCGCCTATTCTCCTTCCTCCAGTTGCTGGATCCACTGCCAAATGATGGCCAAAACTGGGCTCTGTCTTCAGCTGCAGCTTTGCATCTTCCTTACCTATCACTCTCCCTAGCATCCTCTGGTCCTTCCCATCCTAAGTGCTTCCTTAGGGCCCCTGCCTCCTGTGTGCCTTTGAGCCACAGGAGTGGTCCCTGTGACACTCCATCTCGTACAGAAAAACCACATATGTTGTGTATCTGTGCATTCCTTCCCTTTTTAACTTTTCACCTGCTCCCTCTTAGCACTTTGTTGTTGTCATTGGCTTAACTTGCATCTTGAGGTCACAGTGGCCCTTGTGTTCCGATAATTCGTATGGTGCCTGGTGCAATGCAGCCTTTCTGCTCTGGGGTACATGGGAACGTTTCTAATGCAAACAACTAATAGCTAGGAAGGGAGCTGAAAAAAAAATTAGAGAGGACTCCAAACCCATGTTACATATTCTTTTGCAAGGAATGGGGAAAAAAATTGTTTATTCTGGCCCCAAATTTTAATCACCCAAGGGCTGTTAAGATAAAAATAGTCAGTTCTGCCTTCTGTTTATGGTATACTTGGTTGAGTGCAAGCCAATTTTGAAGCTGAACATACTGTCTGCTATTTTTGCTTGATTTTATATTCCACATTTTAAATAGTTTCTTTAACAAGAAGCATATTTTCACTGATACAAACTTAGCTTGAGGAGAAGCATCCTGAAGTTCCAGCCATATTGAAGATCAGTGAAATGTAGTAAACTCTGGTTTTAAGGGTTTTGTTTTCTCCAAGAGCTGAAATGAAGAGTGTGTTCTGGCAACAAGTGCTGGCACGTTGTTCATTAAAAGCTCTCTTCCGAGCCTTGGTTCCCACACACATGTGCCCTCATTCTTCAGCGGAGCTTCCAGGCAAGGGCATTGGCAGTGCTCTAGTCTGATCTTCAGCCATACAATTTGTCTTAATTGTCTGCTAGCATCTAGGCAAGACTCAGCTCACGGGTGGCCACAGCAAGGGGCCACATGCAAACCGATGAGCTTCTTAATGTGGCCTGCCCGGCAATCGGATGATTTAATTATCTGTGCCCGTCGTAGGCTGCCTGGCTGCTCCCCATCCCGCCTGCCCTCAGGCACGGCGGCCTTAACCACATGCAGCCATGGGGGCAGCTGCATTTGATCTTCCTCGTCAAGGCGAGGGTCCGGCTCTGACAACAGCTTCTCTGTTTGGTGCTTTCTTTCCCCTTCTCTCTGTTTTTTTTCCACGTCATTTGGCACCGTGCCCCCAGCGTCATTTGTGTGTAGGGGAGGATGGGAGACTTGGATGGCAAAAACTTAGAGCATGGAGTTGGGTGTTGACAATTCCAATGATTAATTGATCCTCCGAGGATCCAAGATGATTTGCTGAAGCATCAATAATAGAAATCCTGTCATTATACACTATTTGCTCGGTCTTTCTGCGGGAAGACATCCTGTCTCACTCTGTGTCTGCACCGCGGGCCTTGCATGGGGCCAGCCTGCCCTTCCCAGGGCACCAAGGCCCGGGCTCTCACCCACACACTTCCTCCTGTCACACTGGGCTCTGACCTGCCACGGAAAAGTGGAGTGTGCCCTGTGCATTCAGTATTTTCAAGTCAACTCAGCAAGGCCCTTCAGCCTCAATGCTACTGGGAAATCACTAGCTCCCCTTTAACTGGCACAGAGCAGCGGGGCTGGGTGGGCTGTGGAAGGCAAAGGGGTCACTGCTGCTTGGGACATTGCACTTCTGAGAGCCCTTTGGACTCTTGTGACACGATTGCTGCCACCGCATGTCAAGTGAGGGCAGGAGATGGTGTGAGGGAAGCAGTAGGATCAGGATGACCTCCTGCCCGAGGCAGAGATCAGGGATATCTCCGAGGATGACCTGTTGCCATCCTGATCTCTTCTTATCTGCCCAGGTTGAAATGCAGCTACTCAGCTGTCTCACTCCTACCTGGGCTCTGCTACCCATTACCAAGGAAGTGAAAGTAGGTGACCTCGGGTGGGATGGGGCTGGCCTGGGTGGCAGCAGGCGCTTTCTCCCGTGCCACTCTGGGTGCACCCTTCTGCCCAGGCAAGCTGAAGAAAAGAGAAGTCTTTCTGATGATCGTTGTTGGTACTTTGAAGTCCCTGTCTTGCTTTTGTGCAGGGGAGGTGTGTGCTCGAGTGCATGCAGGGTATTTTGCACACCCCTCCTAAAATGTGCTGGTGACAGTGTCAGACTGCTGCTTATCAGTAGTGCTCTTCATGTGAACATCTCAAGGCTTTGGGGAACCCTGAGTAATCCTTCCAGCTTCTAGTCTCAACCTCTTTCCTGACTCTCTGACTCTCCAAATATGTGATATTGATACCATGGATGCTTTAGAACTGTTTGGAGAAGGAGAGGTGGCCAGGCTGTATCTGACAGCACCATGCACAGCCCTCACAGGGCTGAGGGCACTTCCACATCTCTGTGCCAAGGCAGAATTTTACCCAAGGAGTTTTGAAGTATTTTTCTTCTGTTCTGAGCATAAGGAGTCACATATTTTCTGGTGGTTTTGAGTTTCTAATGCTGGGCCAAAAAAGACTGTCCTTTGAGTAGTAATACAGCTCATATGTGCTAGTAGAATGTAAAGCCTTGAATGTTTTTAATGCCTTAGCAGACACCTTAAGAAGCATTCATACTCCTCTCTATGTTTTGCTTTCATGCACAGTGATGCCTGGGGTGAAGGTACTTCACAGAATTAGCAAAAGGCCATCAAAAGGGCTCAGTTTTGCCAGGCACCAAGAATATTTCACTCTTGGACCGGTATGGATCAAGTTCAGCTCCTGGATCCTGCTCACTGGCTTGTAGGGATGGCTTTCACTTTCTGAAAGCAACAGTAATTGCTGTTGAGTCATCATCTCAGAGGTGGGGATGCTCTGCTGATGTCCCTGCACACAATGCATGCCTCTGGAAATCCTCTTTGCAAAGGTCCTCTGGAGAAGGTGGCTTTGTGTGCCCAGGGTGTCTGAGCTGGGATCCCTGCGGCCACCTCTGCCACAGCAGGATGGGCTGTATGGGCTGGCAGAATGGGACAGCTGTTTTTATTTTATATATAAATAACTTTCAGATAGTTTGCAAGTTTGGCAATAGCTGCCAGTGTAGCAACGTGACCTTGTTAGTCTTACCTCATTCCTCTGAGCGTTTACCTCGCTCACTTGTTTTTCCGTATCTTAAATTCGATTGCAAGTGGTCAGGGAAGGGGCCAGGGCCACCTCTGCCCAGCCCAGGCCTGCGGGGTCCCGCTGCAGCAGTCACCAGCAGCCATAAAACCTCGGGCTAGGATCTAGGGAGCCCGTGAGGGGTATGAAAGCCCCGAGTGTTGTGGTTTTTTCCCTGGGTCCCAATCCCGCAGCTCTCGTCAGGCTCTTTGCTAACAGTCAAGGCACAAAGCAGGGACTGCCAGCATCCCCCAGCTCGCCTTTCAGGGGTTACGGGGAGGGGGGGACGAATGTCCTGGATTTTAGCACTTTGGGGAGTTCATTAGTGTTGACAGTGTGTGAACTTGACATCCTTTGTAATAATGTGGTTTTAAAACCTGCATTATTCATGTGCAGCTCCTGAATACAGGCCCACTGTGTGAGCTGGGGAGGGAAATTAACCAAATAGATGTCAGTACCCTTGAAGAGCACATGAGATTTTACATTGCAGGATAACAGCTCCAGCTGCTTTAACCACCAAGGGGAGTAAAGGGTGGGAAGAGAAAGGTCTGCATGTAGGTGTGTATCCTTTCCCTCACCCCAGACTCCTGCTGAAAACTGGAAGGGTTGGTTAGAGAGAAACGATTCCAGACACAGTCACAGGTTGGTGATAGTTCATGTTTTTGTTAACAATTGTACTTTTGTTCTGCTCTTTTATGGCACAAACAAGCATGTACTGGAGGAGTTTGTCTCGAGAGACACCCTTTTTCACTTAGGTTAACGTTTAAAACGAAATGGTAGAACAGAGGGCTAAGGCTGCATGGGCAGCTGCACCTGGGGATGGAAATGGAATTCCACCTGGGAGTGTTATTTGCAAGACTAATTGATAGTTACAGAAGTTGTGTTTCTTCTGAAGTACCCAGTGAAGCCAAAGTGGGACAAATAATGCCAAGAGGGCTGAATGTACAAAGGAAACCAATTTTTTAAGTGAAATATGTAGCTATTTCTCAGGGAGAGGATTTGTCTGTAGTTCTAAGGTCAGAGGCCACCTCTGCCCAGGCTGGGAGTGATGCAAGACTGCTGTGGTAAACAAAAGATTGAGTATTGCAAAGAGAAAATGCTTTGTAGTTAAAAAGTATGCTAAGAAATGAAAACCCACTTGTTAGGTCAAGTGAATGCTTTATCATGATTACTCCAGTTGTTTTCAAACAACTTCCCTGCTGAAGGAAGGCACCTGTGCTGGAGGTCACCAAGCTCACAGTCCAAGCAGTTGACTCTCCTTATGCTTGGGGTTTATGTTACCCTCCAAATTACTGAAGAGCTGCCTTTAATTTAATACATCTGTGCTGGAGCCTTTAAAGTCAGATGTGCTTGTGTTAAATGGCAGAAGCTTCCAGAGCAAAGGAGGTAAAGGCAGGACCCAGAAAACTTGTACCTGCAGTGGTCTGAGGATCAGGAGCTGTTTGTCAGGTAGGTGCAGTGGGTGTTGGGGAAGGTCTGTGGTGTGATTCCTGTGTGAAGTGGAGAAAGGGGAATTGTGAGACAGATGTTGATTCTGCACAGGTCTTTGCTGCCTGTGTTCACTCACAGTGTCAAGTGTACGTACAGTCTTTGCAGCATGCAGGATTTTGAATTGCTTGATGTTGTGGGAGCACTCCAATCTCCGTCTCTGAGACTCAAGAGCCTCCCCATTATCTGAAGCAGAGGTTCGTTTTAAAACTAGGGCAAATGGCATCCTCGTCTCTCCTGGTTCCACAGGGCAGATGTGTGGTGACATACACCCGTGCACACAGCTAATGCTTGGGGCAGAGGGAGAGGCAGGAATCGATGCAGGCAGAAGAGCCCAGCAGCTCTGAATGTGCTCACCCACTAGAGGAGTTTAGAACTAGCCTCAAAGGTAAAGGAGGGCATTTATCCCCAGGATGGTTTGGCAGAAAAACCGATTTACATAGTCTACTGATGGTCAGTCAGGAAGATGCTGCAAGGGTCCTGCTGGTTGTCTCAGAGCTGATGGCTTTACTAGTCGAGTTTTGTTTCAACTTAATGAAGTAAGTACTTTGCCTGAGTCTAGGGGCTGATAGGGAAGGTTGGTAAACTCCTTGCCTTTGTTGGGGTGACTGAAGCATTTTTCTCTTCCTTTTAACCAGCCATTTTTGTTTCTTCTCCAATTCGTTGCCATAGACAAAGGGTACATTTACTGTAAAAAAAAAAAAAAAAAAAAAAAAAAAAAGGAAAAGAGAAAAAACCAAAAGGGCTATAAACCTGGTTTGTATCTGGAGTCCTGAAAAGACCACTTTTTATGCAGGGGAAGAGGAGAGCTTTAGAAAAGGCAGGAGGCAGGGACGGAGGGTGATGTGGTGGGGAGCCAGAGATTTATGGTCCTTTGAAGGAGGGCTTTTGTGCCAAGCATCCTGCCCAGGCGCTATGGGCTGAGGCTGTAGCCGGACTAGGGCTGGGACTTGCAGTTTGTGCAGAGCCTAGCTCTGGTGGGAGCAAGGCAGGGGGCAGATCCTGCCACAGCCACCCAGTACCTCGTGACAGTGCAGTTTGGGAGCTGCTGACCCAGACTGCCTGTTATTAATGACACGACACCCACCTCAGCTGACATGGGGATTTAGTTGGAATTGTCACACCACCTGAGGCTTTTGAGGTTGTGGGGTTGTTTTGCCTTTTCCTAGGTGTGGAAGCAGCTGTTGGTGTTTGATATCAGCCTCCTTTGGAGCACCATGGCATGCCCATGCTCAGGGCATGGGCAGCCTGAACCCTGTCCAGGAATACAATCATAATTGAAGATATTTAAAAATGTATGTATCTTCCATTTTTCCCATATGGGCTCCTTAGGCAACATGACCTTATGTGGCCATTATCTGACCTCTCTTACACTTGGATTACTCGGTACAAAGCAAATTTATGGTTGTTTATTCTCTTCTCCTATCAGCTATTAGTGCCTAATCATATGGTCTATCGATCAAGTGATTAATCGCCTGCCTAAAGAGGCAGCAGGTCCCGGGGAATGCTGCACTGCACCAGCCTGAACTTCAACCTCTTATACAAACCATCAGAGTAAAGGCATTAGTCACTGCCTGCAGCTCGCGGTTGGTATGCCGCGCGAACGCCGGGAGGTAAAGCCCCCGGCTTTCTTCAGCAGCCCACTTTGTATTTCCCTTTCTTAATGGATAAAACTCCACCTAGCTGAGCGGGCATACAGTTGTAAATGGGATGATTTCCAATGCATCCTATAAATAATGATCAAAGAGGAAAATATGTGGGCCTTATTACAACAGTGCCCGCTAGTGCTGCTATAATTAAGGGTCTGTCAGCGTTTCTATTATAAACCCTTATTTTCAAGGGTTTATAACTTGGCCATAAAATTTTGCTCTGGCTGAGACTTGGCATAAAACGTTCCCAGTGTGTGACCAGTTTTTCTTGTTACCAAATTGTTCAAAAAGTAGCGATCAGCCCCGATTGAGTTATAACAATATCCACTCACCTTTGTGTTCCACAACCGCTTTTACTTCTTAAACAAGCAGCTTGCCATTAAAATGAAATTAGCATTTGAAAATCAAAAGTGTGCACTGAGCCCTTCTGCTCTTTATTTTAACCAGCATTCAAAAGTGAACACGTCATTCCTTTCTGCGTGTTGCCGAATTGGTGGCACCCACACTGTTGCCATCAGCCTAACACGCCACAGACAGTGTCTTGAGAGGACTTTGTGCTCAGGCCGGGCCCTGTGTGGCTTTGCAAGGCTGGCTAGCTGCCTGGCAGGTGTGTGCTCACATCAGCAGTTACTAAAGCCAGTGGGTTGATTTCAGCCATCAAGGATTCTGTATAAATCCAGAGGAACTGGACATGGATGCCCAACATGCTTTGGTTTAGCAGAGGGTTGAATTGCCTTGGGTGTCTATTCACCTCTCCCTGACCCATGCATGTCGAGTCCCAAGACCCTTGACTCTCTCAAAGCTGGGAGTCTGGAGTTCAGTTTGAGCAAAATGGAGGATTTCTCTCTAAAAACACAGGTGAAACTGGGAAGCCGTAACGTTGCCATACCTGCACCTCTCTGCTTTCCCCGGGAGTGTGTTCCCCTTCCAGAAACATGTCCTTGATGTGTTAGCAGAGGACAGCAAGTTGGCTCAAAAAGATGCAGCCGCTTAAAAACGTTGATTCTCCCAGGACAACACACCAAAATGCAGAGATAAATTAAACATAAGCAGATGCTGTGCCTCCTTCCTGTTTTTTGGCTAGCACCTCCCATTGTGGGACCGCTAGTGGGACAACTGAGAATGGCTGACGTTTACTCAAACTTAAGGCCTGATTGGGCTGCCCTGGCAGAAGTGATAAAAAGGCAGGTTTATGCTAGTATTAAGCCCGAATGTGTTGCTGATTGGTGAAGGCATGTGTTGCACCAATAGAGTTTTTTTTCTTTTGTGCCAGTTTTATACTATTCCTCTTTCTTAAACTGGGCTTGGGTTTTTGAAGAAGCACGAGGGAAGTGGGAACCCAGCTCCTACTGAAAATCCCAACCTCAAAAAGATACCCCAGAGTTCCTACCTTTGCAGGGATACCACAGCTAAACTTTTTCTATTTCCAGAAAAATCATTGAGCTGAGGCTAAGAACACTCATCTGGTGCCTGTCCAGTGTATTGTCTGAATATAAACACACTGATTCTGGAGCAGGGAGAGAGCCTGCGACTGGCATGGATTTACACTGGCTGAGAACCTGGCCTTCTCCACTCTGCTTTCTGACTTTACGTGAAAGTAAACACTGAGCTGAACTATTCAGTGATTTAAGCGGGGGTTTGAGAGGTGTGCGGTTACCAGGCAGTTGCTCTTAGGGTGAGTCTCACAAGGCTTGATGTTTTCCTCGAGGTTCCAGGTACCCAAAGGTTTCCATGTGTGTCTCAAGTAAAGAGAAAAGCTCCAGTTTCTGACTCTTGAGAAAAGTCTGAAAATGTTCCTTGTCTGCGCTTTAATGGATCAGAAAGCAGAAGGCAAAGACAAGAAAAAACCCACCCCAGAAGTTTGAAAATGCCATGATTTTTGAGACATGACATATGCTTTTGCTGTGCTCGGGGTTGGCAGGAGGAATTGCATGGTGGATGCAGCCCTGGCAGAAAGCAGGTGCGGGAGCCCAAACGGGCTGCGCTTCCCCCGTTGCAGCAGAGCCGGAGCCATCCCATTGCTTTGCCTTGCTCCTGTGCCTCCTTGTGCAGCAGATTGCTGCAGCTTCTTTGGAGGAGATGGTATAAATACTCGTGGATGTGCCCTAAAATTATCCTGTTGCTTGAAGGTCGGTTTCAATGCAAGCCCTGAGACTGCTGGAGGGCTAAAGCTGTTGCCTTGCATTGACAAGTCATACCTAGGGATGTGTGTCATAGAGCTGCAGGAGGGCCAAAAAATCCCGGAACAGTAATAAACACATGTGCTGGGCAACCCAAAATGCTTACTGCTGTGCCTTACAGGCCAGCCAGCATGGGCAAGCAGTTGCCAGGATGGTAGTGGTGACCCAGGTGTTCCTCCAGCTGGGCACAGTGTGAAGCTGGATGGGAAATGTGGGTTCCCAGGGCACCCCAAACGGACTGTGTCAGCCAGCATGGGGCTGTTTTTTTCTCCAGTCTGAGGTTTGGCCAATGTAGCTCTGTGTGTGTGTTCACTCCCAGCCCACTGCCACCTACATGAGTACCTTCAAGTCACCCTTTAACAGACTGTCCCAAAGCTGGAGGGGCTCTGCAGTGATGGTCCCTCCAGGTCTTCTGCAGGGATGCAAAGTTGAGAGCTCCTCTTGCAGCCATCTACTGTCACCAAGGGCCATTCCTCAAAGCAGAACATCTTCTTTGCTCCCCTCCCTTCAGAGAGCATTACTTAAGTTCAGGTGAGGGAAGGCTCCTGTGAGCTGCACATTTCTGGGCTGTGTGGTGGAGGAGAGCTGAGGTCCATTATCCGTGTGGGTTTGTGCAGGCAGAGCACTGAGGGCAGCGGGTGCAAAGTGCTCTCTCGGAGTCATCGGGGGAGTGTTGGAGTTTGGTACCAGGCTGGGATGGGAATTCCACCCCCCACCACAAGTCCTGGCAGTGCTTTTCTCACTGTATGAAAAAGCAAGCTAAAGATTTTACAAATATTGAATCTGGGCCCTTAAATATGATAATTCTAAAAGTGGAGCTGAACCCCAGGGCTGGGGGCAGGCTGGGGAGGGGGGTCCCTGTGCCTTATCGAGTGGAGAAGCAGTGGGTTAGCAGCAATTCCTTCGTCGCAGTTAGCAGAATTTGTCAGTTCTGAAGTGTACAGATTAGAAAGGAATGTGGAATTTGGAAACGTGGCAGCTTGTAGCACTGTATGGTTTAAATTAAACCTTTTTTTGGAAAGCAGAATCGCTGTAGGCCACATTTAGGGGGAAAGCAACAGCAGAGAGGGCTGGCTGTGGTTTTTGCTTTGCTGTGTAACTGGTCCACTTTCTCTTGTTTTAACACAGATTGGCATTTTTCTTTTTCCCCTGCTTAAAAAAAAAAAAAAAATCAGAGAGGGGGAAAAAAAAAATGTGCTTTTGGATTCCTTCTGCCCAACCACACAGCTTCTCTGCTGACCACAAAGAGGAAGCTCGGGGCAGTCGCCATAGGATTAATACCCACTGTCTCTTAACCCAACAGGGTGTGAAAACATTTGAATAAAATCTTTTTGTATTATTGTTATTTTCTTTTTCCACCCTTTCAGATTGAGACCGCGGCTGGGATTTAGACATCTTGAAACAAGCACAGGGTTGCCTTGTATTGTGTTCCTCAGGAGGGAGGGGAGGGAAGGGGGGTGGCTCTAAATCACTCCGTCCAGGTCTGTTGTTTAAAATCTGTTTGCACCCATCTCTGGAGCTTTCTCCTCGCAAATCGCCAACAACTTTGTTCCTCTTGCTGAAATGACAGGAAACGTATAAACGAGTCTGCTGTGAGGGTCTGTGTGGGGTAGATCTTGATCAGTCGGAGTATAATTGTTCTTAATGAAATGGAGACGACCAGCTCTTAACTGAACAGCCTTTTCTTCTTTAGAAATAATAAGATTAAGATTATGGATTCTATTAATCATTTGATCAGCTTTATTCATTCATCTTATTTCCTTTACATGCAAAAAAGCCCCGCTCTCTGCGTGCCTTTATCTTTTAAGATGATGACATTTACATACCTCCCGGTGCTGTAATGTCCCGGGCATACTACACAGATTGCTGTTCTCAGATACGGCAAACCGACCACTTCCACGTGCTAAGTGCTCTCGGTGATGAAGATCTTAGTAACGTGATTAACTAAACTCTGTCTTTTCTGCTCTTCCTCTTGCTTCCCTTCCCCACCACGGCCTCCCAGCCAGCTTGCTTTACCACAAATGGCATCGGCTGCCAGGATGCTGCCTGTGTTTTGTGATCCTCCACCCTCCCCATGACAAGGAGGTGTCACATAGCACACAGCAGAGAGGTTGGTGCGCCTCGGAGCCCAAAGTGTGATTCAGATGACCCACACTCATTGAGGGAATATGCTTCCTTGGTGAGGTGCGGGAAAGATGCTGAAAGCATGAGTTCTGAGATGTTGAGGGAATTACCAGAAGATGAGTTTGTTTCTCCGCAGCGTAGTGACAGCATTGTTATTTCTTGCTTGGATGTGCCGTTGGGAAGGTTTTTATTTTGTTGTCATTAGAGAAATCTCTGTGTTGTTATAACGCTTTCTATGTGTGAAGAAATACAGACATAATGTGCATCTAGTCCATTAAAACACTCTTCGGGAGCTTCCACCTGTGGCACAGGCTCTCTGTGCTGCCAGCCTTTCGCTGAGCACTGCTGGTAATTCCTCTCCTTCTGCATTAACACGGATTAGCAGTTACGGTGGCTTTAAAAAAGAAACCCCAGAGTAGCAGCAAGTTCTCTATAACCTGGGAGAGCCGAACTGGAGCAGTTGCGTTGCATCTCGATCTTTTTCGTCTTGGTAGAATTATACTGTAACTAATTGAATCCATTGATCACTGTCTTGTTTTTTTCCGTCTTCTTCTCAAAGGATTCATTTCATAGTGTTCCGTACATCAGTCAAGAAAATGGCTGTGGTGGAATTACCAGGATTGATAATAAAGGTAATTTAGCCCAGTTGAAATTATTTTTTATGTATCTAAGTAGGGTAACGCATTCAAACGTGCTGCCTGGAACCTAGGGATGGATGAAATACCTGCACAGTCTGGGTTGCAGGATCCCGAAATAACTCTTCCCAAGGAGCCCGGGAAGCAAGCATAGCTGAGCAAAGGGCTTTCTGCAGCCTGACAGTGACGCAACAATAAGCAGCAACACTAATTTGATCAAGGAACTGACCCAGAGCAGGATAAATAACCTCTGGTTTGTGCACTTCATGGGACAGGGAGTATTTTTGGATTAGATAGCAAGTGCTTAACAAGCAAGAATAGCAGTAGGTGTCAGGAGCAGCGGCGTATGGAGCTGGTGGTTGGAAGTCTTCTGTGATTCAGGTATAGAAATAGGAGCCAAATGTCACCCCGGCAGGAGGGTTTTACCGTGAATGTCTGCTAGTGGCATTTAGCCCTTACTAAGTAACAGTTTGGAAAAGGATTCTCCTACTAGATTAGGGTTGGTCTTGTCAGTAATACTCAAGACAGGATGTCAGGAGATCTGAGCTGAGGTCTGCCACAGATTTCCAGTACGATTTAGGTCAAGTTATCTAATCTTGCCTGCTAACACAATTTCACCCTAAGACAAAGTGACAGGAGAGTTTGTAAAATGTTTATTTAACAAAGAGGCATTTTTACTCTCTCGTTGTCACCCTGAGTCAAGGGCCGAAAGCAGGAGCACAGACACCTTCTGCTTGCAAAGCCACAGGCATGTTTCATGCTCCTGCTGCCTCCTACCTCCCTGAATTTGGCCCCGCTAACCAGTGAGGCCACGTTCCCCCACCCCCGCCACATCTGAGACAACTAGGTCCCCCAGTCAGAGGAGCTCACCCCAAAAGGAGGGAGCCCCACTCACAGTGCACCCTTGGCAGCAGAGCAGGGGCTGCTGGAACCTCAGGGCTGCCTACGAGCACATGCCCTTTGCTGAGATCAGCACTTTTTTTGGACAATGTATAGTATTTGCAAATGGGAGCTGACAATGGAAGAAATACAGCAGAGTGAAGGGTTTAGTATAAAATATTTATACAGTAAAGATCTTTCATCTTTTGTCAGTCACAGGGTAGGGAAGTGAGGAATGTATTGGGAGTACATTACCAAGAGTATGTTATAAATTAAAATCTCAAATTGAATAATACTGGCTACTAATGTGCACAGCGTTGGAAATGAGTCACTTCTGAATCAATGTAATTTATTGTGCCAGCTGAAAGATATTTACAAAAGAAGATATCTTCTTGTTTTTTCGCTTAGATTTTATTCAGTGCTTACAGATAGCCTATGCTGTCAACACCAACTAATTTGTCATGTAGAGAAAGTCACAGCCGTTAATACAGAAGCTGTTTCAAAAGCACTTAGAAACCAGAAAGGTGGGCTTTGGGCCACGTGAGTGGTCAAGCAGTTTATACTCCTTGTTTCCTCTCAAATTTAACACTGCTAATTAGTAATACAGCAATTTTACAGAGATTAGTTAGTGGGAGAGAGCAGACTGACTGACTTCTAGAACTGTCGAGTGCAAAGCTGACTGTTTCGGCTGCATCCTCCCAGCCCACGTCCTTCAGTGCATTCAAGCTTTTACTGGGAGACTGTAACCTCAGGGAAGTAAGTGTTTGGTCCTGTGTCTATGAGCTAGTTGCCATCATCGCAGGAGCTTGGTCTAGTTGATGGTATGACATAGCTGAGGCCAAGTTAGGTTTTATTACATTGGAACAGCCAAGGTTTTAAGGTCCAAGGTGGTAAATCCACAAGGCAGGACTTTGCACAGCATGGATTTTGAGGGCTTGTTAGTCAAATGCTGGGCATGAGCTGATCTTCTCTTGATGTCTAAAAACCCTTTTAGCAGGTTTAAGTAGTCCTACAGTGGTGCTGTACTCAAGTCTGTGTGGCTTCTGGTTCCCAGTGAGGGTGGCTGCCACTATTTGAGATATTTGGGCCGTTTAGTGCAACCACACCACAGGTAACCATGTGTTGGGAATGGTGGGTCAAACATCCAGGCACATGCAAGGTAACAGAGAAATTGAAGAAAGCAAGTTTGAAAGCCAGCCTAGGTTTGGATTTCTGCCTTGTTCCCAATTCTGCCATTGATTTTTGCCAGCATGTCAAGAAAAGGAGGATATACTGGGAATTTCTGTCCCAGCTTGAACTGTGCCAGTTTATCATTGCCTTTTGGTTTTGCCACAGGCTCTGTGATCCAGGCAAAATATTTTATGCTTAGGTTCACCTCAACTAAAGTTTATCTGCCTAAAACTTGGGTGCTCAGCCTGAGGTAGTTGTCTAGGCTGGTTCTGTTGTTTGTTGAAGTGGGAGAGGCACTCACTCCCCAAGGGCATTTCAGCCCAGCAAAATCCTTTTGCAACTGCCTAGATCTCACTGTTGACTCCACAAAGAGCAGAGGCAACTTGGCTTAGAGATGTGCCCAGCCGTTACACAGACACATTACTGTGAGACAAACTTCACCTTCAGTCTCTCTGTCCTTTAGTGTTTTATCAGTGCAACAGAAATAGTTTCAGATAGAGATGGTGAGAGTAAATGGACTGGAAGATGGGGGGAATATCCAAAAGGAGTGTAAGAGCAGTAGCTCTTATAAAGAGTGATGGAATTTTCCCCTCCCTCTGCTCCTTGAAAATACATATGTAAAGATAATTGTAGACACTGCCCAATTAGTTGTAACTGTGAAGATGCAGGTGATCTTCTGATGGATTCGCTGACAGGCTTCTATATGTAATGAAATATGTATTAAGGTCATATTCTAACAGTGCAGTAGGGAAACTGGAGTATTCTTATGCCGTACTTTTTGGTAGGAATGCTTCTGCTGCGTTGCATCACTGTCTGTAAATTTTATTGATTATAATTAAGTCAGTCTGCATTGTCTCTGAGAACCTACATGGGTTTAAAAATCAATACTCCTTATATTCGTCAGGGGAACCAGTTCGAAAGGGATTATAGTGGGAATAAGCAATGCATTTATAGCTCTGAGTTTATGTGTTTGCAAACCATTAAATGCTGGCCTTCTCGACAGTCCTCATTTAGGGGTCAGGAATGGCTTTCTATCCTGTGAACAAAACCAAAAGTTCTCCCTCCATGGTTCTGTGCCCTCACTTGCACTCACTGGCTGGAGCTCTGCTGTCTGCGAGACCTTCCAGGGGCACGGAGGCAAGCGGGACTGTGAGCAAATGGACTAAAACCAGCAGTGAACCTACTGAAATCCTCTCAACTAAGATTCTGTGACTTCTATGGCAGTGTCCTGTTGTCTTGAAGGGGTGTTTCGGTTCTCTCACTTGTTTAGCTACCCAGAAAGTACTGCATTTGCAGTTAACGAAAGCTGTAACAGCCATACTCGTGGAGAGGCAGAACAAAGACACTGCAGAGGATATCTGGTATCATTGATTTATGGACGAAGGTTAAGGCCAGAGTGCCCTGTCCTTATTTCTTTAACAACCTGGTCCATAGACAGACTTCCTCTAAGTCAATGGATTCCTTGTGTGTGTGCTGTTCATTGAGGATAGCGTTCTCACAGTCTGGTGGACTAAATATGTATAGCTCACCTTAGGGAAGATCCTTGATGATATGAAGGGTGTGAACACTAAGGAGAGTTAAGGATAATTTAGGTTGGGACTTGGGAGTACCAAGTGAAAAACATCCCATCAAAGAAATGTTGTAAATGTGGAGCACTCCCCGATGGTGAAATTAAATGCCCTTCAGTCTGAGTCATTTGAAATTGGGAGAAGGGACTAAAAGGGTCTTTGGAAGGATCAATCCATGGCGACAGAGATGGGCTGGGTGATCTTACCGAGCCTTTCTACCTTTGTGTTTTGTTCAGTGCTTTGATTCATACTTGATTTGGCCAATAATTGATCTGCATAATGCACACCATATTGCACCTGTGATGCTGGCTTAATATTTCCATGTTGTGCCTTTAGTACACACTACTGTGGACTTTACTGGATTGGATTCAATTTATTTTATCAATGACTTCAGTTTTAAGGGCTCTCTAGTATGGTAATGAAATGGCACAAAACAAGGCACTCTCTTCACTCGTGAAACCTCGCAGGGTCCCGGAGGACTGAGATTCAGGCAGGACTCACTGCCTCTAGGAAGCTGCTGGTTGGAACATGTAGGCATCTGTCCATGTCCTCAAAATAACCATAGCAAAGCTGGCATTTCAGTGACAATATGAAAAGACCACAAAGGAAAGACCAAGGGAAACAGGGCTTTAAGTGGGACTCGGTGGTTTTGAGATTACATGGCAAACCAACTTTCTCATCCTAGACACTGCTCTTCTGCAGCATCGACATTTTAATTGTGTCTGAATGCAGGGAAGCTGAAAAAGTAACTGCCTGAGCTTTGGGTTTTGTGCAGAGCCATCTGATGCTGCCCACTACTAATAAATGCATGCATACTTAAAATAGAAGGAGATGGACAGTGCTGAAGAGACCAAAGGAGCCCCATGCAAAATAGCAGAGCTTTGTTTTTTCTTTGTTTACTGGATTCCAGTCTAGGCAGCTATAAGGATCAAGTCGGAGCTGACTGTGGGCAGTCGCAAAACCTGCAGGCTGGGCTGTTAAAAACAGACAAGAAGTTGTGAGAAATGTTCTTCAGCTGCAGCTCTTTGAGGCTGTCATTTAAACAGAAGCCACTGCCCTAAGCTAGAGTGCCCCGAAAATTTTCTCAGAGAGATTTGAAGGGACCTGAGCAGGCGAGCTTACCTCAGGCCACTGGCTATTGAAGGTCTGGTGATATCTGCATGGCAATATTTTCCAGTGTGTGCATTCAGCTGTGACGATTCGTTAGAAAATATGTTTGATTGTGTCCAGTAGTTGAGAATATTTCTTTGTGCTCTCTTATCAATGTTTTCCATTTGCAGCAGGACTGGGCTTGTTTGTTAATGTGAAGTTCTCCGTTTGTTTGGAAAACAAGGTTTGATTTATCATATTGTTTGTCAGGAGAGAAGAAAGGCAATAGGCAACACACTTCAAGCCTGGGAGCAAGTAAAAGGACAAGTTAACTTTCAGGGAAAGTCACTCAGCCAGTGGGAACCGGCACATGAGGCAAACCAGTGTCCAGATCTCAATGGCATCACAGGCACATGCAAGATGACAGTGAGGAGATCTCTGTCTGACCAGGAACTCGGGGAGATGTGGGACAGTTTTACTCCTTCAGAAATATTTTAAAAGCCAAATCTGGCTTGCTTGGATGTTTCAGAAGTCACAGTTTAGGTCAGTGTGAAAAATAAGATGCCCATCATTTTTCTCCAGCTAGCAGCTGTGAAGTTCACAAACTGCTGTGCAACTTTGCTTCCAGTCATGTTGCCCTCTGTAGCACCAAGTCATACCAAGGAGTCATTGAAATGACTGAATTGTGTGACTCTTGGTATTTCTAACATGAGTACGGTCTCCAAAATTATCCTCCACAGTGCAGAGTGGCATTATTCCCAATTTACTGGTGAAGGAAGGGCAATGAGAGCTGGAATCTGCATCGTGTGCAAAGCTGATGCTAGAACCCACATCTCCATCATCATAAACAATTCACTTTTAAACGCTTCCCACTAACCTTAATAGGGCCAAGGTTTGATTCCAAGTGTTTGCTCTTCATTCCAAGCTCCAAGATGCATATTTTTAATCAGAATTTGAATATATGTGTCGGGGCTTATTCAAGCTTGGAAATACTTCTTGGCAGAGCCACCTAGATTGAGCAAAACGAGAAGCTTCTTTTAATACAGAAATATTAAACAATGTGTACTGGAGCACAGAAAGCTATTTGGACACAGGAAAGCATTATAAACATAGATTTGATTGTGATTGAGCCAAAAATAGTGGCATTAAATGACGGTCTGTTTAAGGCCCCCCAAAAATAAGATCTGCGTTTTTGCAAACTGCTGAGGATAAAATCAATCTGCACAAGTATTTCAAGTTTGTAATAAAAATATCGTTGACAAAGTAAAGTGAAAATAATAAAGTATATCTAAAATTACATGGAGATCTTCTTGAAAATTTGACCTCCTTCCAATTTGAGCTCATTTAGATGAAAAAGCCATTTAAGAGCCTGAAAGTAGACATTTTTGTGCCTTGCAAGAAATTAGCTGCAGGGCAAAATGTTCACTTGTTCAGAAACACGGGTACCTTAGGTTAGACAGAACCTGTTGGGTTTTATTACTCTGTGTGAGCTGCAGCAATACAGTATTTCTGTTTTCTTAGTACAGAAATCCCTGTGACCAAGTTCACTAGCTTTTCAGCACACAATGAAGAGCTTGAGATCCATAGAGCCTTCCCATACCAACACGAGGTCAGACCCATGTCCTTCCCCTCCCATGCCCTCTGCAGTAGTCCTGCTAGAACATCATTTTGAGAACACCTTTGCTCACGTCCTTCCTCCAGACACCAAGTGAGAGGGCAGCAGCAACGCTGAGCATCAACCTCAGGCTGCCCCAAACCTCAGATTGGAATTTTGTAGCCAGCAGGAGCTGAAACTGATTCCAAGACTTTGGGTCATCAATATTTTTCCATTACCATAACTGCTGCTTAGTGATGTCTAGTTGATGAGAGGATAGCGTGTGATTGAGGCCGTGTTCATCTCTTTGCAAGAGGAAGAATTATGGCATTCATAGATTGGAAGAGAGTGGGTGATAAATAAAACTGAGGCTATCCAGAAAGCCCCAGGGAGCTTCCTCTCTGCTGAAAGAATAAGAAATTTATAGATGTCTAGAAATTACAGTTGGGCTTTTTTGCCTTTTCTTTTTTGTTGTTGTTGTTAGCCTCTCTTCAGTCACGTGCCTGGAGTTCAATTATCAGCACAATAAATATTCCCGTGAATCGGAGCTGCATGTTGGCAGCAAATTTGTGCTTCTTGGAAAAGAAGGAACACTTGGAAATTATAAAAACTAATAGTTTGCCATCGAACTCGATTCTAACGTCAGAAAGCAGCAGAGTCCAAATTACATATGCTAAAGAGAAGCGTGTTCTGGGGGAGCCAAATACAGGCAGGTTAAGGCAAACATGTTTTCGGAATGAGATTTTTAGCTCATGAAGTGTTCAGACTGAAACAATACTGTGCATCTGTATTGTTTTCCAAACAAAGCAAAACAGTTACTGAGAGGCTCTCTTTTTTGCTGCTTTTAGCAAGAGGCTGCACAGCAGGACTATTACCTGCAAATCAATTTTGAGAGATCAGTTGTATGCTAGGAAATACCGCTGTTAATGGTACTGTCTGTCACCTAAGGTGGGTTGTACCTGCTGGATTGGAAATGGGAGATATTTTAGGGTTTTTTTTCCGTTCCCCTCTTGACCCTTCTGGAGTGTTTGTTGTGCTCATTCAGAGTATCCCTTCGAAGCTCTTGTTGCTCCTCCAGTGGAGCACAGACTGGCTGTGGCTGGGCTTCAGCCCTGCTCCATCCTGGGCAGGAGATGAAGTTCCAAGATAATTTGGAATCTGGAACGTTTTGACTCATTTCTCAACCGTTTAGTCTTGGCAAAGGCTAGAGGTTCATGTCTTCCCCAGTATAGTCCATTGACTGACCCGTATTGAGTTGTTTTCAGTGCTGTTCCTGTTTGGCATTAAGTTTCTAGGTCTGTAAGCAGTTTCTCTTAATTTGAGAGACATGACTGTTCTGGGCTCAAGAAGGTCTGACAAGAGGGAGCAGAAGTCATCCTGACTGTACATCTTTGGCCAAGGGGACTGTAATTCTTGGCTCCAGCCAACACAGGCTATTTTAAGAGAACAACTTGGCCTCTTTACAGTAAACTTCTTCAGGGGAGAGTTCGTTGCACCTAGCAGGCCTCAGTCAGTCTGGATCAGCATCTGCCATTTGAACTCGATGCTCAATACATTTGTCAGCAAGAAACTAAATGCTTCGATAGCTTCACGTTTCCAGTCAGTTCAACAAAACCTGAATCAGTATGAGCTTGGAAACAGGGCACCTGCATTTTAGTGTTGTGTTTTAGTCCTCCAGTGGCAGGTCGAATGTTGCAGTAGCGCCACAGTCACGAGAGCAGCTACTGAAGTTACAGGCCGCTACTGCAACAGACCAGGGAGTACCAGAGTGGAATTTTATAAATGACACTGTAAAGGGTTATGGTTGCCTAAAGAACAAGGCTGGAAAAGCTGCAAGAATCTGTTTTCAATTATTGTTTGGTTTGGTTATTGGGGTTGTGGTTTTTCTTTTCTCCTCCCCCATTCAGCTTTAATTCCTCCAGAGGAATTTTGTTGCAGTACCTTAGTTTTTCCTTTATAATCTTGAATTCCTGTTGCTTTATTAAATACCTGGAGTCATAATCTTGTTTATGAAACCGTTATTATCTCTCCAGTTGTAAATTGCAGTGTTACGTAGAGGACTGATTATGGTGTGAGGCATGGAAAAATGGGATATGCAAATGGAGCAAGCTGAGCAAGATGACGGCTCAGTCCCCTAACAGGTGAAAAAGCCATCGCTTTGCTCTTCAGTTGGAGTTGCAAACCCACCCTGTCTTTTATATAAATGCGCCCACTGCCTGAAACAAAAGAAACAGAAAAGAAAACAAAACCAAACTGTCCCAGAAAATATATTGTAAAAATAGACTTACTCCTATAAATAGAATACTTTTTTTCTCTATGGTTCCAGAACAGAAAACTGCATCTTCAGAATGAGTAGATGGAGTAGTCGGAGCACTTTTGATCTATATTGTGGAAAGGCAGAACTTTTTAAAAACAGAGGCATCAGCTTCTGGTTGATGCATCCAGTAAGAGGTGAAACCTGACATATACCCACTGGTTTTCTGATGGAGGTTACTTTCAAGAAGCACAAACTTTATAAAGATCAGCTATCAAAATCAGTATCTGAAATGCTTCATCCTTGAGGGGAACTGCTTTGCTGGACTGTGAAGCTTGTTGCCGAGTTGCCTTCTGACCCAGCAGCCAGCCTTAGCCTGGTGCCTTGCATGCATTCCCCTCTAATCCAAGTAGCAAGCAATCTCGTTTTGAGACAATGTACTTGTTTCTTCCACCTTGTTTTTAAGTGTAGCTTTAATGACTGATTGCTTTGGACTCTTTTTCTGTCTAAAAAGCAAGTAGGGGAATATAGGCAATAAATTGGTCTTTCTTTCTTGCTAGCATCTTTCCCTGGCAGTTGAGTTAAAACTGTGGCTTGTGTTCCCCGGCATTAAGAGGATTGTTGACCAGCTTTCAGAGTTGACAAGGTCACTTGAGGTATTGTGACAGGGCATTTAGGTGCAGTAGTTGATCCTGTGTAATGTTAACCCGGGAAGCTGGGGAGGAATTGGGATGATCTTTCTTCTGATTTTTTTCTTGCCTAATTAAGGGCAAGCAACTGCACCTCCTCCCCCTGCCCCCGTCTTTTAAAACAAAATATATTTTAGTTCCTTTTTGAGCAGCTGAAACCCTTGAAGAGCTCTCTAAGGCGATACAGCTGCATGCAGCAGGGAAGATGTGCAGGGTTTACACGCTGGCTGGCGATGCTGCACGGAGTTCCCTCCGTCACTCGGTTGTGCCAGGATCCAGAAATATCGGGCAGGTTGGGCCAAGAGGAAGTTGGAGCTGTCCTGCTGAGAGAAGGAGACGTCTGGAATTCCTATTCCACTGATGTCAACCCTAAAAAGGGAAATTTTTTGTTGTTTTTTTTTCCCTTTCCAAAACTGCTCTGTCCCATCCTCTTTCTCCGTTGCCTGAGGGAGAGCCAGGGAAGTGTGTTTCGGGGAAGTCAGTGGGGTCAGGAGCTCCAGATGATGCTGGATGGCTGACATGGAAGCAGCTGTGGCACTTGGTGCACTTACAGAACACCATAGCTGTTAATTCGATAAAATAGCTTTTCCAATTGAGAGATCCATCCTGGGACAGCTGATCTTTTGTACTGCACAGCCCAATCGCATCTTTAAAGCAGCAGCAGCACCACAACTTCCTGGAGGGTGCCCGCACTTCACTGCACAGTTTGGCAGCTACAGCAGAGGCCTGAGGGATACTTTCAAATTTCCCTGTAATTAATGAGCACCTCTGCACTTACGGCAAATTACAGTGTCTGATGTAGAATGTTGACCTACAGCTGCCCCATGCCAAGTAGCCTATTTAGACCTATTTATTCCTAAATAGAGCCTGTAAATGATAACGGGAAACTTCACTGTTGATTCATTTACTCCTAAATGCTGCTTCTTTCAGGTATTGAAATAGTTTTCCATAATCCTGTACTTGGTCTGATCCTTGGGTTTCTTATGTATTTACTGTGTGAAAGTTCTCAAGCTGTTTAACATTCCTGTAAAGTCGGAGAAATTAGAGAGGAAGAGGAGTTGTTTGATCTTGTCTTGTCAGTACCTGGCCTTTTCTATATAGCACTGATTACCTACTTTGCTTCTAAATGTCCCAAGTAACAAAAACTCTTCCACTCCTCAAGGCTGTTGGGCTGTCAGAAGTTTCACTGGCTTTTGCTACTGCCGTACAAGAGCATCGCAGTCTCTCACGTAACCATCTCCTTGCTGCCACTGGCGTGCTCATTTTGACGTTACATTTCCTCATTTCTTCCTGTCCCTGTAATTATTTGGTTTTCGCATTGTGTTTGTCCATTTTTTCTGAAACAAAATTAATTTTGTGTTCAGGCTCTTCCCAAACTTCAAGCACCTTTCTGT
Organism: Urocolius indicus; assembly: GCA_013401255.1. Lineage (NCBI taxonomy): Eukaryota > Metazoa > Chordata > Aves > Coliiformes > Coliidae > Urocolius > Urocolius indicus. The sequence goes on along the minus strand of WBNH01011794.1, from coordinate 228,628 downwards.
GTTTCTCTGCTCTTCAGGAAGTACATCAAACATCTGTTTTGTGGCCATGCACGATTTTCATTCTCATCCTATTTTTCTTCTAACAAAGATTTTAAATAAGATGGGGCTCTCTCTCTGGCTGTCTCCTCTCCCCAGAGTACTTCAATAACTGAGTAGGTTCAGCTCAGGAAGTGATTGTTCATCACTTTCATACGTTACAGTAAGTTTTCAGTCTGTACAATAACTTTTAGAACCAAGTCGAAATAATGCTGCGCATGCAAGAATTTTATGAGAGCTTATACTAAGTGCTTTGCCAGACTCTAAATATACAACTTCTATTGTTCTATTAGTGCTGTAATTCTACTCGATATACACCATAGATGCATCTATTTGTCAAAAAATACCCGCGCTGAAACAGTAATACTGTTTTGGGCAGCTCAGTTGTGTCCCTTATGTGCTTTGATTTTGTTCTGTTAATTTTTTACTCTATAAACATTAGTTTGGGCCATTACTGTCAGGATTATTCTTCCCTTCTTTCTGGAAGATTTCTATCACATTTATCTCTTTGTGGGTTTGTTGTTTTTCCCCCCCCCCCCCAGTATTCTGATCTCTCGCTGTTTCTCCCTGAGTTTTTAGAAATAATTATTCATGTTTTGGAGGGCTGGTTAGATAATTCAGTAAGAGTTTTTGTACAATTTGGGATGGTAGGTTGTGGATAATAATTTTAAGCTTGATCAAAAGCCCATGGAAGCCAAGTCTTCTAAGGCTTAAACTACTGTATTAATTTTATGGGGATCTGGCTCTCTTTCTTCACTGATTTTCTGTCTCACCTTTCACAGAGAGCAAGACTGTAGGTTAAAGCAGTGTGTGCACCATCACAGGTCCCCTGAAATCTGCTGTGCCCTTTGAGGAAGCAGCCCCTTATGTGTCTTCCTTTTCCCCATGTATGCTGTTGGGATAAGAAGTGCTTTCCTCACAGGAGTATTTAAGGCTTAATTTTTTATGGCATATAAAGTGCTCGGAGATGTTCGGATGAGGGATGTTGTGAAAATGCAAAATAGTGTTATTGTTGATAAATTATTTAAACTATTGTGGTCCATTGAGAAAATACTAGTTTGTAGGCAGTGAAGTGGTTAATACGATTGCATCTCTTACAGGTTTCACCAGATACACTCACTCACTTACAATGGATAATTGTTAGCTCTTGTTGTGCAGATGCTGTTGCAGATGGAGCCCTGTACCTGCATGCATAGCAAATGAATTAGACTGGCAATCCCCTTTATAAAGCATAAATATGTAATTTGTTCAGCTGTTGTAATTAAATATGTATGTGTGAAACAGCCACCATTCAGGTCATTAATGATGCGCCATGCCAAATTAGAGCTTACAGACAGTAATGTACATTGTTGTGCAATGAGGGAATTGCAAATAACATAGCTAAGCCTTTCCTAGTAAAGTGATGGATTCAGTGGCTTTAAAAGGAATATTTATATTTCCAGCGTTTTGATTGCTTCAGTCTATATTTACATTGATGCTCAATGAAAAAGATACAATTGGATGAAATTTTTTCCTGTATTTGTTTTATACTCCTTGAACATGATAGAATACCCATTAGGTACGTGTCACACAACATTTATCGGGTGTAACATTTCATACCCATTGGTAACACGCTGAATATGTTGCTATGATCATTCTTAAATATATGGTCAATTAAGATCCAGTAAGTACTTTTTTCCCTGTGTAACGTATCAAAGCACGTGGACAATTCTAATGCTTTTCTGTGTATCTGCTTTTTAATCTTTGGACTTCAAAGATGTGACTGGTGAAGGAATCCTTGCTGTGGTAAACAGAGAATGTATTTCCATAGGAATCCGCCTGATGGAATAATTGTTGCAATGAATTAGGCCTGCCAGTGGAGTGGGGTTTTTTCAAATGCATAGTGATGACTTAAACATCAGGCCTGCTTTCTTCTGTCCACGTTCTTTGTTTCTTTCTTTATATTTACCAGAAAAAGGTAATTGTGCTTAACCAAAAAAAAAAAAAAACCAAAAAAAAACAACCAACTCTCCTTGAATCTTCTTGAAATAACAAGAAGTTAACAGGCAGCTGTTGTTGCACAGCAGCTAACAAGCAGGGTGAAAAAACGTCACTCAAACGCATCCTAAACGGTCCTTCCTACGTGTGTCTTCTTGTCTCTTTAAAATAGATTAAGCTTTAGCATACATTTTGTTTTGACGGTGGGTTCCGAGTATACAAGAGCTAATCGTCTTGACCTTTCGGACAAACAGGGCAGCAGAAGGAAGCATCTCAGAGTTAATTCTGTCTCGTTCACAGTGGGAACAGAACATTCCTGTGTGATCCTCTTTCACATGATTTGCTCTGGCCTCCTGCAAGCCTGTCCTGATACTATTAGCACTGGGCTGCTTAGGTCTAAAGGAGATCGACGGCACTGACATCACTCACTGCTTCCGAGCTGCTGTCGGCCTGGACAGGGCAAGCAAAGTTGTTAAAGACTCCTATTAAATAAGAACATTTTGTAAGAAAGGACCTGTATTGCTCATTACGTTTCAAGTTTTCATCAATTTTTCTCTGTTAACTCCTTTGCATTCAATGAGAAGAGAGAACAGAAAATGGGATTAGTTGATAGGTTATTTGTGGGCGTTTATAGGTAATTTGCAACTTTTTAAACCTAGGCAAAGAGAGTAATACAGACTAAAGACTTTTTTCCCCCATTTTAGAGCTGTAGCAAACTATGTAACTTGCTACATAACATATGCTCTAGTAGATATAATCTGTGACAAAATATTTCAGTGACTGAAATGCTTATATTAAAGGCAACATCAGAAGAATCATTTGCCTGACTTCACATTTTAGTTAAATCAGAATGCGAGGGCTAACTTGCTTCCCCCCCCCCCCCTTCATTTCTACCTTCCTTAGTAACCCCACTTTCTTTCTTCCCTTCTCCAAGATGCTTTCCTTAAACACAACGTCTCCTGTTTGTTCATAGTACAGCCTGCTTCATTTACGGCACAAACAAGTCAGGCGTGCAGGGTCTCTGCGTGTTCGTTTACTGCGTTTGAACATGGCTATTGGTGTATTGGGAAGCCGTTTCAAGGATGACCGCTATGATGACAGCCCTGATCACAACCAGCCCTCCTGTAGGCTTTCTCTACTTTTTTTTTTTTTTTTTTCCCCCTGCTTTCCTTACCTTTCTGTAGCGATTTTATGAGTATCGAAGCTGCTGATTCATGAGTTTTAATTACTTGGATTTAGCCACCTTTATTTGGTGAAGACTGACTAGATGTTTGGTGGGAGAAGGGTGAGAAGATTTCTTTTTGTATCCCTTACAGAGCGTTTCACCACCAACTAGCGCTGTGTAGTTGCAAAACTGTTCATTTTTCCCAATGAAAGACACCCCAATTGCAATCAGTCTCCTGTTGTCTCTTTCCAGCGTTGGCAGGCAGTTGACTCCACAGAGGAGAAGCTGCCTGCAAGCTTTGGTGTGTGGCGCAACTTCAACAACAGGGCCGGGCAGAAAGCACACCAAATATCCTAGTGCAGTTATGGCCGCTAATTTAACGAAGGGTTAATGCCTCGAGGCTGCATGGAGGACACATTCCCCTCACACAGACCCTCATGCCAGGCTGTCGGTGCAGGCAAGGGTGAACCGGCAGGTTAAATAAATTAACCATTTCCCGGGAAGGGTGGCAGGCATGGTGGCGGCCGGCCAGGTACTTTGTGATAAGCGCCCGCGGGCCGGCTGAGGCGAGCGTCTCGCTCTCTGGCAGTCGCTGCTTTGGCCAGTGCTGCAGTAAACACTTTCCCTTGGATGTTGGTTTTCTGTTGTGTCTGGCAGCCACAGAGGGCTGCTTGAACTTTAGCCAGAGGCAAATATTTATACATCAGAGCATGCAGTGTTCAACGGGTCCGGCCTGCGAGCGCAAGGCGTGCAGCGTGCCTGGTCGCTTGGGGAGAAGGCATCCCTCTTAATCATGCCCGCGATGTGGCGAAGCAGGACCGTCCTGGGGGTCGTGGTGGCTTTTAGAAAACCTGTGAAAACATTGCCTTTCCTTGCGCTTGGCGGAGGGAGGGGACATCCTGACGGGAGCCGTGTGTGCCTTCAATTCCTGTTGGAAAGTTTACAGTTAATATTTTCCCTGGAACGCTGTCAAGCTTTTGACAGTGCCTGAGTGTATGCTGAGCTGTGAAATTGAGACGCAGAGCAAGTTGTGAGAAATCTGTTTCTACTCAAATCTGTAAAGGTTTATAAAAACTTCAGCAGAGGGGGAAGGGAGGGAGGGGAAGAGAAGGAGAAAAAAAGTGGAGGGGGGTGGGGGGGGAGAGAAAAAAAAGCCCTNTTTATACATCAGAGCATGCAGTGTTCAACGGGTCCGGCCTGCGAGCGCAAGGCGTGCAGCGTGCCTGGTCGCTTCGGGAGAAGGCATCCCTCTTAATCATGCCCGCGATGTGGCGAAGCAGGACCGTCCTGGGGGTCGTGGTGGCTTTTAGAAAACCTGTGAAAACATTGCCTTTCCTTGCGCTTGGCGGAGGGAGGGGACATCCTGACGGGAGCCGTGTGTGCCTTCAATTCCTGTTGGAAAGTTTACAGTTAATATTTTCCCTGGAACGCTGTCAAGCTTTTGACAGTGCCTGAGTGTATGCTGAGCTGTGAAATTGAGACGCAGAGCAAGTTGTGAGAAATCTGTTTCTACTCAAATCTGTAAAGGTTTATAAAAACTTCAGCAGAGGGGGAAGGGAGGGAGGGGAAGAGAAGGAGAAAAAAAGTGGAGGGGGGTGGGGGGGGAGAGAAAAAAAAGCCCTGGGGCTGGGGCTGTGAGGCTGGGCTCGCCTCGCCAGGCGCGCGGCAGGTCCGCCATTTTAAGAATGCAGTGAGGGGCGAAGCTCTCTGCTCCTTACATGGCGGCTGCCTCGGCTGCGGGGCCGGCCAATGGGGCGGGCGGTGCCAAGCCACGTGATGTGCCACGACGGCACTGACAGCCATTTCCTCGTCTCTGAAAAACTTTGGTACCTCTGCCGAGCGCTTTACCTTGTTTTTGGTGCCAAATGTTCTCTGCCGCCTGTGTCTCGCAGACTGGCATTTGTCCATAAAGTTATTTTAGTAGGTAAAAAGTCTCTGAGCACTTGAGCTCTGTGCGTTCTTTATGTAAAATGGATTTCCCTTGCTGGCCTGGGGCCAGGAGCGTGGAGCACGCGCTGGGCGAGGGGAACGCTTCTCTGCAGAGGAACTGGTGGACTGACACACTCTAATTTTTTGGCTCCTGACCAGACAAGCTAGATGGATGCCAAAATTCAACAAAATAACACATTATTGTGTAATAGGAACAGTGCTCAAAGTGAGCAAGAGCTCACAGGAACTGAATGCGAGCACTTTTTTTCCTTTCTCTCTTCTCTTTTTTTTTTTCTTTCTCCCTTTCTTTCCCCTCGTGCAGCAGAAGCTCGGAACTGACACTTTTAATATACGGCTTCAATGGAACAAGGAACAAATATAACCACAATGTAAAGAATGAGGAATAGCGTACAACTGGGAAGAACAGAGAGGGGAAGAAGACAGGGAGGAGAGAGGGAGGGAGGGAGCAAGCGGGCAAGACAGCGAGTTAAAATTACTTTTGTGAGACTTCCTTCAAACATGCTCCATAGTGCTCAGGGCTGGTTTAACCCTGTGTTCCCTGCAGCAGTTCCCCAATGTGCCTCATGCTTTCTCCTTTAATTCTTATCCCTTTGAGAAACAAACTGAAGACATGTTAAAGGCAACACCCAGAGCTGCATGCCACTGGAACTGGGGCCACCCAAAGAGTTGGAATCAGTGCAAAAAAAAGACCCTTTCTAGAAAAAAAAATGAGGGTTTTTTTCCCCATGGTATGTCTCTAAAAGAGAACGTACATGAAATGTTGGGTTTCATCCTCAAACAACCAGTGTTACCTTGGTTTGTCATTGCTGATCTTCACACTGTAGTTGTAGGTCCTAGCGCCAATCTAACTTCACAGTAATAAACCAATCAAACCTCCATGAGGAGGTAAGTGGCGTTATGTGTCTTCATCTGCAAAACACAGGTGTCTTGGGTGCTGCACATGGCAACTCTTGGAAAGTGCAGAGCAACACAATAGGAAGCGAAAACTAAGCCTATGGAAACTGCAAGGAGTCACAGGGTCAGCAGCATGTAATTACAAGAGTTGGAAGCCAGCCAGGGCAAGTATGCCCATTGCATCAGAGAAAGACCATGTGCCCACTCGCTTTGAGAACCTTCTAGTTTCCAAGTGCTCTGTTAACAGAGGCCATGCGTGATGGGAACACACCCCGACCAGAATGTTATAGACATGCTTGCAAAGAGTGAGAAATAACCTTCCTCAGCCCTCAGAATGCCTCTTCCCAGAGCACAAAGTAATAGGCACCAGCCTTTTCTACCCTCATTTTTTCCTGTCTTCTGCACTGCAGCTTGGTTTCCCCCCAAAAGGATCAAAATCTATCAGAGCATGGGCCAATTACCATCCTCTTAGCACTCCCATTGGATTTATCCCTCTTATCAACCCTATATATTCCTGAGACAGATACTGCTGCGGTAGATAAACACCAAGATCTAAACCAGAGCTAGGATTGCATCTTGAAATCTGTCTGAAGAGGGCAAATACGATAAGAGCATGCACAGTTCTCGTGCTCTATCTCCAATCTGACCTGCCAAAACGAAATAAAGGGCCTGTTTCTTCTTGTTACTCGATTCAAAAAGCCTACCATAACTTCTTTTCCTTTTCTGGAGAAATATTGTTGTTGTCTTTTTAATGTGCTGGGTGCAGGTAGCTGCAGAAGGTGCTGTTTTGGGTTGAATTTGAGTTGAATCCTCCCTAGTTGTTCCATGCCCCATTCCTTCCTATTATCTCTGCTCAGAATTACTTCCAGGCGGGAATAAACCAAGGGGTAAACAAACTGGTTTGGTGTGGTTGTAGCCTTGGGGGAAATAAACTGTATTAATGGCATGTTATATTATTTAGTTTGGATTTTTTAATGCCTTATCAAGTGTAGAATAGAAAATGCAAAATAAATAGTATATAAAAAATAATGATATGGCAGTTAGAGTCGTTCTGGTGTACAGTAACGTTAAATGTGGCAGTAATTACAGTTTGGGCTTTCCATGTAAAAAGCAGATTTTTCTTCCTCATAACTGGTTTTATATCCTTCTGGAACAAAGTAAAACAAAACAAAATCTCCTGGCAGGTTTTTAATTGAGGTTTTGTAGCTGTAATGGTCTGATGCAGTAAAGAAGTCAACCCTTCTGCCAGTTTTTTAAGGCCAGATAAGGGTTCGACATCACGTTAAATGTGTGTTTCCCTCTGCATGTGTATCCACACACTCATTCCCGCTGTCTTTCTATTTCCCTCTTTTGTCTCTGGTAGATTGGACAGGAGATCTTCAGAGCAAATATTGTTGCAAGTTTCAGAAGTGTAAAATAACTTGCTCTTCCCTCAGTGTGTTTGGATTGTTTCTGTCCGTGAAGCTTGGCTGGGTATACCTGTGGGTTTGTAAAAGTGAACTAGAGTGCATAGATGATGTTTCTGAGAAGGTGTTTCTGCAGATGACACTTCCCGTGTAAGTGACTGAACTGCTTCCACAGATAACTGCTGCCGCCCCACAGCTGGCTCTTAAGAGCAAACTGTTTCCCCAGCAAGCAGGGAAATAGCTGGGTCTGTGTGTGCTTGCTCTGGAGCTGTGACTTTATGGCCAGGAGAGCGTTAGAAGTTGATACAAATTACATGAGCTTTACACCCAGAGATTTCACTTGCCTTGGGTTACAATTCTGGCACATAGGGTTCAGGGAACATCCAGCGTTGCAATGTATCCTCTCTTTCTGGTGTCCAGCCCTGGAGTATGTCCCTCTGCATGGTGTGCTCTTCCCCAGGAAAGATCTGCATTTAGCTACTTGGGGGGGGGGGAGGGGGGGGGAAAGCAAGCTCTCCAAAAACGTCAAACAATCAAAACAGTAAAAAAGCAGGAAATGACAGATGAAAAAAAACACCCAAACTTATAGGGAAACTGTATGCGGCTGTAGGGTGTGTATCCTCTCTCTGGAAGCATCCAGGCAATATTGTGTCACGGCTAAAGCTTTTACACAGCGTGGATGTCACAGGAGTGTCATTGGACCAGGGTAACTCCATCATCTTCAGAGACAAGTTTTCATGGATCTGATAGGACAAACTTCTCTTACTTCTTTTACATGTTAATGTGCTCTTTTTTTATTTTTCAATGAACACTGTTAACAATTGGGGGGGGGGGGGGGGAAAAAAAATAGCCCAGGTGCAGTAACAATAGCTGATCCCAAACAAAGAGTAATTCGCTCTTGCCACTCTGGAAAGATAAAGCATGTCATGTACATTAGCAAAAGATAACTGACATTAACACAGTAGGCAAGGTGATTACGTACCACACTATTGACTCTGTGTGATCATTATTGCTATTTGGTGGGTTGCTTAAGTGGGTACCTGAAGGTTAAGTAATAACTGTAGTAAAGAATGAAAGCGAAACAGAACGAGGGAGAGGGAAAAGAAGATATAAAATATTGACAAGAGGTTAAAATGGAGGAAAGTGGATAAGTGAGGGTGTAGATGTCTGAGGAGAAAGGTGAGGTGGCTATGCCTTGGTAAGTGATATTTAAGGGCTGGTGGCTGAGTAAATAATACATCCAATTTGTTTTTTGTTTTGTTTTCTTTCTTTTTATAAATGTTTGTAAAACAACAGGAATAAACCAAAGCTTTAGGGTAAACTGGCCATCCTGGAAGTCAAAGCCAAAAGAGAATCGTAGTCACTTCCTGTGTTTTCCAGGAGGTGTTAGAGCCTGAGAGTGCAAGGACAGGGTATGGAAGGGGTTGCTTTTGAGAAACATACCGTCTTGTAACTCCTCTAAATGTGTGGGTGAGCCTTTGGGAAAAAAAAAAAAAAAAGCTTTGTTTGTTTTCATAGTCTGAGTGTGCAGGGCCAGAGAATTCATGAGTCTTAGAGGGCTTGGGTCCAGCGCTGTGGTGGAAGCCAATGTCCCTACTCTCGCAGGACACAGTGCAGGGCGCTGGCAGGGCTCCGTTAGGCCGCTGACAGCAGCTCCTTGGGGTGATGAGCATCTTCCTGCCCATGTGGACTGTGTGTAACATTCTGTGGGCATCACTGATGTACGGTGAAATGGTAACAGTGTTCTGGAATTGATGATGAATGCCAGCTTCTCCTCCAGAATGCGTTTCTGACGTTATAATATCATGCCGCAGAATCAAGTTTAATTCCAAATTGTATTAACTTATTTATAAAATGCACCAAGGGGACATTTTTCAAGGGAATAGTTCTCTTCTTTACATAGATTGAGGAATAAAACACTTCTTTTAATATTGTGTTCTCCAAGCACTAGGGCTAACTCTTTCACTGGAATTAATATCTAAAAGGGAGTCATTGCAAATTACATATTGACATGCAGAACGAGACGTTATGGCTTTTTAGGCTAGATATGCACAAAATATGGATGTGCATTCCCAACTAGCTAATAGTTTTGCAACTGGTGAACATGAATTTTAATATCTATACTTCCCAGCATGTAGCAGTGTTGTCTGAAGTCTGGGATGACTGATGTTAATCTCCAACATGTTTATGGCTTTCCAGAAATGAACTTGAAGTGGAATAAAATGTGATGTAATTCCTATTCGTGCTTTAATTTGTAATAGAAAGTGCTACGTGGGATCTGTCCCGTGTAATACTGGTTACCCTGACTTTAGAATACAGCTGTATTCCTGCATTGCAAAAGGAGGAACGGGCACATATGTTAGCTGTTAATTGCATCGCTGTTCTTAGGGCTTGCACTCAAGTGCCTCCCGTGTAATAACTTTATCCTCTTGTGCTCTGAAGTTTGGAGTTTTCAAACATTAAGCAAAACGAAAGGTGGAGGCGATGGTGCTGTCTTGGACTCTTCTTGGGGAGCAGCATTTGGGGAATGATGTCTTATGAGAACTCTAGAGTTAAGTTTTTACCGTTTCTCTAGAGCTGGACTGAAATTAGACAAGCCTTATAGTTGAGTATATTTTATAGGTAATCCTTTTGAAGACAGGGGATGAAAGCCTGGCTTCGCTGAAGGAAAGAGGAATTTCTGCTGTGGCTCTTGAGTCAGCCACTCGGTCTGTCCATGGAGTCAATCAATCGTTCCACAGTGCAATGCTTCCTGGTGAATCCCAGTCCATGGCTTTTGTTAGGCTAAGACACGTTTCATGGCAATGTATAATGATGTGGAGCCAAACTGATGTGGAGCAGAGATGCTGAGCCTGCTCCCCGCTTCCTTTCCCCTCGCAACTAGCATTCAGGTCAGCGAAGCCCGGAGTCAAACCCTTCCAAATGAGTGGCGTCAGCTGCGAGTGAAGACACAGCTCAGGACCTGCAGGACTTTATTGGGTGTCTCTCTTGTGCTGTAGTTTTAGCCATGAGCGCTGGATTTGTTTGAGAGCAAACAGAGACACACTAATTGATGAGAGTGTTATGCAAATAAAAAAGAGAAATGGGATGGGTAAAATAAAGGAACTGTAGAACACTTTATTATGCCTGGAAAGCCAAGCTAATCCCAGAGGAATTCTGCTAGGATAAAATGTTAGCTGCTCTGACATTTTAAGCCTTCAAGGGTTGTCTTGGAATTTTCTTTTTTGTTTGCTTTTGTTACTTTGTCAGATCAGACTACAGAAACGCATTGTCCTCCCTCTCTCCTTTCTGTCCACTCTCCCCCCCACCTCCCTGCTGAAGGTAACTCCGCACAAGCTGGGCTCGCAGTGGAAATGAAACGGTTAAGTGAGTTGAACCTCAGGTGCTTTGTTCTTGTGCTGGATGCCTGCTGCTCTGGAGGGAGGCAGGACTGAACTGCAGTGCTCCTGCTGAGAGCCAAAGACATTGCTTACCCTACAAGACCACAAAATTAGAGTATGCAGCAGAGGCTGGAGCAGGGCAGAAAGTGGGTGCGTTGGCTCCAATCCTTTTTTGACCCTTTTCTTTCACTTTTTCTTCCACCTTTCATGGTCTTTATCCCTCTTTCACCTCAGATGGGTAGGCAGGCAGGCTGCTTTAATGAAAGCAATACAGTCAAGAGGGATTGCTGGCAGAACCCTTCCCAGCCAGTCTGACCTAGCACCTCAGCAATGTTCTTGGCTTTGGCCAGCAACAGCTTGAAAACCCAGGTCTGTTTCTGAATCCAGATGGTGGTGCGTTGCCATATGTCAACAACACATGTCATCCTGATTAAAATTTTAACCACATCCATTCTGCCATCCCCATAAACCATCCTCGGCCCACTGCGTGGCAAAGGCTCCTTCCACGCTGCTGCCGCTCCTCCGGCAGGAACGCGCGATTGGTGGCGGGGCAGGTGAAGCCATTCCTTTTGCTGTGCTATCTGCCTTCCCAGCCAGCTCCTTTCCTGGGAGCTCCACCTGGGAGGACATGTTGGCAGCACTGCCAGAGCAAGGTCTTTGCTTCAACTGACTCCCAAGTATGGGCTTAAAATGTTGGAACAAAAGGAAAAAAAACCTCAACACCCCCCACCCCCCCACCCCCAACCCTAACTCATTTAATCACTTGTTGGGGCCTGTTGAGTTGTCTGTTAGGAAGTGTTCTGCCCAGCCTTGGAAAGAGAAATAACATATTCCTGTTGAAACACAACCTTGTCAGGTTGCTACTGAAAGACATGTCAAAGCGATACATCGGACAGTCCTTGCTGTTCTGTACCTGGGGTGAATGCAGCTCCCTTTGCTTTGGTTTTTAAGCTCTAAGGTGTAGCCTGTTCCTTAAGCCGCAGATGTGAATTCCCCACATCTTCTGGGTCAGGGAACCGTCCTTCAAGGGATTTGGATGGAAAAGCCCATGTGCTCTTCCCTTTGTTCAAGGAGACGGGTACCAGTGGGCTGCAGGGACAGGGCATGCTGCCGGCTGCTAAATTTAGACCCTGGGACTCACTCCAGTCAGTCGTTTGGGTACTGGGATAATTTGTGAAGTGGAAGTGGTTTCCCCAGCTGTGCCTCTCAGTTCTTTCATATTTTAGCTTGGTTTCTGCAACAGCTTCCCCTCTGTCTGTAGTAATGCTCACATAACATTTATCCCTTTGGCTAATTTCATTCTGGTATGACAGGCAGATAAAAGCTCTCAAAGACACCAAGCTTCTACTTTTTTTCTTCTGCTTGTTGAAAATGGTGGCTGAGGAGGGAAGAAACTCCCCCATCTGTATCCTCCCAGGAGGAATGTCGGCAGGGTGAGCCTCACCTTTGACTGTCCAGCACGTCCGTCAGCAGGCGCAGAGCTCGGAGGCAGCCACATGCAAGCTGCCTCTCGCTCCTCCAGATGTGAGGGCCAGAGGTCGGGAAGGGAGGCATAGCAGGGAAGGGGAAGATGAATCATAAAGGAGTTGGGGGAGAAGTGCAGGATGTTGTCCTGGGAGGAATGGAGACATGCGATGCAAATCCTCAGGAAGCGAGGCTTTGTTTGCTCTGATGGTTGTAGAACACCGTCTTTCTGAGAAGAAGTGGGGTGTCAGAGGAGGGGAAAGAAGCTGAAATGGCTTCTGTTGACTACATATTTTCTTTTACACATGCGTATTTTTTCCCCACCTATCTGTAGCATGGTAGATCTTACAGACATCTTTTGAGCTCTTTTCTGGAAAGGCATATAAACGTAGTAATAAAATGTCTGGTGCAGAGCTTGTAGAAACTGGGAGAAGTGGTGGTAGATAACACTTGTCCATGTCTGAACTTGTTTACAGAGTTTCAAGCCTGGGAGACCTGTTCTAAAAACTGTGTTGCCCCTGTCCCCAGGAGACATTCTGAGCGTTCACCTTCTAAAATGCAGGCGTTCACCTGCATAGGTGTGGAACAGGCAGCCCAGAGGGGTTGTGGAATCTCCTTCCTTGGAGGTCTTCAGGACCTGCCTGGACATATTCCTGTGTGACCTGATCTAGATGAACCTGCTTCTGCAGAGGGGTTGGACTAGATCTCTAAAGGTCCCTTCTAACCCTGCCATTCTATGATTCTATGACTCACGTGAGCAAGCTCCCAAATCACTGTGAGTTAGTTAAAGGGCATATTATGACTCTTACAAGGATTGACCTTCTAATTTCCTATGAAGGGAAAATGAGCAATATGTTTTGGAAGCCAAGGATGGTGAAGTGCTGGCCTGCTCTAAGGTCTTGGGTGTCTCCATCACAGAAACAGAAGTGGTATCTGTGTTCCAAAGAGTAGCCCAAAGACAGCACTTGTATGGGACATAGGATTTTGGACAAGAACTTGTAGAGAATGTACCTGGTCCACAACTTAGTGTTGCATATCTAGGTACTCCCCATGACATTTTCATTTTTACGAGCCCCAGAGCTCTAAGAGACAGCCCTCAGTCTTTGCTGTGGTGTTGTCACCCAAAAGCAGGAGGTACCCGAAAGAAACACCTCCCTCAAGCAGACAGAACTCTAACAAATACACTGCGCACGGCTGTCGGCGCGAGGAGAGGGATGCATTTGGATCTGTTTTTGTGGGCAGTCACATTTTTTTCAAGACAATGCCAAAAGCGTGCTTTCAGTTCTGTTTCAGCACCCGGTTGCTGGTGGGTAGCACGCCAGTGTAGAGAGATGCTATTTCTGTAGCAGAGCTCATTGCCGGTTTTTATTTAGCATATATTTGTACCAGCTATTGAGTTAGATTCCTGGCTAGCGTAGCACAACGCAGCTCTGTTGGCTTCTGTGATTTCCATATTTCAGGCTCTTTGTGTTTTATTTTCGCTGTATACTAAGTGTCCAGCCTATTAAAACCCCTGCCACTGAACCCATGCTGTTGTGTAATAGGCTGTTGACTTTTTTTTTGCAGGGCTGCTATGAATAGCAATGGAGGAAATCAAGTAGCTGCTAGGATGGCTGTTCTTAATGCCTCACAGTGTCTCCTCTAATTTGATACAAATGCAAGACGTAAATGTCGTTATTCAAGTTAGGGGTAGGGTCTAGGTCTAGTGGAGAAGTCAGCTTTCATGAAGTCTGATCCCAGTTTTGCCTTTGACCTGCTCAAGGGCTCGGGGACTTGCCCATGTGTTGGTTTCCTCTCCCACCACACGGCAATAACGTGTGCAGATGGATTAGTCAGTGGATGTCAAACCCTGGGTTTTGTAAATGCCAGTGTTACTGTTTCCAAAACTTTCTTTTCTGGGTTAAAAGGAAACAAGCCTAAGGATGATTGAAGTCTGAAGCAACACGTTTGAATGTTTTGTCAGTGACGCAAATACAGATCTCGTTTTCACAAAGATCAAAATGAACGTCGATGGTAAATAAAATTGCTGGCCAATAGCTTGCAACGGTTAAAACAAATTTGATTAAGAATTAACTGTGGAGAAATCTTCTTAGAGACAAGTACACTGTAACCCTTGGCTTATGGCTTGTCTACATTTCCAGTGCCACCGAGTGGCACGCTGCTGTGGCAGGTCCCTTTGGGGCACAGGGTTTGGGTGCTGCGCAATCACACTGGGTTCGGACAGGATCTTGTTCCTCGTGTCCCATGCCAGGACACTTGAGTACTGGTCAAAAGTCCTGGTCTAATTAAACGTGTGAAGAATGTTCCCCTCTGAGATGCAAGCACCAAGCTGAAGATCTCAGCGTTAAGCACAGATGGCTGTGTCCCATGTGAGTGCCACTCGCTGTGCCTGTAGCCCCTGTGGCTTGTCGCTGGCCACAGAGGAAGGCTCTGGGAGCACTCAGTCAGCCGTGGCTGTGGCTTTCAGTCTTGGCTGTAAGCGGTGAGACAGCCTGAAACTGGTTTGAGGGCTCACTTCCTTATGATAAACCTGCAGGAACGAAGTATAAATAATAGCCATTGTCCTGCTTGAACCCACGAAAACACTGTGAACCTGAAGCAAAGGCCACCGCACCCTGAAGCCAAACCCTCAGGGACTTTGTTGCATGTGTGCAGCCATAGGTAGGGAATCACATTATCTGTACACCCCCTGCTTGCACTGGACTGCTGCACTTGCAGTTCTGACATCAGGCTTTTGGAGGCCGCCTCTGAAATTCCTGCCTCTTTGTGGGCTTTAGGCCCATCTCTTGTTTCCTCAACGAGGAGATTTGTGGTTTAACTCTTACCAGATTGTTTTCTTTAATTTAATGAGATTTATCCTCCAGGTCTGAAAGGGAAATCCTCCTTTGGTTTTCTCAGCGTTAGGTGTTTAGTCACAAAAAGTCATGTGCACATGTTTTTCCCTGATGGAGCACAGACGCAGCTGGAGGAGACAGCTCCAACCCAAGCTCGGAGCCATGTTCAGGATAGGAAGGCTGTTTGTCTGCTCTCTGCCCACTGGTGTCCTGGGAAAGCTCGGGTAGCTGGCTTTGACCGAGTGCCTAGCTTCCACGTAAGTAAAGATAGGTCAGGGACGTGAACATGTGCAAGAAAGGAGGCAGAGCTGTAGTACTTATCATACGTGCAGTTTGTGATATGAAGGAGTTAAGTTTCCCAATCTGACACAAGGGTAGTACCCTGTTATTTGCTTAACAAAGATTTTTGTGTCTGCGTCTTCCTAATCCAGTGTGTTTTAAATTCACTGCAAATAATTCTTTCAGCTGTTTCCTAGACATCCTGTCACGCAAATGGATAAAACAATATAGCCAACTCAGTGGAAAAAACAATAAATTATGCAATAAAAGTGTATACAGTGTAGGCTTTGTGGTAGGGCCTGATTCCTCGCTGCTCTGCTCCAGTCTTACACCATCAAAACTCGGGAGTTTGCATGGCCAAATAGTGGAGGGAGGCTGTGGAGTACAGCGCAGGAGTACAGTGAAGTTTTAAAACTGACAAGGAACAAAACGCCCATGAAATCATGCACACGAAGTTCATTACTTACTGGTAATGACGACTTTGGTAATATTAACATTTATGAAAAGATTTCTTCTTAGAACACTTTTGTGTGCATATTTAAAAACTGGAAATCCACTGTTTGCTCAGGAACACCATTAATGTCGTAAATCAAACTGCACCATTAAAGAACACGCTAAGAACCCAAGGAATCGAGAGAAACGGTCTGTTTTTTAATCAATAAACCAGGGTAAAATTACTGTCCAGGCACATATATTACTGCTTCTGCAAGCTGTAAACGGCACGTAGCTCCATCCAGGCAATGAATTTGGGTGCTCTCATTTTCTCTCTGGAGGTACTTTGCC
This sequence comes from Urocolius indicus, assembly GCA_013401255.1. Taxonomy (NCBI): domain Eukaryota; kingdom Metazoa; phylum Chordata; class Aves; order Coliiformes; family Coliidae; genus Urocolius; species Urocolius indicus. The sequence continues at coordinate 212,460 of WBNH01011794.1, read as the reverse complement.
TCTCTTCCCAGGCTACATTTGGTGTAGAGACTCCTAAAAGCAGGCATGGGGCCAGGCACCTGATGGAGCTCCAAGTGAGAGATAATTAAGTAAGATGAAATCCTGACAGTTTTTATGGAGAGTGAAACTCGAGTGTACCTGGGAATGCTGGAAATTGATCACGTCCCCACGGGATAAAGCTTTGCCTCCTGGAGTGGGGCGATGCACGTGGATGACTGGATCAGGTTAGCAGATGGCAGGTCACGATTTACAGAACTCAAGAACGGGACATGCAACATGCTGCTTTACAAGGGCTTTGTCCCAGTTCCAGTTTAATTTCCTCCCGATTCTTTGTGTACACACACGGCCCCTTTCCCATATGATCTCTGTCTACTGAAAGGTGAAGGATGTGTGTGAGGGCAGCTGAGTAGGAGGCCGTAGGCCCAGGCCCAGATGCAGCCCGTCGGTGCTGCAACATGCCCTCAGGGCATGTCTCCAGGCTGTCACAGGGACCTTCTGGAAGCCGGTGGAAGAGGTGACTTTCCAGGCTAAGGTGGGGCTCGGTCTGTGCAGAAACAGCCCACGAGGTACCAGGCTGTGCTAATTATGGAGGTGAATATGTGTCGTGCAACCTCCCCAGCGGGCTCAGGTCTCCGAATACCAAATTTCATAGGAACCACAGAGCAGCCACCGAGCATTCGGTGTCAATCTGCTTGTGTTTAAGCACTGATCTGCTGCGAGGAGTGGGGGGTTGGTGGCTCGGTGCCAGACCTGGGCTGCCAGAAGAGCTCAGAAGTTTCCTGATCCCGCTCCGCACCTCCCGTCTCCGAAGGGAGCTGCCGCCTCTTTCCCATGACAGCCTTGTCACCCGTCCAAAACGCAGGCATTTGTCAGGATGTTCTTTCCTGTGATGGAAGAGACTCTGTCTCTGCCTGGTCGTGTGGAAGGAGTTGGGGTTTCGTGGTCTTCCCGTGCACAGACTAGTTATTTTAGGGAATAGGCAGCAGCCCCGTGCTCTCGGGACCGCGGCCGCAGCGCCTGCATGCAAAGGCCGAGTCGTGTCAATCTGTTCACGTGTGTAACTCCAGCCTTCTGTAGGAGTGCATATGATGACTGCCTTCATCCCCAGCCAGTTGGCTCCCTGAGAACTGATTCAAATCTCCACTTAAATTGTGTTTTTGCCACAACTTGGGGCAATATTTTTTTTTTCAGTGTATTCTCAAAGTCATCATTAAATCTCCAAAGCCCAACTGCACTTTACGTGTGCCATTGTAAGTTAGCCCACCTGGATTCACACAGGATAAAGAGGAACGACTGCTTTTACTGCATGAAAGTAAGCCTGTGGTAATATAAACACAAAAGAGCAATGAGGAAAGGTGTTTAATTTTCAGACCAAAGATCCTAGGAATTTGTTTAATGATAATCTCAATGCCTGAGAGGATACCCCTTGCTCACGCCGGGACCAAATAACAGCCCAAGTGCATGGCACACAGGCCCTCATTTGCTAAATAATATAGTTCTCACTAATGTTGCCCAGGTCAGTGGGTGAAGCAGCTGTGGGTTAGGACGCTACAAATCTGACAAGAATTAATGCATTGGTAATTCTTTTTAAGCCCGTAATGTATCCACAGCTTTCAAGGGAGGTGTTTTCAGATAAGAAATGTAGAAGTGGGTTGTTATATTAAGCTGACTCTCATTAATGGGAGCTTTTCGTACCATTGTTTCCGATTGCATTAGTGGCAAATTCTACTCTTTTAAAGATTAATGGTCTGAACCTAATCTATAGCGGAAACGTGGCCTTGTGGTGGAGGCAGTGGCTGGGGACACCAGTAAGTTGACTTTAGATCCTGTCTTGGCCACAGACATCCTGGGCATGTTGCTCGGGGAGGATCTTGGTACTTGGACTTTGTGTTAATGTGTCACGGACAGGTGCAGGTGGGCTCTGGGTGCACAAGAAACCCCTCTCACATCAACCAGGGCTGAGAGTCTGATCCCAAACATGCATGACTTGGTTTCCTTTCCTGCAAAACGGGAGTAAATGGTAACAGCAGCCTCCTGCAGAATGGTCTTGAGGAGCTGCATTCATTTCTGAGGTGAGTGGTCCAGGTGTGATACTGGTAAGAGCGTGCATGTGTGCATCCTCTTCCCTTTAATTTCTGAGATCTGAAAATTCCTTTGCCAAAATCTCAGTGGCAAAGTGGTGGTTTAGACAGCCAGGTGGGAATGATTCTCCTGCTCAAAGTTAACTGGTGTCCCGGGACTTACAGACCCATATGCTTTGGGGAGGAATGGGCATGTGGCTGTAGCAGGGAGAATGCTTCGAGATCTGAAAGGGCTCACTGGCTGCAGAGATGCTCAGGATTCAAGATGATGTGCTTCAGCTGACTGATGAGTATTGTCTCCTAAAAAGCCATTGAATGCCAAGTATACTTTTCAAACAGGATATAGAAAACTATCTGTATGCAGGCAGTCCCACAGTTTTGTTGTAAACAAATTTATTCTCCATAGCACACCTACGCTGCAAGTCAAGGTACTGTCATGTGCAGGGTGTCTAGGCAAAGATGCATTTGCAAGCTCTTGTTCCAGCCTGCAGAAGGGCTCTTTAGGTGTTCCCAGTTGGTACTCTTATGAATCCCTCTTCAATTAAGTTAATTTTTTCATGGCACTGGCTTGTTAATATGTCTCACTTAGCTGCCCCTTGCATTCAGAGTTCCTGTCTGTTCCTGGTCTTCTGTTCTCCTCTTTGTCCATCACAAAAGTGTTTTCTTACATATGCTGAGTCGTAAAAAAACTGTTCAACCCCTGCCCCACCAGTCATTAAACTAAGAATTGTCGTTAGAAATGTGTGTGCAGAAGAGTAGAGGAAGTGGCAATGGGGAAACGTGTCAGTGTCACATGCTTCTCGTTGTGTTTTAAGTCCAGTCACATCTCCTTCACATAGATACCGTGTTTTTGTAATGTTGCGTTTCAGTTAAGTTGCTGCCTTTGTTCGTACCCTCAAGCACAAGCAGATGCAGGGGATGGGATTGCAACCGACTCATGGGCTCTTCTGCAGTTCCCTGAAGGAGCCTTTAAGTTAGGTTATGCTAATTTTGCCTGGTTGTTGTCTCCTTTACCTCACAGTGCTGGTGTAAGAGGGTGGTAACCTGGATGAAATGGGGCTTGGTAACTTCAGTTGGATAATACTTAAGAGGAGCAAACAGGGTTTGGTGGTAAAGGTGACTTAGATGCATTGCTCTGTGAGTGACAGTTGTGTTTCACTCCTCGTATCAGAGCCCATGCCAGGCATCCTGAGCTTTGCTCCTTTCCTCCCAGTCTCTTCTTTCACCTTCCCGTTCCTCCTCATAAACTTACTTCAGCATTCAGCTACTGTGTCCTCTGCCGGGCTCTGCAGAGTGAAACCTCCTCCAGGTCTGATGTGGTCTGGCAAGCATTGCTGTCCTGGGGAACTTTTGACTTGTGAAATAGCCAAGTGTGGGGCTGGCGATGGCTGGGGGCCCTGAGGAGCTGTGTGGCTGGGCTGGCCTGACCGTAGAGAAGGTTGTGCAAGATGAGGATGAGTTTGTAACGAGGCAGCTCCACAGGCTGCCAGCGCTTCCCAAGGGCTGGTTTGGCAACCTGGCCGTGCCAGGACCCCGGGACCTTCCTGCCATGCCCACTGTCCCCCGGCCAGCAGAGGAGGCGGTGGCCGTGTGCCACGCAGGGATTCCCTTTCCTCAGGGCTGCCAGGTTAAAGCAGCTTAGTTCCACTGAAGCAGAAAGTAGCAGCGTTACAGCAAAGAAATGGGGCCTTTCAGAGTGTCGGGCACTAATGCTGCATGTGGATTTGATTTTGGGCAGAGGTTTCACGTGGGGAGTTTTCCTTCCTTGGTCTGGGTACGAGGCTGCTCCTCTGCCAGTGGAACAAAAGATCTTCATGCTTTTATCTCTGTGCAAATTAAATGAGTTAATATGGTATTAAAAAAACACATTTGTTTACATTGTTGTCCTCCTCTAGGGTAACAATCTACAACTTGATCTAAAAAGATTGTATTTGCTTCAGGGGAAAAAAAAGCAAATTATATTAAGCCACAATCGCGCTAATTATTGACCAGGGGGAACTGAGCTCTGGGTATCCCTGAGAGTATAATAATTATATGGAGCTGGTGTTTAAAAGCAGTGTCCTACGCATCTCTGAGCATTGGATTAAACTGAAAGTTTTGTAGTGGACTTCTTCTTGGTGCAGAGTTGTCAGGTCTCGGTGAAGAGCAAACAGTAAAGTAATAAAAGATTAAAAGACAAATCCAAAGGAGAGGCAGAGTAACTGTGTAGTCTTTCACGTTAGCAATGAAACCAAACCACGGCTGCAGCAGAAACTTTAGTTTGAGTAGTAGCATTATGTGTTACTTCTAAAATTGTCATTTTGTGTACAGCATTTGTGTACTGGCAAAAGGCTTGGTGTTAAAGGCATTTCTGTCAAAACAACCCGTTGCTTTGGGGGACCTAGTATGAACTTTATTGGCAAAAGCATTTTTTATTTGTAGAAGGTACAGTTACAGTGGAGCAGTTTGCCAGCAGAGCTGTACGAGGAATTTCTTTGCCAGGCTGACCTAACCCATAGACTTTTTCAAAGTGATCGTCTGCACAGTGGCTTTGCTCTTATTAACAGAGCAGAACTCCTCGTGTCTGCAGAGAGCGTGAGGGTTTTTGCACCAATTATTATAGTTGAACCGGGGAAGGGTGACGATGCCAAAGAGTTGAGCTGCGATCCTTCGCTCGCGCGCTGCCAGAGCCCTGCTGGTTCCGGCAGCCCAAGGCCGCTGCCTGCCCTTGCTGCCAGCGTGCTATCGGGCTGCTCGGCGCCTGATCGATGGGCTGGTGCTTTGCCACTAGAACCAGTCCCATGAAAACACGAGGTGCTGAGCCTAGGGCTGGCAGTGGGATGCGAAGGGCGAGAACAACTCAGCAGCAAAGCTGGGAAGAAGCAAGATCTATGAAAAAAAAAAAAAGGAAGAATAGTTTAAGGGTAGCAGTGGTTGTTTAAGAGCACAGGCAGGGCGAGGGTCATGCACAGAGGCATCGTGTTTCCCTAAACTGACTGGTATAATAGGAAAAATGAGACAATCTTCCAGGGACACAAACTCAATTAAAATAGATCTTTATGTATCTCACTTGAGGCATTAAAACTTAGCCAACTATTGCACTTTTTAATGTGGAACAGTGTCACGCATCTCTCGCATTCAAACATGCAAGCAGTGTTTTCACCGACATGGTTAAGTAACCCAATACTTTCTATAGCTGAAAGATCAGTCGAACAAAGTATCCATCTAATTAAATCTAATCAGTCAGTGCACAAGCTTACATTGTGGTCATCGCCATGGTATGTACGGGAGGTTTTGAAGCAGTGAAGCAAGGGCCATGAGACTGAATAAGTGTTAGATGATGAAAGGCAAGGGTTAAAAACTTTCAAACTACAGTGTTAACATTTCTTCCCTGTCATCAGCTCTCTGATATTTTGGTATTTCAGCAGGCAAAGGGGTGGGAGGGGGAAGAAAAGAAAAGGAGAAAAGAAAGAACAAACGAAGTATGCAAGGCATCTAGATCCTGGGTACAATGCAGCGAGCTCTGTAAGCCGCAGAGCATCTAAATTGGGTTATCTGCAAAGTTAGTTGCATCCCAGCATTTGGGTTAGGGGCTTCTATGCAGTAGGATGGTAGCATTGGTTTAATGAAAGAAAGTACAACTTGTTCAACTTCAGCCTTCTTGAGGCAGACTCTGGATGTCCCAAGCAGGAACATGACCGGTCTCTGTCAAGACAGTTTTATGGAAAGAAAGGTTAAAGTTTCGGTGTTGGGATCTACAGCACATGTGGCTGCATCCAGTGTGAATAATAAATACTGCTAATTTCAGCCCTCATATCCAGATAAGCCCTCTTCACAGCAGAATAGCAACAAGCCCTTCCTAATAATCTTTTCTAAATGTCTTTTGGGTTTTGAGACTGCTCCTAAAAGCTCCCCCAGAGCTTTGGAAGCATGAGCACAGGCCAAGGCGAGGGCGATGCTTTGCTCTTATGCAAGTGGGCAAAATGGCACTTCAGGGCAGACTTTGGCCATAGACTTGTTGCTCATGTGTGAACTCTGACCATGTGGCCAAAACAAACGCAATTAATGTTTGAGAGGTTGGGGCAGGTTCTGGGTGCAAATCGATGCAGGATAAACAGTGTTCTGTTGGTGGTTGATTCTATGAGGTGGCTTGGCCCCTTGTCCCGTCTCCACTGGAATCCCAGGGAGGGTGACCCCTGTTGCCTCCTCACAAGCCTCTTTCAGTAACTTCTTCCTTCTCGCCTCCACATTAAATGAGCCAGGGCAGCCTAATCCAGTGGCATGGCCAAGGGCCATGCTGGATATGTTGCAAGGCTCTCTTTTGCTCCACGTCATGCTGTTTGCTGTTGCACCTCTCCGGTCATCCTGCTCTAGACAGGTAAATAGAAACCTGGGACTGATCCCATTCTGCCGGTCTGAAAGGAATGGTCTATGTTTAGTCCTGTCTTTATCATCCTACCTGTGCTGGAGATATTTTCCTTACTGCTGGGTAAGCCCAGATGTACACCATCTGCTTGTCTTATGATCTTTGACATGATTGAGAGGCCACCAAAAATACCCAATGATTGCATACTTTTCAACTGACTGGTATAAACGGAGAAGATGTTAATAATCAAGAGAATAATATCTGCTATTTTGGGGCCTCCTGAAACTCTTGTGAGATGCATTTTGAAAGTAGATGCTCAACATTGTGCGTGCATAAGCCTTTGCATGTATCTCTTCCCTTAGCCATATGTTTGAATACACACAGTTTCAGATGAAATGTAGCAGAGTCTATTTTAGGTGTGATGGAAAAACTCAATAGCCTTAGATTGGCTGCCACAGCTTGCTCTTGTCAGCCTCTTCATTTCTGGCTTTCTGTGAAGTCGCGGGGTCTCCAGACCTAATATCTGAAAGATGCCTTTTACCTCTTGGAGGAATGGAAAAATATCCTCCTCTGCATGCTGCTTTTTTTTTTGAGCAATCCATCCATTACTGTTTGGAGAAAGCTTGCCTCTGCAAGGCTGGAGCGCCTGTTGCCAGTGCAGAGATCAATGGGAGCCCGAGTCCCTCAGCATCTTGCCAGAGCCCCGCTCCAGATGTCCGATAAAACTCCACGGGGCTTGTGCTTTGAAAAGAGTGTGGGCTACGTGAATCACTGTTGCAGTAATAAAATTGCACCTAGTCCAGATCTTGTCTTCTCTCTGCAATTAGAAGAACATGTTTTCTGCCTATGGTTTTGAGAGGCTGGCTGACCAGCTGTGTTTCATTCCTTTCTCCATTTTGGGGTGAGTTTTTCTGTCCTTTTTTGTTCAGTATTCCCCCCCTCCCTTTTTTTAATATATAACATTCGAATCGATGTTCAGTGCCATTCTCTTTGATAGCTCATATGCTGGTTTATGAGCATGGCAACAACAAAAAAAGGTCAGTGAAAGGTTAAGACAGACAGTTATCGGGCCTGTATAAGCACGGTATTTTTAAGGCTCTGCTAATTGGCAGCACAGTTAAAACATCATTCATAAAATAGTGTGCATTAAAATGACCATGGCCCTTTTTAAGAGTATGGAGATTATTCCTTTGCCAACAGGATTAACTCCACCTTCTCATCACCACCTTTCCACTGGGGTGGCTTGGTTTGTTTTTTTCCATGGGAGAGAATAACTTTGGGCATTTTGCCTACAGTGTCCAGGCTTATACCCCTCGCTATTTAACTGTTACAGCTGGGAAAATCTGGGCCTGAAAATGTAGCCACATAGTATGGCAACAGCCAGAACAATAAGACAGGCAAATCTCTTAAATCTGTATTTTATAAAACATCTGTTAAAGAATATTAAGTCAGAAGTTCTGTTCACATATTTGCTATGTTTCACTTATTAAACTCAAACATTACAGCTTGCCTTATTTTTCTTAATAGAATTACTGGTCAGACTTAGTAGAAAGACTTAAAAAAATACATATCCTGGTTTTTTAGCCTTCTCTGAAGCCTTTGGAGTAGCAACCCATGCATACCGGCCCAAAACCCCAGCAGATTGTACAAGGGCTGCTGGTTACATTCACCTGGTTTGGAGGAAAGCGCAACAGATTTTCCTCCTGATCTGAAAGGCTGCCACAAGCCGTTCTGTGTGCAGCCCATGCTTCAGCCTCCACCCGCCTTTTGTCTTTTGACCATCTCGCATTCTGGATCAGCAAATTCTGGTTTTCCCCAAGGACTTTAGTGTCCAAACCAACATCTCAAAACCAAACTAGAACATGTGCAGGCTCTCATGTACCAGCTCCGCTCTCGGGAATTGTCAAACTGAGAGAGGACAGCTCCAAATTAACCCAGATTTTCAACAGTGTGTTGGGTCAAACCATGAGAAACGCACTGAAAAGTGGTTCGTGCAGATAAGCTCCATACCAGTTGCAGCCTTTATGGGAAATGCTGACAGTACTGGCCCTGGTTAGAAACCAATTGGGCCAGATGAGGTCCCCTGGTGACAGCAAAGTTGGAAAAGTCCCAACATTTTCCTCTGGCACATGGGAGAGGTGCTGGGCAGTTCCTGGGACTCTGTCTCACTCCCTAACCCAAGTTGTTAGATGCTATTGCTGATGTATACGGTACAAACTCTTAGGGCAGAGAGACAGAAAAATTGATAACCCGAAAACCCCTGTTGTTAACTTTTCTAGGACTGGTGGATAATAACAACCAGAGCATCTGGGCAGACAAAGCTGGGACTATTTAGGACACAGATACATCTAGTGTCTTGCCACCTCTTCGTGTAAGCTGATAGCTTTCAAATCTCTTATTGAACTGTATTGCCTAAAAGTGAGCGTACTCCTGGGGAGCTGTTTTCTGCATTTGACCAGCCTTGCAAAAAAGAACCAGTCTGTAGGCATTTGTGACTGCTGGTTTATTCGTATTTCAAATATATAATTTATGTAAGAATGCTGATATACCTCATCCTGTCTGTGCAGTGTAAATCTATATGTATTTATCTCTTCACCTGGGCATGCTGATGGGTGACTAGCTGCTTTATTCTGAAGTGTTTAAACTCAGCAACAACATATATAGACTTTACTAGATGCTTTACTAATTTATTGTGGCAACGTGGTATTTAGACCTCTATTTAAGTGAAGTTTGCCAGTGCAGTTGAAAGAAATTAGAGACACCATCATTGCTAAATCACTCTACCATTTAAAGAAGAACTGTAAACATATGCATTCATTTAATTATAATAGTACCAATTATAAGAGAAATTGTAATGCCGAGAGTAGTAGCTTTTATGTGATCATCATAATGGCAGATATTTATCTTGGTTTGGCAAGTTAGGTCTTTCTTTAATCGTTGGCTTTGCTTAAATAGAATGTGGTTTGTTAAAACCCACACTAACCCCCACACCCTTCCATTTGTTATTGCCCAAATAATGAACAATAATCATGTGGTATAAATGATTAATGTATACATGGCTTAGCAAGTATCTTTGAGGTTTAGAAAGTGTTTTTATTTTCATTCTTGCACCGGACCAAGCTATAGCCCGATTACATGTTATTCTTTGATATTGGATAGGAAATCTTTTTGCTTGGGTAGGAGCAGTAAGAACTCGAAGCCCCAGTCCCCTCTCTTTGAAGTGGATCGGAATTTCAGCGCTGGCCTCCGGAGAAGCGAGCCCATTGTTTCTGGGGCAGTTTGCTTTGTGCCTCTTATCTGCTAAATCACAATTTAATGTGGCGTTTCCAAACAGCCCGCATGTAGGAGAGCCAAAGCTCCGTGTTCCCTTCCTGAGCGGTTCCTAAGGCCACACTGAGGTAGACGTAAGGAGCCTCCCAGTCCTCCTCTCCAGCTAAATCTCGCACGGCAGCATCTTTTCAACACCGCGTGTTGCAACTTCCAGACGCAAGTTCAGCAAGTGCCCCGTCTCGGTTTTATTTACATCTGATTTCTTTGGAGCCTAATCCCTCCCTGGTTTACAAAAAAAAACCCACCCCAAACAAACTCTTCCCTTTCAAGATAGCTTTTCCAAGCGTGGTCCGTGGGCAGCTGTTGCCAACATGCTCGCCCCACGCAAACGAAAGGGTGCTTTATCCCGCGCGCCGCGGCGAGCGGCACCATGTCATCCCCGCGCCGCGCACAATGCCGCCCATTAACGGGAGGATTCAAAGAGTTAAAAAAGCGCATGGCTTGAAACTTGATATAAAACCTGTGGCCAAAGCAGTCTATGGGCTTGGAGCACTTGATTATTCTTTTATCAATAAATAAGAGTGGCATACAGTTAATTTCAGCACTGTAATTGAGCGGTGCATTCTGGGAAGCTGCAAAGCACTGTAAGATGAGGAAATGTTTTAGAGACTAATCATGAGAAGAAAGGAGCCTTTCATAGCCCTTATGATGCTGTTGTCAGAGCTAAAGGCAGATAATGATTCAGTAATAATGGCACATTGTGAATATTTAAGCTGAAAAGATTGGGACAAAATGAGCAGACATTGTTGGTTTGCTAAACCGAACAGTTGGTCTTTGGGCTCCAAAACTATCTACAACTCAAATTTAGGGCTCAGAAGTTGGGAAATTTAAAAAAAAAAAAAACCAACAAGGAAAAGAGAGAGATATTTGCAGGCTGCTCAGCTGGCACAGAGGCTGTGCCTGGAGCCTGCACGGGGCCTCTTCCCTCACTTTGGAAATCTGAAATTGATAGTCGAGGGTTTTTTTTCATGACTCTCTGAACTGACAAAGTACAATATGCTGCAGACTTTGTAAATCTCCCTCCATTTAGGTGCCAGAAGAAATCACTTTGGAAGAAAATCAGTTCTAGTAATGACCTAAAATATTAAATATAAAATGGAGGGTGTCATATTGCAAATAAGTGGACTCATTTGCATTTTGTCTCCGGGGCATTGGTAGCGCTATAAAGAGACGTGCAGCTGAATTTATGTACATTGTCTTTTTTCCTCATTACTACATTCTGGATCTGTTAGTTGTCTTTCTTTAAACATCTGTTAAATGCGGTTTCATGAAGCCGTACGTTCCCATATGTTTGGGAACGGTATCAAAGCTTTTTGGTCTCCTTTACAACCTTTTGTCTCAGAGAAAAAGGTGGATGAGCTCCGGGGCCAGATTCTGCTGAAGCTGAGGGCCAGGAGCACTGTTGCTTTCAATAGAAGCCCAATAAGTTTTCTATAAACGTAAAGACCGGCACTGATAGGGACAAAGAATATTTCAGCCCAGGACCTTGGTGGATGAACTTCAAAAGCTTTTAAGACAAAAAAGTTAAAAAAGCCTCCACCAAACTTCTGAGGCTGCTGGGGCAACTTTTCACTCTCCATTTTCTACTTGCTAAGTCTCAGAAAGTTTGCCTGTGTGAGGATGGGCAGGAGAAACTGTCTCCTGTGCTTTTACAGGCTCAGTAAGCACTAATTTATTATCTTTACAATGGCATAAACTATTCCAGCTCTTGTGTATCTTTTATAGCGGCATTTTTGTGTGTACTTTTCACACAAAGCAGAAGAAGAAACCAACTCCCGCATCCATACATCTGTTTTTCCTTGAGGAGAAACAATTACTTACAATAAACAGCTTCAAAATTGTAATCAAAATACAGTTAGAAAAAGTTTATCTTTTTGCAAAATTCCTTTTGAAAACATCCTTCGTGTTTATGATAACACTCATTTTTACCCATATGCTTTAAATCTGTGTATTTACTTAGCTAGGCAATATTTTTAACCTTTATTTTGTGGGGTTTTTTTTTCAAGTCTTTAGTTTTTAATGAAAAGTTCCTTACAAAGCCATTTGTATATGAAGAAAATTTCTAATTCCAGGTCCCAGGTCATCCTCTGGGGAAAAGAAGCATTGCTGCAATAGTCCACAGGCACTGCAGTTGTCTGCAATAAAAAGAGAAACTCAGTTTCTTCACGGTTTCCAGGGCCCCAGTCCTGCATACTTACGCACTTACTTCACTTAACTACTGGAAATGAGCTCACCCACAGCTCTCGCGTGTGTCTCTGTCGTGCCGGGAAGGGCGGCTGTGCTGTGGGATCACTCCTGTACCAAAACAAGCTCTGCCAGACCCTACCCGAAGCTCCGGTGCCTTTTGCCAGGTAGCCAAAGCCTCGGTGGCCTGATTTCAGAGCACTTTGCCAGACTTGGCAGGATGCAGCCTGAGCATATCAGTGTTTCTGGAGCAGGGAGCAGAGGTGTGAGCGGCTCAGACAACTCTTCGGTTCCCATTGGGATGGTGTTGCCCCCTTCCTGTTTCTCTTTGGCTTGTAATTTTGTCCCAGTTCCCCAGGTAAAAAGCAAACTTTAGTCTGAAGCACTGATTTGACTGCATACTTGGGTTACACCTAAGGACTGGTAACTCTACTCTGTCCTTAAAGGCTTTCTTTCATTTGCCTTGCAAAGCTCAGCAGTCTCGCTCTGTCTCGTAATGTGCACTGGAGGCCCGTTCACGGCACGGTGTTCAGGTGCGTCGTGGTCGGATTTCAGCCGGCTCAGACCCCGGGGCAGTGGGACTCAGAGGTCTGATTTGCCCCAGTAACAAGCTCTGAATCCTTCAGTGATCTGGCGCTGCTAAATTCAGTGAAGACCTGGACTACAGATCCTTTACCAACAGTCTGATCTGGATGTGGAGTTTCAGCATCCTCAGTGTCTGGGTTGCTTTTGGTCTTTCTTACCCAAGTGATAAAGAGACAAGAAGAACAGATTCGTGTTGGTCCATTGTACCAGTTAGGAGCTGTGTTGCAGCTCCAGCACAAATTGCAGCAGCACCTATAATCCATGCTAATAGCAGGCTGCAGCAGGGGATTCGAGGCACAAATTTCTCCTTTGCTGCCATCATCAGAGCCTCCAGATCACGCCGGCAAGAGAAATTCGTAATTGTCAAGTGCTCAGGCGACAAAGTCTGTGCAGGACAAACAACAATCCCCGATTTGTTTGTTCCTCTCTCTCTCTTCTTCCATCCAGGCCATCCGAGTTGTCTGAGAGCATTTCACATATTGCCCTTGGCCGAGGGCAGCTCTGCCTGGAGCATGTCCAACTTGGCGTGGAGATGTTCTAATAAAGCTCCAAATGATACTCATTGCCAGTGAGGAGGGGGATGAGGAAGGTGAAGGAAAAGATGGCGCCAAGGTCATCGTGTTTTGGCCTACAACAGCGTGCTTTTGCAGAAAGACACATTTCTCTCCCAATTTTACTCTTGAACACTGCTCTTAACAATGGTGATGATAGTTTCATCAGTGTCGCTGATACTTGATATTTCTCATTTACATTGCATGTTTCATCTTCAAAGCTCTTGAAGTAATGAGCTAATCCTCACAACATCCCTTTAAATATTATTCTCCCCTTAAAGAAACTGAAGCAAGGAAGTTAAGTAAATAATGTACACTATTTATATTATGATGGCTTATATGGGTTCTGGTGAAGGTCAGGTCCTCCTTGTACGTAGACATTATATAAATAAGAATCTATATAAGTAAATTACTTCTTGACCTGATGATTTCATGCTTCAAATATACAAAATAAGCAAAGAGTAGAGGAAGGGGAGCCCTATCAAAAAAAACCCAAAATGACAAGGATTAAGTGATTGAAGGGAGGTGGAGCCTGGAGACTTGGGCTGAAGTCAGTGCTGAACCTCTATCCGCTACGCCTTTCTGTCCTTTCAGAGATGAAGGTTGTATAGCCTGAGTTGTTAGAGCTTGCTTTTGCTAACAGGTGACATACTTGCCTGTAAAATGTTAACAAGACTTCTGTTTTAATCAAAACACGCTCGCAGCAATGTTTGCAGTCATTAGGGATGCAGAATTACGTGTGGGTGACACTGGACTGGTAACTCACTCTTAGCTTCTAAATAGCTTCTGGAAAAGTTTTTGGCTTTCTCTTCTCAGACTTTTTTTGTTTTTAATTGCTGAAGAGCTGTAGTTAAAGAGTCCATTAAGATGAAACTTAGGTGATTGTCTTGATCTAGCTCACAGCACTTGAAACTTCAGTGTCCTGTTGGTGAAACAGAAAGGGTTTTCACTGGGATGAGGGTGAGCAAGCACGTTTTTTTGTTTGTGGAACAGAGGAGAATTATTTCTTGTTGCTCATTAACAAGCTTCAGCTCAGCAAAGCAGCATTTACCCAGCTCCCAACACAAGTCCCATTGCTTTTAATTTAAAAGAATTTACCTTTGTCACAACCCCTGCTTAGAGTCGGCAGCACGTAAGCACCCAGACCTAGAGTTCAGCATGTGGTGTTTAAATATGCTTAGCTTTCCCCAGAGCTGTTGTAAATACTGCATTACACATTCACACTAGCCTTAGCACAAGGACTTGTGTGTGGGATTGGTGCTTCACCATATACTTGCTCTGGAGCACGTGTCGAGTGCTTTGCTTAGATTTTCTAAATTTCTATTGGGGCTTGACTTTTAACTTTTTAAGACAAAGCACTTTTCAAAAACAAAGTGGCATTTAAGATTTAATAAAGGCAACTATGTGCCTAAATCACCGAGTAACTGTGAAACTGGGGGAAAGAAACCCTGAACATCTGCCGTAGGTGCTGCACAGGACAGAGCCTCTCGAGCGCCTGACTCTCACTGCAGAGCCAAGTTACGGCGTGCTAAGAGCTTAAACACTGTAATGAGTGCTCACTCCTCAAAAGGAGTACGTGTGGGGGGGAAAAAAATGGCATCTTTGGTACTTTAGGAGTTAACAAAAGTAAGGGCAGATCCACTGAGAGAAAGGCGGGGGGTGGGGGGAGGGTTGCGTGTAATTTTTATGTAAGAATTCATTAATAACTATAAGTGGCTTATTTTAATATAGTTATCTCTATTATTTAAAGGAACTGGTTACATGCGGTATATTTGGGGGAAGATTTTATTTAACACTTGGTTGCATTTTGCTCTAAAATGAATGCTTGCTCAAGAGTCTAAGAAGGCTTCATGGGAAGAGCAAAGCAATCTAAGCCATATGTATTGGGCAGTTTGCCAGTTGTTTGCCAATATGCCCAGGCCACCTGGCTATATATGCAGCCAAGTATGCCATTCTGACTAGCCAGCTTTAACCTTCAGGCTGCTTCTTTTTCAGCTCTTAGGAAACTCTAAAGCCCTTCGAAGTGTGTTGCGTCTCCCCCATGCCAGTAGTTTGTGTGCATCCAGGCGCAGGCTGCGCGGCCGCGCTGACCAGACAGCTCACAGCACCCATTTTCAATGAGTTTGCCTTTTGTCTAGAGAGCAGTTCAGTAGTGTTGAACCCAGGCCATGAGATGAGTCTGGAGATAGCAGACTGAAACCTTTACCCATATGCCATAGTTAGACACTTTGACTGACAAGCCACAGTTTTTGTTCCCAATACTGTAGAGACACTGTTTTATTGGGAGTGGTTTAGGAAGGATTTTGTTTAACATAGTTCACCACCGTCGTTCCTTTTCCCGAGTATTTGCATGAATTGTAAGAGAAGTGAAGCATTCAGCATAACTCAGGCATTAATGGCATATTGTTTCATTATTGGGGTAATTTATTTAAATGTTTATTCATTAAATTTCACTTGCAGCCAAAAATATCTCAGCATTCTATTAATCTTTAGTTACATTTTGGGTTGTGGGCAAAGCCTAAAACAAGCACGGTATCCATGGCAGCAATTTAACATGTAGTTAGATATCAGATATAATTAAGCTATTCTAAATATTGAAATTAAGGTAGGAAGGGGAAAAAAAAAGCAAAAAAAAAGATTATATTCAATTCAGTAAACACAGCATGGGAAGTTTTGGTGTAGCAGCCAGCAAAATCTCTAACTGCATCCAAAGTAAAGGGCGTGCAGTCTGCCGTAATTGTCTTCTGTTGTAATAGAAAGCAGTTTGGGGACGGCGTAACGTGGGGACTTTCCCTCGCTTTATAGCTGTTAATAAATACGGCGGCGACAGCCGCCTTTGCAGGCTGAGGAAGCAGGCATGCTGCTCGCAGACATGTGCTCCCTGCCTTACCTCGCTCTGCGTGTTTTTCCAGCCAGCACACACGCGTGACAAAAACTTTCTGATATCGAAGCGAAGCCTGCGGTTCAGATGGGAGAGCTCCAGGCAGGGCTTGCTCAAAATGGCCACGCACACCAAAGCCATAAATCTGACACAGCTTCGTTTCAAAAGGTCCATGAACCTGAAGGCCTGATATTTGAAACTCGACTTCTCCGTTTGCAGGTGGGATTATTTGTGGAAGTAAGCGAGAGCACACAGGCATCTCGCTGCTCGGCCGATACCCCGCTCAGGTGGCAGCAGGACTGTCTTCTAATGTGCAGCCTGCCAGGCCGGGTATGGAAAAGAAAACGACACCCCACCCCTTATTTTTTTTAAGGCACAAAACCAAAGATCAAAGAGAGAGAGGTTAAAGCTTTTTGAAAAACAGAAAAACTGGGCCCCGAGGGAAACTTTGCCAAGTTTCTCGTTGAAGGAGCAACTTGAGGAGGGCAGTGGTGCTGCCGCTACCCAGGCTGCTCCTTCACCGCCACCTGCGCCCGCTCCCCGCAGCCCCGAGGGAGCGTGGAGCCCACCGGCACTGCCACTCGTTCCAGCAGCGTTTGCTCTTGAGTTGCACTGAGGTTTTCTTTGTCCCCTCGGGCATGCTGCCTTTGGGGAGATGAGCTAATCAAGCTGCTTTACATCAGAACCTGCACCGATGTTTCCAAGGCCTGCATTTTGGGGAGGCCTGTCTTGGGTTGCCCGCCTCAAGAGAACACGTTGTGGGTCTGTGGCTTATTAGCAGCATTGGTGACACGTTCAATAAAGGCCCAGGGAAAGGCACTGTTGCAAATGCACAAAGACAGACATAAAGGGAGCAGGAAAGTGTCCCGGTGGGTTTTGCAGTCTGGCAGGTGAGATGCAGCTGCAGCCACCCCATCTGTGCTACCTTGGCCTGCTATGACTGTCAGCATAGGTAACTCAGGCTATGATGGGAGAAGCAGAGCAGAAATTGAGACAGAGAATAAAAATTAAGGTTAAAAGGGAGAATAATGTTCTACGGGCATTTGGGGAATACTAACAGGTCACAAATTTTCACTTTAAATGTTCACTGGGTCCCATTTTGTGTATTGCACTAATACACGGCTGGACAAATACACCCACTACACTCTGTATCGTTTGTTTACTCAGCCTTGTGTCACTCTGTGGCAATTTACATGGAATATTTAATCTTCACGGTAGTCTTCGGGCACCATATCAATAGTACCTTTCCTATCACACACCTTACTGTTGTAAGTCTGTTGTTTTTATGTGTGGGTGCATGCCCTGCACACACGCATTCTCTCTACATTGTTACTCTCTTATTGTCTTCTTATTTATTTGGACTTTGTTTTGCCTTCGGATGAAAAAGATTAGTCATAAATAGCAGGGTTGTCATCCAAGAATTTCCAAGCACTCCAATTTTGAAAGGTTGTTCATAAAAAGTTAAGCATTATACCACCATATAATATCTATAATATTAAGTATCTGCAATTTAGTTTCATTGTTCCTCGCCAAAGCCTTTCTGCGACAAGGACCGAGAAAAAAGACTTCATGGCAGTACTAGTCTCTAAGGACCAGGCTTTTTCTTCCACCCTTTCTCACCATCTTCCTCTTTCAACGAGCCTTCCTCCCTTCCCAAACACATACTGTATTGCATATATGCAAAACCACTAAAGGCTTAGTTCCCCTCTGCTTGTAAACACAGCACTCCCATTAGCAGTGAAGCTGCTCGGGGAAAACGGGCTCTGAAATGCTTGGGAGAAATAGCAAAGCTCTCGTTTGTGAGGCTTGGATTGAAGAATTGAGCCCACTCTGCTTATTTGCACCTCCATGCCAAAAAAATGAAAAGTGCTGGTGTGTTGGTCACAAGTGCAGATGAAGCAAGCTAATAGGGATTTCTGTGGCCTGGTAACAAACGGAGATGCTCAGACGCTGTTGCCAGTTCTGCCCGATTGACTGTTCAGCCCAGAGAGACAACCCTGTCCCACTGAAATCAATGGGATTTTTGCCCTTGGCTTTCCTGGGACAAAGGTTTCATTTCCAATAATCCACCACCTGATTTTAGCGTGTCATTTAGAAACGGATTTGCTGCCAATTTACAGGAGGAACTTCCTCTACTGAAGAATGCGCTCTCCTTTTCTTCTTTTCTTTCCACCCTCCCCCTTTTTTTTTTCCCCATTGGCTTCACATTTAGTAATAGTTCTTTCACAAAACATATATGCTTTCCTTCAAGTTTTTTGTCTTGTTTTGTTATCTTGGTGGGGTTTTTTTTGTTGTTGTTGTTTTTGTATTTTACTACATACCATAACATGGGAAAAGGCCCTTCCAGGCATGAGTTTCAGATGAGGATGTGGTAAGTTGAGGATATATGTTGTTGTGTTGAATTTCACGACGCCTCCGCACATCCTTAAAGCCCTGTGACATGCACTGACTTGGAACAGCTAATCCACACCTGGTGACAGGCAACATCACCATGGCTCAAAATTCCAGCCTCTTCCCTGGTGTAAGGGAAGAGGTCGTGTTCCCCTTGCCTGCTGCAGGATGCTAACAGATACAAGAGTCAGGACAGGGAAACAGAAGGATCTGTTAAAGGGAGTTGTTGTGATAAACAGGTGTGATATTCAGGTTGCCACTTCAGGGAATCTCAGGAAAGGAAGCAGGTTAGCCGAACCCTAAGCAGATGGTAGGGTTTGTCTCTGCATAAGGCAAAGCCTGAAACAAATTTGGACTCGGTTAGACTGAGGCAAACCAAGGTTGACTAAACAGAGGGCTTTAGGACTATGTTACGGAGGAGAGCACGACCTCTATAACTTGTTAGGCTCTTGTGTTTAAATCATATGCCATTATAAAGCTAGTAGCTTAAGAATGAATGCAAACGTGTTAAGACATCCCTGTGGTGGTTCAGATCCTTTTAAGTGTTGAGATTCTCCACCTACTACAGTCCCAGGGCTTGGCTAACTACTTTGTCTCCAGGTTAGCAGTATGTGACTGCACACGCAGGTCCGTAGCAGGTCTGAGGGTTAATGCTGAAAGTTTGGGATTCACGTGCACAGATATAAATCCACAGAGGGTCTTTCTGTGAAAAACTTTCAGTCAGTGACTTAAACAAATGCTTCCAAAAAGAGGAATGGAAAGAAAAAAAGCTCAAATAAGGTATAAATTAAGGCAAAGCATGGAATTAATAAAAACTAAAGACAAAAATATGCAGTGTGCTGGAATAATCAGTCATTTTATGCACATACACGATTTATTCCTTTGCAACTGCATTTCTGGAGGCAGTATATCTGTTTGTGCTCTCAGTTACTTCAGTGTAGGAAAATGTCGATTTCCACTAAAATTCTATCAGCATCGATATCAGTTATCACAGTTATTTATAACCCTTATACCAACCTGAATGTAATTAACTGTATATAATTCATAGAGCTTGCCAAATAGTGAACAGTTATTTGCTACCCAAAGTATTTGTGTAATTAAAAAAATGTCAGCTAGTGTATTAGAAACATTTCATGCAGCTGGCTAAATAGTTCAGAACATATTGGTGAATAATGTATTAATTCAGTGATGTATTACGTATTGAATAAACTATTTTAATAAGTTAAATTGCGTTTGACCCCATAGAGCTGACTCCCAGCTTCACAAAGTATTGAACACCATCTTGAGTCAAAGGGAGCTGGGGGCACTACAGAGGAGGCTCTGTAAGGTTGTGAAATATTGGGGCTCATGAGTACAGCAGTTAGGTGTCTGCTCAGGGGAACTGCTGAATAAAAGATACAGTTCTCTGAGACACTGTTCTCCCGAGGTCTTTCAAATGTGGTAACTAGAACCTTCCTCAAGCATAAAAGTATTTTTGTACTTTTGCATTTGCAAAATCAATATGTTGCTGTTAATGTAGAGTTCACTTTTCCAGGCTGTAATTACTAAGGTCAATATTATACAGTCATTATTACATTTAAAAAAAAAAAAGAATTCCCACCCTGTATCTAATCAAGTTTCGGGTCCTGTGCTCTGTAAGTTCATGTAATAACTTTGCCATCTTAATGAGAAGTGTGTGCAGCAGCCTCGGCTGAGCCGTGCAGCTACATTATGTAAGTGCTTTCCCATATGGTGAGCCGTGTCTGCAGCAGCATATAGGGCTTTTGTCTGGTGTGATGCTCTCCTTTCCCCAGGCTTTTGCACGCCTTCTTCAATGTCAAGACAAGGCTCGTGAAAGGGGAAATCTAGCCCCTGCCTTGTGGCTGCTGTGCTGGCTCTCTCTCTGTCCTTTACCTGTGAAGGTTTTAAGGCAAGGTGCCTTGGGAATGAGTATTCATCGATGTTTTAGGGCAGTATCCATTCCATGACACATGATTTTGTGGCTTTCTGTTGTGCTTTTGTACCGTATTCAGAGCAGAGAAGCGGGGCATTTAGAGAAATAATGAAATGGGTTTCTGTAACTTCACTGTTTTTAATTCAGTAATTGGCATGTTATGAAGTCATAAAAGGGTGTAGTTTTTACTGCAGGGAATGTCCATTTGAGGAGTACTCCTGGATCGTGGCAGAGATAAGCAGGCAGCACTGTCTGTTGGGTTACTTATCCGTGGCACCAGGATTGTCTGTTGTTCAGATGTGCGAGCTCCGGCCTCGGTTTCCGTTCACGGTTGCCGTGTATCATCGCAAGAGTGATGATAACGCCTCTTCAAGGTGGCATTATAGTGACAGTTTAACATGGCAAACTTCTGCTTGGCAAACAGACAGTGACTGTTAGCCAATATTGGCTGAGACTCACTGGTGATACCATGTAGTGTATCCTTAAACAGGATAGTTCTTTGGACTTGATCCCGCTCTGCTTTATATCATGTGCCTCTCAGTCCAAGGAGAAAAAAAAAAAGAGCAAATACATGTATCCACCCTCCTTTATATGTCTGTGTTCACCCTCATTTTTGCACAGGTATGCTGAGGAATGGTTTTCTGACACAAACCTTTTTAATTTTTCCTTCTAGGAAATGCTCTGGAGTTTGCAGAGTTAGGGAGCATCCTTCTTGATGCTAAAACAGGAGTTCAGCTTAACTCCGAGCATCTTGACCTCAGGGAGCCACTTGAGAGGCTCAGCGAGCGTGTTCCAGGGAACCCTGCGAGTTCCCCTGCGAGTGGAAATCTCCCTCCAGTGGGCTTTTTTGGTTAACTGAGTTAGGGTAATCTCTGGCCTGTGCTCAGGAGCTCAGCCCTGATACTCTGCAGCTGGAGACTTCAAACATTAAGATTCTTCTGTCCAAACACGCTGCTGTATCTTCCTTTGCCGCTAGAGTACAAAGTCAAACAATCCACATGCGCTGCTTCTTCATCTCAGCTGTTAACTTCTATTAAATAATGCATTTACTATTATTGAAAACGGCCGCTTTGTTACCAGTTTAAGTTCCTCACAATGCTCTCTGAATGCTCTTCTGTCAGTAGAAGAACTGTGAATGTTAACAAGCGCACTTTAAATAGGCTGCTCTCACGTATGAACGCAAACCAACATCTTCACAGGAATTCCATTTTAGTATCTATTTAGTATCTGTTTTGATGATCCTTCCAATACTGTCTGTGAATCTCATTCCTCGAGTAACACTGTTTGTTGTAAGGTTATTCTTATTTTACAACCTCATGTTGTGAGCTCAGTGACAGGGCTGGAAGTGCTCAGGCTCGGTTTTAGGCAGCGGCCACCGCGATGGCACCTGTAACTTGTGTCCTCGGAAAACCCGGGGAGGGGTGCAGATTTGCAGACATAGTTTGCTCATTGTACTGAAATGTCTTTGAAATTAATGCACAGTGCTCCTTTCTTAATCTAAGCTTTTGGACTTCCTTTTGGCAACCAGAGCACTTGGTGCATGCATTTTCATGTGGTTTGGTCACAGGCATGTGCATAGGTTACTACGTGGGTGGAAGTGGAGTCACATCTTGCTCAGTTCAGAAAAACATCGCTTCAGAGAAACTTTGTCTTGGTTTGTTTTGGAAGGAGCCCTCACAGATCTTGGCCTGAGGTGAAGCTGTCAGTGTGAGGGTCATGACAAGCTGTGCGATAGGTGATGAGACGGCATGAAAGCCTATGTCACGAGCCAGACAAAGTGCTGGCCTGCAGTCGAGCAGTTTTATTTTATCCCCACAGCAGCTCAGGTCAGATTGCCTTCTCTACAGCTTCTCTACAGGAATTTGCTGTCCCTTCTTAGGTGCCTAGCCCCTGATATCTCAGGAAGATGTGTCTTACCACATGCCCTCTGCCAGTGAGAATGAACAGGGACTACTCTGTTTCCCAGAAATACACTGTAAATTGTTGGGCCAAAATAGAACGTGTAAGTAAAGCTTAGAGGTAATCTCTTCTTAAGTATTGACCCTGGGCCTGAGATTTATAAGATTATAACTGCTGTCCCACCATAAAACTAAAATACCCACTCCACCGTGCCATATTTACATAATAGTTTGGTGTAGCTTTATAAACGCCTGCACTCCTGTTTTCTTCTTGCTGTGGAAAAAAAACAAAGGGTCCCGAGGACTTGATTCAGCCTGGCTGTTCAAGTGCGGTGCAATCCGATCCCTCCGCCTCAGAAGGTGGAATCATCGCCTGCAGAGAGTCACATCACTTTCTTGGGAATGCCACAAAGAAAGCAGCTGTGAAGTGTCTGCAGGGCTGCCCAGCGAGCAGCTGCCTCCCGGGTGTCCTGGCCATGGCCCCCACGGCTCCGCCTCCAGGGAGGAAGCTGGGGGTGCCTCGCACTTTGGCAGCCCTCCCTCGGGGCAGGATGGTTGCTGCTGGGAGCCTGTACCCCAATTTCTGTCCTTCAGGGACCTGGAGATGAGCAGAACTCTCTGTAGTTAGGGAATAAACAGCTGCAAAGTGAGTTTTGCAATAAAAAAAAATGTTAAATATGTAGTATATAAAAAAGAAAGTTATTAAAAACTTCAGATAAGATCAAAACATTCCAGACGTTATGGTCTGTGTTCCTGCAGAGCTGTGTAAAAAATGCTGGAGCTTTACAAAGGGGAGCAGCAGCAGAGTTCATATATGTCAAATACTTTGGACCTTGCAGCCCATTAACGTAACAAATTAAAAATAACAGATGATGTTCTTGCTCTGGTACTGGAGCACAGTTGCATTTTTAAAGGCATCAAATGCTTCTGACTTTTTACAACAAACTCATCGGATTTTTACAGAATATCTGCAGAGGTTTCTCGAGTGCTTTGTGAGCATTGTGACTCCCAGTATAAAATATGCACTAGGATTTACACCCTAACCATACACTTTATAATTGGAAAAGGGTGTTCCAGTGGCTGAGATTTCATCTGCAAAATCCATGGAATTCAGAACCAAGCTTTCATTTTGAACTAGGGCCATGCAATCTCCAAATTAAATGTGAAAATACTAGCTAAGATAGGAATATAAGGAGTGAAACAGATGATCTGTAGCAAACATGAGATATTTCCTTTTCAATTATGAATGATCAAAATCACACCTATAGTGATTATTTTCCCAGTCTCCACATAAGGTCAAAAGTGCCTTTAGCTACACGGATGCGAATCTGGGATACTTTCAGCAGAGTTACTGAAAGACGCAGCAGACTGATTTTGTTGATGAAGAAAATGAGGAGAAATATATGGCCTTTTTAACACCTTCTTGCCATACTGTGAATTATTTTAAGGTTTATTTAATCCTTATTATATTTCACACTGCCTACAGGGAACAGGCAGCCCAGATGGGTTCTGGAGTCTCCTCTGGGGACATTCAAAACCCACCTGGATGGGTTCCTGTGTGACCTACTCTACATGGTCCTGCTCTGGCAGGGAGGGTTGGACTGGGTGAGCTTTCAAGGTCTCTTGCAGCTTTTGAGATTCTGTGAAAATAACCTCTTTTAGACCTGTTGTTGCAGTATACAATCAAATATTTTAAAGGCCAAGGTTGGGACTTGTTGGTTGCAAAAAGTGCTTCCCTTAATTGCCCAAGTATGAAAGTCTGATGTCCTCACATACTATCTGAAAAGATAACCATATTTTTTTTTTCAGCTGTGCTGCAGCCTCCATATCTTACTGTCAAGAAGCTTCTTTTGGGACTGAGACAGGTCACGTTGGAAGTCAGTGGCTAATCAGCTCCCACTGCACTTTGTCTGCTTTCAGCTTGAATTATCTTAGGCAGACATCCTGGCTAGCTGCAACACAAACCTGTGATGGCTTAAGACTGAGAAGACCTGAGTTTGGCAGCCATTAAGTTAGCAACGAGGAGAGGAAAAGAAATCCTATCTCTTCTGGTGCTTCTCCCGTCTTGGTTTCCCCACCAGAAATCAATAGGATGGTCGATAGTTGGTTTTGAGTTGTTCGCTACATGCTGGAGTTTTCTGATGTAAACCTTGAGTGTCTGGGTTTCAGATGCTCTAATGTGTCAGAGGAGGTTTGATATCTGCCACAGCCATCCCAAGTTACACTTTATTTCCAGTGACAGCCTTTGTAACATAAGAAGGTAATGAATTCAACAGTTATAAGTACAGATCAGTCTTATATACTTACTGATTAGGGGAGGGGAGAGGTTAAAATGTTTAAAGAAATTGACTATGGTCTTCTGTTGATTGATTTTCTCAGATCTATGGTCCACCCCAGATCTATGGATCGCCTTCCAGGGGAAGGTGTGCCTGCCCATGGCAGAGGCGTTGGAACTATATGATTTTCAAGGTCTATTCCAACCCAAACCATTCGATGATGATGATGGTTTTTTTAAATTATATGCTGAAAAATGCCACATGAGACAGGAAAGCATTTTGGTAACATCATTTTTTTCTGCAAAGATATTTCTGGTTGATTCAAAACTCTGTGAGGGTTGGGACTTTTAGCTCACTTCTTTGTAGAAATTATTATTGATTAGAATGTGCTGCTGTCTTTCTTCTGCTGCTAGCAGATTTGGACAAGGGGTAGATGGCCATGCACTACGTAGCAGTTCCTCTTCAACAGAAAGACATTCCAGCCTTCTCTTTACTTCATCTTCTTCTCGCCCTTTATTCACATTTTGGGCCTTGAGAACAGCAGTTTGCAGAATTGGACACTAGCAGTCAGAGGTTCTGTCCTGGGGTGTACACATGGACCTCATCAGTTGGCTTCAGTGGGAGTTGACTTCACTGAGAATTGACTTCAATGAAGAGCAGCTGAAAACTGAGCCTGAACCATATATATTTTAAAAGCATAATCCAGTCCTCCTGACCCTTTTCCCAACATAACTGTTGGTAGCCTTTGGAAGAGGCTTCAGTGAGAGTGCTTGAACCTGCGAAGTGTCCATAGATTTCAAGGAAAGTGTTGAAGTTGTCCTGCCTTAGACAAATATTAATTGCAAATGTGATTTTTAGATCTAAGAAGATCAGAATGCTTCAAGTGGGCCTAGAAAAATCTCTGAAAATTGCGATGATAGATCTTTCATATTACCAAAATGACACTGTTATTTAAAGCACCAAAACTGCTCTTTGAATTCTATTTCAATATTTAACCAATAACATTTAAAGATGTGCACATGAAGCAAGTATCTTACCCCAGTACACTTTCAGATATCAATCATGCTGTATTAATTGAAGGGATTTGGTCTAATCTCATAAAGAAACAGGCAAACTCTTGGCTTTTCTCTAAAGTAAAAATATATCACTCATGTCATCCATTACTGTGCTATAATTATGGTAAGTGAAGCAGAACAGAATCGATGGAGCAATTTATCAATGCATTCCCAACTATTCCAGCACAGCTGACGTCATGCGGCTGCAGATACTGTCCTTCAATATAAAAGATAGCCAGCAGTGTCAAGACTTTATTCTGATCTACTCCAGCATAATATTTTCATATTTAATATTGTCATTTCAATTATGGTTTAATTAATTTATTTCATTCACTACAAAACTACACTTAATTAGTTGGCTTTTAATTTTTCCCCGCCAAATTAAAATTTCAAAAGGGAAAAAAAAAAAAGACATTATTTAATTCCAACTTCAAGGTCAAAAAAAAACCCCCTATAGTTTAAACTTTATGCTAATAGAGCATAAACTTGATCTTTTCTGTTCCACTGTAAATTATTTCAAGATAAGAAGCAGAATATAATGTGTGTAGTAAGCATTTCCAATAGACATTTGTCTTCTGATATTAAATACTTCCCCAAAATGTCTTTTTAATACTCAGATACTGTTTAGTACCTTCAGATATTTGCCTTTTTTACACTCTGTTTTCCAAGTGTTGAGTTTTACTCATATATATTATCTTTTACATTTTATTCAAATAGGCTGACAGAGTTAGAGCTCGTGTAGACTAAACTTTAGTGAAGCAGTCTTGGAGATAGCACTGTTTTTTCTGTAAAAACACTCACCCCACATTCCTCCCAAAGTTATTAAATGTGTTTATACTACATTAAATATGAAAAATTAATTTTTTCAGCAAAGGGATTGTTTAAAATACTGGGAGAAATATGGCCGGAATACCTTGCCATACTGGCCTGGCCCTGAGGAGCATTACCCTGGCGCTTCCCCAGGCTCCTCCATCCTCCTCACAGCCAGAATGTCTATCTGCAAAACAGTTTTTCTACTCCCGGGCCAAAGCAGTTTCTAACAACCATGCCTTTCTTCAAGTGGCACAAAGTCCTCCCTGGGATTTTGGCACTTGCTGGAGCAAAGAGCCCTTGGTCCAAAAACATGCTGGTCTTGTGGGGTGAGGAAAAGGGAAGTGTTTGTTTACAGTTCACACCAGCATTGGGCTCTCAATAAACCAGGCTTCGTTAAGATGTCTGGCTGCTGGTATGACTTTTGATCCTCAAACTTTTGTCTCTGAGAGGGGAACACATGGAAAAGTTCATCAGGAAATTAAAGCTGTGAAAGTAGTTTTTCTTACACAACAGCTGCGAGTTTACGTGTTGTTGTGTACAGACTCCCTGTCATCCCCGGATGCAGCATTTCCTTCTGTGGAGGGGCCTTCACTCCCTGGTGGGGTTTCCAGGACCTTGTTAAAAAACAGTGATGAAAGGCAACATATCTTTTGTATCCTGCCATCCACGCTCTCCCCATTTCACTGCCGGCCTTAGGGAAAGCATTCCTGGCCATCGGGGCTTCATGGAGGCCTTGGTGCTGAGGGGGCCGTTGGCAGGGCTTCACCGACACCAGCACTGGTAAAGGGTTAAGGAGCCCAAGCAGCCTCCATGGAAAGCACAATGTCCCTCGCTCTTTAAAGATGTACTTGTAAACCGTCATAGTGGGTGGATTTATGAAGGGTGAGTTTACCTGATATTACATGGTATTGTTTAATTTGGACTATATTTAACCAGCACTGTGTTGAAACAGTGTCGGCGAGCTCTGAGAGCTTGCCAGGCACATTCTCAAAATGGTTGCCAAGCTGTAAGATGGCTGCCAAGGTCTGACTGCACTGAACAGGTCCAAAATGGTGACCAACTTATCAGAATTTTCCTGCTCCCCTCCCCCCCGCCGCTTTTTCTTCCTAAAATAAGGAAGATGCCGGACTTGGCACCAGCCTCTTGGCACTACAATTTATAGTGTCATGCAGAGATTCAAGTAGTTACTGTGTTCTTGTTTCACAGCACTTGGCAGAAAGCTGTGTAGGGGAGGACGTGAGGTGAAATAGCCGGTATAAAATAACATTAGCGTTTTCCTTCCTTGGCTAAAAAGTACCAAACATGTTGGGGGGGGGGGAGGTGTGAAGATTTTCTTTAAAAAAAAAAAAGAAGTAGAAGGCAGGATCTTTGAAAAGAAATCAGCAGAGAGCAGCTTCGACCAAAGCTGCAGACTTTCCTTTCGGGCTGTTTGTCTAAAGTGGGACAAACTTTATCTCCAACAGGTTTAAGATTTTTCTTCTTTTTAATTTATCTTTTTTTTTTTTTTTTTTTTTTTTTTTTTCCCTTNTTTTTTTTTTTTTTTTCTCCCTGCGTTTGTTTACTGGAGTTTATAGCAGTTTCTTTCTGGCAGTTGTGCTACTTAGCAGATTGAAATAAAATCATAAGGGTGAATTAAAACACACTGCTGTTACTGCTGATTAGAATTTTAGCTTAGTGTAAATACCGGATGCAGTGTCCAACTTTTCAGGGACTTGGCACAGACTCAACAGGGATCTCCGGGCTGCACAGGAGACAGTGTGTGCTTGCAAGCTTTTTCAATACTTGGATAGGTGAAACTTACTGCTTCTGCTGGCATGTTAGCTAATTTGGTGTCTGTATAATGCATTGTGTAGTCCAAGGTGGCCATACAAAAAAAAAAAAAAAGTAAAAAAGAAAAGGACAAGACAAGTAGTTCAATCTAAGAACTTTAAATATATGGATTTTTGTTTTATTTTCTGACCATCCGGTGCTAAATGCTTCCCAGTACCTACAAGTGGTGAATACAGTCCTAGCTAATTCTTGAATTGCACTTGAAAATAAACAGATTGCCTAAGAAGAAGTAATTTTGAAAATATTAAGTGGTTCTTTGTGCAGCTGGAAAATATTTGTAGTTACCGTAATAGAATGGTTGAGTCCTTCTTTCAATGCAAATACTTATATTCAGGTGGATTATATTAGCAAGAACTCCATTTCTGAGAGTCTCACTCTCAGCCCACATCTTGTCATTTTTCATGTGTTAGGATTTTTCAGTGTCTCGAATTACCTCTGTATATTTTCACCATTTAAGGAAACAACACAAACATTATTATCCAGGGATGATGAGACAGCTTCCCTCAGTCAGTCATTTGGAAGGTATTAATCCAGCCACACGATCGACAAACACCTAAGTTCAAATG
Source organism: Urocolius indicus (assembly GCA_013401255.1). NCBI lineage: Eukaryota > Metazoa > Chordata > Aves > Coliiformes > Coliidae > Urocolius > Urocolius indicus. The sequence continues at coordinate 183,741 of WBNH01011794.1, read as the reverse complement.
CTTCATCTCTACTATTGCATATACTGTACTAGTGCTGGGTCAATAGGCCACATCATTTCTTCTGCTGGAATGGCAAGGACTCTGAAATGTACTTTGCCCTTATCCATTTGCTTGAGGAAATCCACAAGGAAGCAGATGTCTTTTGCAGCGATATTTGCTGTTTATATACACATTTCTCCCATAACCTATGCCTTTATGTCTTTGTAGAGGTTCTAAACATCCCTTTCATTCGGATTCACCCCGTTTCACTGGAGACCTGTGTACCCATAGAATTTCTGTAGAAGGACGTATTATTTTTAATGATGTAATTTGAACTCTTGATTCTTGGTAAAAGATGAGATTCAATCTCACAGCCTCTAAAAGAAAGAATATTGGGTACCGATCAGGGCACATGGAGTTTAATTGAGCCAGATGCATTTACTGAGTTATATGCCAGATTCTCTGAAACCTGTTTTCAGGATATTTTAATATTATGCATTGCCAAAATTCAGAGCAGTTCAAAATCAAGAAGAAAAAATAAATAAATCAATAAAATATTTGCTTATCAATGTGATTAAAAATGTTGTTGTGGAAACTGGAAGTGAACGCTGCTGTCCCTAGTGAAGACTTTTAAAGAAAGATTAGAGCACAATGCTGGTGTCATATTCTCAGCTTCATCTCTCTTTCTTCCCTGTACTTTAATGAAAAGGTATGAATTTAAAGGACACTGTTTCATCTGCTTTAAATATAAAAAGCATAGTATTTAGGAAATTCTGAACCTAGCTATAGTGTACACATCAGCATAAAAACTGTGCACCACCACCACTTTTTGTGATTGAATGGTGGAGTTTATACTGCTGTGTGATTCTCGGCTTTATGTTTGAGGTGTTTGAGGTCTGCGTAGACAAATCCACATCATCTGCTGCAAACCTATTTTTGAATTACTAAAGTTGACTATTTGTTTATTTATATACATTTTCAAACATGCCTAGTTTATGAAAACCGAGCATAACCTTTGAATGTGAATAATTTCAGAGCCACTAGGACGTTTCTGTGTTGTAGCTTGTTCTAAATTATCTCCGTGCCATTCTATCCCCTCATATTAGCACGACTGCTCTGTGTAAACATTTTCTTTTGATTTGTGCACCAGTAAGTAGGAGGAGAATTAGGTCTATGGTGCTTTGCTTTAAGTAGCCATTATTAGTTCGAGATTCTGATGTCGTTATACTCTTGTATAATGGAAACAACTCTGTTGAAACTAATGAAAATGTGGAGTGAATATTGTGAAACCAGTAGGACTGAGAAGAGGATCAGATCTTTAGTTTACAACTTTTCTGACCTGCAAAATTTATCTCCCACAAACAGAAATTAAATCCTTCGGAAGCTTTTGGCACTTTCGCTTGTTTGTATATTCTTCACGTACACATCATGTGCATCTGTGTGTGTCTGTGTGTACGTATATATGATATGTGTAAAAGTACTTTTTATATAGTAACTTTCTGCATAGGGCAACCCAAACAGCTGTTATTCCTTTTTATAGCTTCTTTAATCTATGTGCCAACAAGTCAGTTTACAAAATCTGTTTTGTTGATGACTGCTGCGATAATAATTGTGGTGTTTTGTGGCTTGGCAAAAGCCTGGGGTCTCCTCCGAGGACTCTTGCCAAAGCCTTTGAAGGGGTTGAGGTGGATTCACTGCCAAAATGAGTCACCACTCTCTATTTTATTTAGTGTCCTTCTGCCAAGGCCTTAGACACTTTCTGTTTTCATTCTTTTGTAGGCTTTCCTTCCCACATTGTGGTTTCCTTCACAGCCAGAGTAATGTGTTTGCCAGCATAGGTGAGAGAGTGTGGCTGACTCTACAAATGCCACTGCTAGACTATGCTTAAGGTTTAGCTATTGTGCTTTCTCAAAATGAATGTGCAAGATTTAATTATATGCCTATGAATTATAAATAAAAAAAGACTGCTGCATCTGATACAGCACAGTGCAATAACCTAGCGTAAGGTCAAGGGATTTCAGAGGTCTGTCAGTGTTTACTTCTCCAAGGCTCTGCAGTGTTGCATCCTTTGAATTATCCCACTTGTGATTGTGCTGGTCAAATGAGAGATGAGTTGCTCCTCCAGAATGATTTTTTTATTCCTTTGGGGTTTTTTTAGTCTGAGGCTGACCTTCCTACCAACTTTCTTCTCCATCCAGAAGCAGATAAGCGTTGTGTTCACAGCAGAGTAACAGACGCATGGTAGTTAGCATAACACTTTGCATGTCCCACCCAGATGTCACAAAAAATTTAAGAAACCCAGATGAATGGATCTGACACTCTGACATCCTTCAGACAGATGTGAAAACTGAGGCACAGAGAAATGAAGTGATTCAGCCAAAGTCACATAGGAAGTCTGCGTGAGGCCTGGAAACAGAACCCACATCATCTGACTCATTGGCCTTTGCTTTAACCACAAAAACTTCCTCTTTCCCGCTATACTGAAAGTGATATGCTTTGGCCTTACTCTAGATAAAATGTGAAGATGTAGAGATGGCCTAGATATCCTTACAGTAAAATGTGTAATTCCTACTCGGGTGATGTTGGATGATATGAGTCATGACTTATTGCAGTATCTGTGGTTTTCCTAGTGCTGTGAGGTTTTGGTATGAATGAGGAAAGCAATATGGGGATTTCAGTTAACTGTTAAGCAAAATAGAGTGGAAAAAAAAAACACATGATACTCTAATAAATAACAGCAGTATTAGCTTTTCAAACAGATTTTCTGTTCTTCATCAATAAAGTGCTACTCTTGGATAGTTCCATACTGATGTAAGAACCTTGCTTTTAAAGGGCCCAAAGGAATTAGTCACTGTGTTTCCCAAAATCATTCCCTCAAGCATATAAGAGTGATCCTGCAGGATTTTGAGTGTCACAGAATCTTAAGGTTTAGAAGGAACCTTGAAAGATCATCCAGTCCACTCCCCTCTGCCAGAGCCGGACCACCTAGAGTAGGTCACACAGGAAGTAGTCCAGGTGAGTTTGAATGTTTTCATCTCTCCCTTTCAGTGCCTCTCTTTTGCTATGTGTTTCACTCTTTCTTGGTTGCCTCCTCTGTGTCATCAGAGATCAGCACAAAGGGTGTGCAGCCTTCAGTCCCATTCAGGCCTGTAAATGATGTAAATCTTTGTGTGGCAGACTGATTTGGGGGTAAACTTCACACAGAAAAATTTAATCCCAGGAATTTGCTGTGTCCTCAACAGTGCATAAATCTCATACTCCCTCCATAGAAGGAAACATTTTAGCCTTCATCCTCACACCTCCCCAGCTCACTTGGGTTTTTTCTTCCTTACTGTTTCTTCCCTAGTCCCTTTGTCTCCTTCTGCATTATTTGCTTCATATGTACAGGTGCCAACTGTCAGTTTTTATTTTGTTGTGACTGTCTGTATATGTGCTGTACATTTCAAAGCCTTCTTTCTCCCCTTTTTATTCTTGATAGCTTGTTGTTGAGGCACAGGACAGCAAATCATTGTGTATTGCTCTAGCTGCAGCATTTTCAAAAGAGTGAAACGGGCAAAAATGATGAGTCCTGGTGAAGTGTATTTAGCAAGAGTCCATGCAGATAAAATTCCTCTGCCTGGAAACGCTTTATTCACCCAAGCCATTTGTCATTGCCAATTAATTGTGAACATTCAGGTTGGGTCACTTGCTCTTTGCAGTTAGAGCATGAGCAATAAGATTGTGCATCCTTTGGAGACTGTGAGCCCAGGTCTCTCCTGGGGTAACCTGGCTACACCTGACTAGACTTTCTTAGAAGTGGTTTGGGGTTGCAAATTTCAAGTTGAAGTTGTAATTAGAAAGAAGAGACTACTGTCTGTTTTAAAGCCCTAATTAAACTCAAGGTAAAGGGATTAGGCCATTCTCCTTTCCACGTTGCTCAACGCTGGAACACAGCTACAGATCTAGTATCCGTAGTAATCTAGTTCCCCTCCAGAAGGGAAAGGTAGGGAGAGATGAAAAAGATAAAAGGAGAGGAAAAGGAAAAGAAAAAAAAGGGGGGGGGGAATAAATCTGTAACTTAGGGAGAATTCGAGGAACAGATTGGTATCCCTGTCCTTGGACACAGTATCAGGAACAAGTTTTCTGCCATTCCCTATATCAGACACCTTCTTGCTTTTAATGGAGCTAATAATCTTAATTTTCTTTTAAAAGTTGTGCCCCTTTTTCTTCAGAAAATGTGTGTTGTTCTTTACTCAGGTAACGGTTCAACTTCATGTAGTCAGTGTGATGGTGACTGAATTCCATTTTAAGAGATTATTTGTATAGTTCAGCAGCAGCTTGCCTAGGTTGTCTCTGTGCCATGGGTTATGGAATTTGCTTCACCAGTAACAGCATTAACAATGCAGCCTTTATTTACAAGAGGTTTATAGTGATACCACAACTGATAGGAATCTCTGTAGCTCCATTGGTTTTAATGGAATTATTCCAGATCTAACTGCAGATCTGATCTGTAACACAGCACTCTACATTTTAAATTACCACTACAGTTTTGGAGAGTGTAAGTAAATTCTTGGTCCTAGTGCATAGTTATTACTGGGAGAACCTATTATAATAAAGAGGCAAAAAACCAGTTTACCACTGAGTTAAATGAGGATTTGTCCCTCACTGATCTTGTATTTCTTAACAAGCAGCTAAACTGAGTCAGCCAGACTGGGGAGAGTGCAGAGATACTGTATATATATTTATTCCCTCCTTCCCTCACGTTGATTGTAAAGCTTTTGCTGGGTACTGTAACTCTTACTCAAAAGTATAGAAGTTAGGAGACAGAACATAAGAGCATGTGGTATATTCTCCATTCTGTAACTGTACTAGTTAAAGAAATGATTGCTTTACTCACAGATAAGCAGCATTATGAGTAGAACAGGAAGAAAACTTTCAGTTCAGTAAAAACTTCTAACACAGAATACCAGGGCCTGCACTGTATTATATCAGACAATATATTGCTTACCTCGCAGAAGTAGGTCGAGGGTGTTCATGACCACTGGCCAATTCCCTCATGTGTCGTAATCTCTTGATTGTTTGCACCTGAAATTCTTCACCAGCATAATGTTCTGTAGCCAAGGCTTATATAAAGTTCAGGTTTTATTGATTCAACCTTATAAGCACCATACTTGGTTCACATTCATGATTACAATTATTTATTTAAGTAGAAAGAGATATCTATAAAACATCTTGTGGATTATTGTGAATCTCAGAGGGCTCTTTCATATACAATATTTAATGAGCAATCTACTTTGGAAAATAACTGGATTTATTGTGAGTAGCTATCCCTTACGCAAGTGATGTGATATAAATAAAGTGGAAGCCACTTTTTTAAACTATTATATTATAATAGGAGCACTGAAAGAAATGTAAAAAAGAAAAGGGTTTGGGTTTTTTTTTGGTATGGCAAGCCATAAAATGTACAATGGTGCAGTAGAATGAATGAGTGCCTGTTCAGAAGGGAAACTTTCTGTGTACCAGAAGGCTAACTGTTCAAATAATGGAGCTATTCACAAATATATTTTTTGTGTGTGTAGCAAATAATAAAATAGTCGGACAATGAAGTCTCCTCAAGTGCATAATAGATAAAGAAATTAACTGCAAAAAGAGGAAATAAGATTCCATCTCCAAGAGTTGGTTGGTTCAGTTAGAAAATATTTGTAAAGGCTACTCCTTTGTCTGTAAGTCAGTGTGTGCACAGAGCCTGCTGATGCTCACAGGATAGACTGTTTGCTGCACTCTTTAGAGAAGCTGAGCCCCAAGGACTGGTGCGCTCCCCAGATCACACAACTCCAAGATTCTATCCAGAGCTCTGTGACCCAGTGTGTAGCAGGGAGGGATGGCCACCTGCCCCAGGGGCTGCCAGCTGCTGCACAGAGGGCAGCTTTGGCCAGGAGCAGAAAAAGGAGAGCTCTGGCTCAGGGCACTGCAGCTTGTTAGCAGCATGGGCCTGATCCCAAGTGTGTGAGCGTCAGTTATAGAGAGGTTCTGTCTGTAAAAAGGAAAGCCTTAATCGAGCCATGAGTTTCAACCCCGTCAGTCCTGAGTACATAAATACTCGGCCAGCAGTTATTCTTTTTGCTGTTCTTCACACTCAGCATTAGTTTTGGGCACTTTTTAGATGTGCTCCATTATCTATGCCTAAAACAGGGGGCCAGTGCACTCCATTTCTTATCATGCTGCATTATTGACACTGTAGTTAGAGCTGAGGTGGTATTTTCAGTCTAAATCATATATTTCCATGGTTTATATATTTATTGAAGGACACAGATGCATATAATATATTCTTTCCTTCATGGGTTTGAAATAAAACAAAGTGAAGAGAATTACTCTATACTTTTTCCCATTTTTATTCATGACCAGTTGGAGCCAGAGCTCTGAAGATTTACACTTGACAGTAGAGGAAGATGCTGTGCTTGTCCTGCTTTTTGAGGCAAGGACTCTTTCTTTGTTCTTAGCTTACACAGCGCTTAGCAAAATGGGAATCTGCAGGGTGTCAGTCCTAGGTGCAGTACTGATGAGAATTAGTGATACTTGGACTTGGCAGTGAGGTCCCTGCACAGGGTTAAAGGATAAGAGCTCTTTCCTAGATCATGTGAAACAGGGGCAGTCCATAGGTGTTTCGATAGCCTCAGATATGGGCAGAGTTTCTGCTAGGATTATGGTACCTGTGTGAGGTTAATAAACCTGCAAAGTCAGATATTTGGTGCATTCACCCCTCCAGTGTCCTTGCTTCTTGATCTCAACAGCACACAACAAACTGTCCTGCAACACATACTGGGTACTGCTTTTGAAAGCAGAATATAGAAAAATCAGAAAAGGGTTTTGCCTAGTGGGGGAGCACAAGATGGTCATAATTTATTGCAGGCTTGCTTGTCATGACTAATGGATTTAGCCCTTATTAACTGAGCTGTGACACTTAAACTGACTATTTCTCTTCAGCTTCTTCTCTCAATTTGGACCAAACCACGTACCTAGCAAGAAAGACATTCTTCTTTCCTTCAGGTCAATTTTAGGGGTATGAAGTGAAGGGAGGCTTCAGGACCAAGTCCGCTGCCAGCTGTGTTGTGCCGTAGTTGAGTTACAAGGCACCGTCGCTTCTCCCTGAAAGTTTGACTTTCAGGGCACATAGATAAAAACATGACTGCCTAAACTTCTGTAACATCTCCGACTGCCATGTCTCTGCTGCCCTTCCCCGCTCTCCCTTGCTTTATTTAGCCTGCCATAATAAAATTAGTATCTAGCAGAGACTGGGCAAACAAGAGCTCTGCAGTAGTGTGCTGGCGTCGGACTGCAGGTACCTTGGTTAGTTGATCAGATGAGCGCTCCCCCCCTGTACTCACAGGGATGGGCACGGTACTACAGCCACAATGCCTGAGCCATAGCAGAACAAAGCGACGCTGGGGAGAAGTTGGGAGGCATTTGGAGGAAGGCTCTGCACTCACATGGACTGATTTTATCACAGAGGTTATTTTCACAGCTTCTTCAGGATGAAAAAAACTGTTGTAAGAGGGTGGGCCAGCTTTTTAACAGTCATTGAGCATCGCTGGGGACTGCAGTGCAGTGAGGAATCGGGTTTTGTAACTAACTTTTTTCAGTTTCAGACACATATTTTTAGACTTGGATTTGCTAAATGGAGAAATTCCTGTTTTGGGACCAGCGTGAAAGACTTGATTTCTGAGTATGTTCACAAAGCAATTTACTTTTGATAGGAAGTTAAAGGGACCAGAAAAGCAGACAGTTTTAAAGTCTTAGATATACTTTTCTAACTAGATCATGGACTCCATAGTAATTTTAGGAAGGGAAGGCGATTCGCATATGAGGAGTAAGTTAAAAAAAAAACTGAGTTTGAAATTCATAGGAGAGAGACTTTCCTGCTTTATTCTTATGGTTTGGCATCAAACCAGTCATATGCAAATTTTAAATTGTGCTGCTAAATAGTTAAATAAGCAGATCTAAAGGGTGTAAGGTTCCCAGATCCTTTGTAATACCCACACACAGCTCATTTTATATCTTCTACCAATACATTTTGAATCATTTTTCTGATTTTATTGAAGAAAATGTCTGGAATTCTGATAGGAAGGACTTGAAAAAGATAGTTGAATCTGGATAAAATATTCATAGATATAAGAACTTCTGGTACCAGGAAAAGGCTGCTGGATGCCTTCATGACTGTTATTCTAATTTCCTAATTTCTGTTTTCCCCATTTTCTGTGCTGTGTGTTTAAATAAACTCTTCTAGTTCTGTCTTTCACACATCATTGCTTTCTGCTTCAAAGGCTTCTTTTAATAACTTATTCTTTGGTTTAATCTTCTCTTGAACATGAATTGGGCTTCACCAAACACTCTGTATACAGCTCACACCCACAAAATCCTGAGCACGGGGTTGATTCAGTCTACATGTAATTCTGTGTGCAGGGTGTACTCTTTACTGCATTGGCTGACAGAGTTAAGTTTTCAAAATAGTTTCCATCGTAGCTCTTTCATTTACCAATCCCGTAGTTGGGGCTGTAACTTTTCCTCCCTCGTCTTTGTGGAAAACAGACCACACTCCAGGTTTGCACGGAATCTCTNAAAAAAAAAAGAAAATCACTTTTCCCTTGTCAGACATTTCTGGCAACACTTTTTTTTTGTGAAAGGCTTCATCAGAAGTGGCTGAAATCTGAGACTATTCGTAGGAATAGTCCTTAGAGAAGGTTTGAGAAAAGAAAATAAGTTTGAGAAAGAAAATAGAAAATGCTGTTAAGCTATGACTGAAAAATCACTTGTGAGCATGTTCGCAGGAGGCTGGCCTCGTACCAATAGCACTCTTTGTTTTTGTGGCCCCGAGAAGCGGCGTGAGGGCTCAGACGGACGGGCAGATGCCGGTTGCTGGCTGCTGTCAGGACAGCTTTCCAGAGGATGTCGTTTATTAGTCAACCTGGTCGAAACTTTCCTTTGTGCTACATTGTTTTTCTGCTGTTGCACCTGTGCCCTTCAGTGGGCAATAGCTGTGTCTGTTGCCTGCTGCGTGCAGATGAATCATGTGGCACTTTGCTTGGCCCTCTACATGTATTTCCCTACTTTAATTTGCTCTTTAGCTTTTAATTTCTTTTTATACCTTGCTGTTTCTCTTGCTGTTATTCCTCATTACTTGCACTACACAAACTACTGTTGGTGGCAACTTTGTGATAGGGAAGAAAGGAGAAAAATACCCCACTAATAAAATGTGCTAAGGCACTCAGTGGACAGAGGCAAATGGGGCATGTGGAAGAGACAAGGGGAATCCAGTGCTTGTTTACCTTTTGGGATGAGTTGCTCAGATTGTAGATAATCTCATTAGAGTAGGAACAATCCTCTTGGATGGTGAGTTCTGTGCAACACATACCGCCTTGGGACCAGGTTACCGAGGCACCTGGGAGGTAATGAGAATTAGCAATAGTCTTAATATAATTAACGCTTCCTGTGTTCCAAAGGGTTTACAGGTTATGGGAAGGAGTGATTAAATAAAAGGTAGTGCTGTTTCTTTGCAGTCTTCTCATGGTCTATAATGGGACCAACACGAGGCCCTATAAATAGCTTTGAACATTTTCATCTGTAACATTTGGTGTAAATTGTAACTTTCAGAAACTTATCTTTTATGTGGTGCAGTTTGCTTTTATGTCCCTACTGTATAATCTTATCTTCCCATGTGCTGAAATATAAAAATTCATTGCAATTATCTTTCCTGTAGTAAGATATCAAGGAGTTGGTACATTGTAAGGGGACTGGGTTGAAGTACAATCAACACACATTTTTTGGATCTAAAAATACCAGTGTTTCAAAGGTCAGCTAAATGATAAATCCCGTTCTAACTGTATATATCATACATATGAATGCACACTGTAAATTTGTTTTATAGATTTTCATTGAAGTGCTTCACAGCCTGATGATAATTTCAAAATGTTTCAAGTTTATCTGAGGTCGCTGATACAGTGAGGGAGAGAGGCGACAGGAAAGGTGGCAGGAGGAGGTTGAGTCCCTTTTGGCTGAGGTGAAAAAAGAGCAGCTTGCCAGCCTTTGCCTATTGAACACGGTGAAAATCCGTCGGGTGTTTTTTTTCTCTAAGTAGTCGGTTGGACAACAGCAGCCTTCTCCTATGGCCAAAGTGACTCCTGTTGATTTAAATGGGCAGAAGTCCTCGCATCACGCTATTGACTTCCCCTTTGTTTCTCTGAGAGCACGTAGGGTGACTGCGTGCGGAGCGCAGCTGCTGGAGGTTGTGCTGCCACCGGGAAGCTGCAGTCCTTTCCTGTGTGGACACTGTGATCCATAACCGGCAGCTCACAACTTAACAGCGTTTCTAACAGAAAAGAACGTAGGAATTCTTCTAGAAGTACTCCCAGAGCGGCACGGCCCCTCTTGTGCTCTTTTTTCTTTCCATGGGAAAAGATGGATTCAACCAAGGCATTGTAAATAATATAATTGACTGAAGGCATTTTTAGATGCATGAATGCTAAAATGGATTTTCTATAACATAGAAGGAGAGGAGTCTTTTATTCTTCTCTGGATGGTGTAATTTATTTAACTTTAGCGGTCTTGGTATGTCTTTATTAGGAGTAAGAGTAGCATTAAAAAGGAGGTAGCAGTCAAGGAAACTGAAGGACTCTCTTTCTCAAAATAATAAGTATTTTTAAGTAGACCCAATGTTTCTTGTACCCAACTAAATAAAGCATTCCGGAATAAAACAAACACATCTTCCCGTTTAGGCTTTCATTGCACAAGTCCTGTTGAAATTCGTACTAAGAGGGCTTGAGAATTCCCCTCCTATAGACGATCCCAGCATTGTGTCCAGCCCGGCTCACGCTCAGGGACAAACACAGCTGGGTGCTCAGGTCTGTGGGCGCAGGAGCGTCAGAAAGAGCTGCCGATGGTGGGAGCTCATCGAATGAAAACCTCTCACGTGCGTCGTTTGCGTGACTATGAGAAGCAGGTCTAGTTCTAACTAAGCTTTCTGAAGTGTTACAGTTGCTCTTTTCACTGGATAGTGCTTTCTTTTCTTTGGGATCACAAATATTTGAATACAATTATTCAGTCAGCTGGACATCTTTTTCCTCCCATTTCTGCTCTAACAGTAGTAGAATTTAGTGTTGATTTAAAAGACTGTCTGCCTTAAAGCAGATTGCAGAGTTTGCACACTGTGAATTGTAATTAAAGTGTAAGGGGTGCTTATTATGTCAACAACTGGCATGAGAACCCTGAGCAGCAGGTGACCCCAAACATGTGACGTTTGTGACAGCTAGGATCCTTCTTTCACTGGTTTAGCAATCTGAAAGACCAAATTGAAAGAAGCCCAGAGGCTGTATATTTCATTAAGTCCCAAGGGAAGTGTGGGATACAGCTTCCTTCTGCTTTGCTGGGACGTGGCCAAAAACTTTCTAGAGGCTCTGTTTTTGACAGAGGCTTGCTGAAGGGGGTGGGGGGGGAAAGCCTTCTACCAATCACCCATAGGACCATAAATTTGACATTTCCCACAGTTTCTTTGAGGCACTGATGTTGCTGTGTCAGCAGTATGTCCCAAATCTTGTGTTGTATTGTTTGAAAAGGAACAGTCAAACTTTCAGGGGAGCTGAAATGTTTTTCTTCATTGTCCAGCAGTTCCTCTGCTGCAAAAACACAAAGGATTATAAAGCACATCTCCCAAAATGAGGGCTGCTTTTATTAGAAGTAGGCACCGTGCACGTTCAGAGAGCATACGGGTGTTTTCTTACGTGGCAGAACATGGTCGGTCACATTTTGTCTGTCTTACAAAGCAAACATGAGAATATCATACACATATGACCTGATTGCAGGAACCATAAGAAAAGGAACCTTATGAAAATACTGTGCTAAATTTATCTCCAGTGTAATTCAAGTTGGGTTATGTCAAGAACAGGCTTGGCCCAAAGACGGGATTGTACGGTTTGTAGTGCAGCCCGTAATTTATTTTCAAAGAATCCTAAGTTTAGTGTTAAATCCTTCACCCTCTGCCCCTGCCCCGTATCCCACCAATCTCTTGTTGGGTGACTCATGATGCAGCTGGTAAACCTTTGCTCTTTCTGAGCTCAGGGCATCAGCCCTCTGCAGCCACAGCCTCTGCGGGAGAGCAGGCAGCACCTTTGTGTGCCAGCATTTTCCTTCCTCACTGGGCTGGGCATGGCTCAGTGGGAAGATTTTTCATCTCTGTTAGGAAGATTTGGCTTTTTTTTTTTTGCAAAAGGTTTTGAAAGTAGCAAATGCATGCTCCTTCTCTGGGTATATAATTAGTTACCTGCACACACCTCTCGATCTATCTGTCCTACACTATGACAGCATTTCCTACCAGCTATTTTATCTGCCTGCTGATTCCAGATTACTTCTCTTGTTTTGGTGGCATCTCAATCCCATGAGAGTAGAGACCTTTTTTTGTCCTCCTTAAGTTGATTTGTATATATACATATGTTATATACATACATATTTTTCTATATATATGTATGTATGTTTTTAATCAGTCTAGGAAGGAGGAAAGGTTTAGGATTCTTGACTCTTGAACATGATCATTGTAATTTCTGCCACTGATCTCATAATTATTTCTGGTCAAATTACTTAACCTATAGAGTCATGCTCCACCTGGAGAGATGCTATAGTAACTAGCATTTTATAAAGAAAATTAATCAAGTTAAATAAAGATAAAATAGGTTTAATAGCAGTCCTATTTCAAAGAAGTATTTTGAGAATTAACGTTGATGAAGTTCTTTGATCATGGATGAAAGATGCTTTAGAAATGTAAAATATCTTTGTTATTTGTCATCTCTGTGACTGTGAAATTTTTCTCAGAAATTAAATTTTTGAAAACATACACAGAAGGTTTCAGCGTAGCCCTGATTGTTTAATTTTTAGTAGACTTTGAGAAAAAGTGACTGGGTTGTTTGTGATTACACATAGCACAATATGTCAGCGTAGATGCAAGTAATCTGGAGTTGCTAGTGCAACTTCCCATGTCATTCCTCATTTTGACTTCGTATTTTAACTGTATTAAAAAAAGTAATAAAATTACTAAAATGCTGAGGTTTTGAAAGTAGTTTCTAAGCCCTTCCTGAATACTTTGCCTGGTATGAAACTGGGTGCTGTGATTATTCTTGCAGGATGGCGTTTTCATTTCTAACCTTACACGCAGAGTGCAGTTGGACAGAATTAGGCCCCGAGTACTTGGGCAGAATGTTTGCGGCCTCTCAGCTCTGACCCAGGGCAGTGGTAGGCATAATGTCTTTGCATTTTATTGCAGTACATTGTGATAAAGACCTGCAAACAGCCTCTGCCCTCCTAGCAAATAAATGGGTGAAAATACTCTTAAAAGTAGCAGAGGAAGTAGTTGTAAGTCAATGGGGTGGGTAAATTTGGTAGTTTAATTTTTGGACAACTGATTTCTTTTGACAAGTTGACTTCAATAAGTGAACAGTTTTCCAAATGTAATGCTGTACCTTTAACTTTTTCAAAGGTCTGTGTCTGAAAAAAAAAAAAAATTAGTAATATTTTTATCTGGGAAATTTTAGTCCGGCTGAAGTTTTCAGGCTGTGTAACGTATGTACTGCTCGCTAAAAGGCACAATCCACAGTGCATTAAGTACAACAGAGTATTCCTTTGCAGGATTCGCTTTGTTGCAGACATTATTTATGACATTTTAGTCAATATTTGCATGGCAGACTGTCCAAAATTATTTTGTTTTAGGCACATCACTGATAACTGGACCCATACTCTTTATCATTCTTTTACATTCATTAGTCACTCTGTAGTGTTTTTAACATTTTAAAACACTCATGCAATTCAAAGGAAAATAGATTTCAGCCAAAACGCCTTCAAAATTATCTTTTTCCTTTTGAGTTATTCAGCGATTTTTAACACTTCGTATGTTTGATGTTTTTTTCTTTAGTCTCAGCAAGGCAAAGTTTTTGGAGGCTTTGACTATGCTAAAGATAGGATTTTGATGGGGGGGGGGGGGGGAAGAGTGAGGTAAAGTGAACTTAATGTGCAAATGTTATCAGACATTGTGTAAGGTGTAGCCAGTCAAAAAAACTGGCTATTTGCCTTCTGTGTAAAAGGTAATTTTTAAAAAATAAAAAGAAAATTACGAAAAAAACTAATTAGCAGATATTCTAATGCAAGAAAATGTTGCTGTTAGTAAAGTTTCTTCAATATGCCAGAAAGCAGATGGTGGCAATGGAATAGCATTTTCTTTTGCCAGCTTTTCTATATGCTTTCTAAACCTGCAAGAGCTTTTGCTATTCAGTATTCAAATTTCTGACACTCTATGATCTTTTTCATCTTAAAACAGAAATAGAAACTGAAACTTAAAAATGTAATCAAGTCAAGCTGTCTGTTCATCAGATCATAACCATGGCTTTAAAAGTTTGATTAAAATTTTATCTGAACGGTGTTAGTTAGAGGTTTTGAGAGCTCTGGACTCTTCTGTGTTTCATTTTCTTCTTCAAAATTCAGTTTTGCATCACTGGGACCAAGTGAAAATGGACTTTAGGCTGTATTTTCAGAGTCAACACATTAAGCCTAGCCTTTTTCAATGTGTATGTGTGTGGAACAGGATCCTACCATATATATATACACACACACACACACACACACATATATATATATATATATATATGTGTGCATGCCCAAGTCTTTGCTATGTTTGTAATGTTCTGAGATGCAGATACAGTTCTATTTCTCCATGATTTATGGCGATGGTACCTCAGATTTTGCTGTAACTCAGTGTAGTGGCCCTGTACGGAGCCTGCAGGATGTTACTTCTCTCTGAGTCTCAACTTTATCTTCCACTTGCATGGCTTACAAACACAGCAGAAACAGAAACAAGTAGGCTGCCTATCAAAAGGCTGCTTTTTTTTTTTCCTGCCCGAGTCTATGTTGTTGATGCCAACATGATACCGATGCAACAAAACACGTCCCGATTTTTATGGTAATTCTCTGTTCGTCTTCGCAGCCTACAATATTGTGAGAGTAGAAACATCCACGGAGTGGCAATCAGTGGCAGTTCTTTGTGGGTAAAATCCTCTGACTTTTCAGTCTAAGAAAGGCTTTGGACTGATGGCAGTATTTCTGCAATTATTTTCAGAAAAAAAATAGGCAAGAGAGAGGAAGGGAGGGAGGGAGTAAAAGGAACAATCAAGCATCTTTTTCTGCTGTATACTTTTATATATCTGTGTATTTTTGCCAGCAGTTTAATTTTGCATAAAGCTTAAGAAAACCTGAAATGGAAATTTTTCACATGCCACATTGAACTCCTCAGAGTGCACAGAACAAGGAAAAGACATCTGCCAGGAAAAAAAAAAAAAAAAAAAAAAGAAGAAAATTGACCTCCGCAAAGAGCAAAGAAAAAGAAAAAGAAAACTGCAAGGAAAAAAAAAAAAAAAAAAAAAGAAGAAAAAAGAAAAAAAAAAAAAGGCCACTACAATCAAATATGTACTTAACAGGAGCTGAAATGGGAGCCAAGAGGAAAAGTGTCAAGTACATCAAAATGAAAGAGAGTGGTGAAAACGGGGCTGCTAGTGTAGATCCATCATAAGGAAACAGTACCTGAACCTTGTTCAGATTGCCCCATCTGTAATTTGATATTAATCTGTTACTGACAAAAATTCCGTGGAATATTAGTTCACCCTTTGTTGATTTCTTAAATAATCAGACATTTTCATTATCAACATCATTTTTTTCTGCTGTGTGAAATAGAATCGTGCTTAAATAGGTTAAAAAGGGCCCATTCTTCTAGGAACGAGTTCTTTTCAAGTGTTCTTTATTCTGTTCGTGTATACATTCCTACTTGACTTTTCGGTTAATCACTGAAAAAATTTACACCTGTCCTTTAGGAGAAAGAGAAGTGGGAGAGGTAGAAAAAGGAGGTGCAGGTCAGAGCTTTTGCCCAGTTAGCTGATTAGGTGAAGGTTTTGCTTTGTTTTTGCTGGCTGACGAAGTCTTGAATGGCTCCAGCTGCAGAGAGACCTTAGCGAGAGTCACCGACTGAAATGTATGAGCACTCTGATGGTCTCCAGAAACAGCTAGGCTATTTGTGTGATGTTAGATCGGCGAGCTTTGGAAAGCAGTGCTCATTGTCAGGGAGTGGGATTGATTTCCCTTTTTGATGGAGGGCAGGTTTCAAAAATTCTTTATTCCTGTCTGCTGTGAAAAATCTAGAAAGCCTCCTTGGTTGTGACCTTGTAGCACTGTGCATCTTGGCCAGAGGAGAGGTACCAGACCGCTTGGGCAGCACGGATAAAGGATGAGGATGGGCACTGATGAGAATAGCCTGGGAATACACAGCTCCCCGCCTTGGGACCCATAAGGATGAGTTTGTCACAATAAATAAATGACAAAGGGATGGTGGAGGATAGAGATTAATTGGGTGACTGTACTACCACTGATGGAGTCTCACCATATGGTGGACATAATAGTGCTTTGCTGGTGTTGGTTTACTCACCAGCGTAAAAGTGCGTCGAAGCAGACATGGAGACTTTGACCAAAGCTACCGGATCTGCTCGTTGCACAGTTTCATCTTCACTTGCCTTTATACATGGAGTCAGTAATTCCAAAACTAGTTACTTAGGTACCCTAAACACTGCTGTTGGTACTGCTAAGCTGAGTTAGAAAATACTCTGGAGAGAAATGTGGAAGTGATTTCTTCTTTTTCAAAATACTTGATAAGAAAAAACAAGCTGAGAGTGACTGGAAATATCCATTCTAGGTGACTTTGGATCCACTCTACCAAGTAATTTTCTACGTAATGTAGTTGAAGGCCTCCTCAGCAAGCACGGCCATTGCCATTGTAATGGCTATAGTGGTGGGAATGATACTTTATTATCTAGAGCAGTGGCTCGGGAGCTCAGCCCCCGTTCATTTTACTCCTTTTAGAAGCTGTGCCTCTGAAGGTAAATCACTTAACCTCTATGTGCCTCCTTCATCCCTGCGTAAAGTGGGCATAGTTATGCTCACCTTTCTCACAGAGGTATTGTAAAGCTTAGTTTAATGTTAATAAGATGTTTTAATTTCCAGGATAAAAGGATGTTCTATAAATATACGTTCGAAGTAATAATAGTTTTAATGTATGCCATTATTTTATAACAGTGCTTTTCTAGTTTTAGAAAAAATTTTAGTGGTTTGAAATTATTACAGAATCCGTTTTTGTTAATTAAAGATTGACATTCGGGCAAAATTTGTTGAATTGTTCTATAAATTGAGATCCGTGTGCACTGAGCATGCCTAGAGCCGTGCTCACCTGCACTTTGGGATCATCAGTGTGGCCCTTCGGCTTTTAAAACAACTCTTTGATGCATGTGCTCAGAAGTTTGATGGCTTCTAAATAGAACAGTTCAAATATTTCAAAGCACTTGAGATTCGTATAGTGTGAAGCAATTTAAAATTATTGTACTGCAATTAATTTTAAATAACTGAGCACTGCATATGTCTAGAAACCCATACAGATCCAAATGGAAGCTCTCTAAAAATTGAAATGATTCAATAAATTTAAATCACTCCGAAGAAATGGATATAAGTACTGTAAATCATTTTGTGAGGGGGATAAGCAAATTTTCTAGAAGTGAATCTGAGGGTAGAGACTCTAATTAGATTTTTTATTTTGGGGTTTATGATGATGAAATGTAGGTTAATTTATATTTCCCAGGGATATGAGGGCAGCTCTTGTTGATCCATATGGTTTCTTGTAGCTCTTACATAGACTGCTTTTTTTTTTTCGCTTCCCAAGATTACAGAAACTTAGCAATCCAACTTTGCACATATTTTTTTTCCATTACAAATATCTTTCCCTCCAAATCTGTATAAAAAGACATGAGAAAAATATTGGTCCACAGCTAGAAATGCCAAGTATATTTTTAAATGCAGCTAAAAAAAATGCTGCAGAATTAAAACATTGTTCAGCATAGAAGCTAACATTTTGTGGAGCTGAGCTGCTCAATGAATATGAATTTTCACATGCCTAAATCACCGATTCGGGTACAACCCGTATCTGCAGGTACCAAAGTGGATTACTGTCTGATAGCTGTGCGTTAGCTTAGAGCATGTTCTCTGTCCTTTCCGTAAAGATGTATTAGAGAGATGCTATCTATCGTAGGAAGGCTGCTAAAAATATTGATGCGAGACTTATTGGAAAGTAATGTCATTTCTATTGGCTTCAGCTCAGCTCTGGGAAAATCCGCATGCCGGTTTCTCCTCGCACCGCAGCGAAGGGAGGTTGCGGACGGCTTTCCGCGCCGCGTGCCTGGCTCTGGGATTACAGTTCATCCCAAGTATTGGAGCCAGAAATTAGAAAAGAAGTGCTACCGCTGACACTCGCCTGACCCTTCCATTTCAACTGTTTCCCTAACAGCCACAGGAAAAACAGGCCAGCGCGGTGCCTCTTGGTGCGAGGGCTCGACACTCGCTGTTGGCGCACGGGCTTGCTCCGGAGGTGTTGCCACTGTGAGGCTCCGGCCACCGTCCTTCGCCAGCGATGAGGTGTCCCAGCTCCTTGGGGTGGCACAGAGCCCTTGAGTGCCTCAGAGTGCCACTCTGCCAAGATAGGCTTTATATTGGCTGGGAGGAAAATGCGATTTTGAATTTGTTCCATGTCTGGTGGGCTCTTCCCAGGCAGAGGAGCAGGAGAAAGCAAGAGGGGCCCCATTGCAGGGTCTTCCTTAAGGCCTTAACTTACTTTTAGACAGTTGTTATTATCTTTGTCTAAAGGTCATGGCTAAATTGAATAAAAGGAAAGCTGTGTGTTCCTGTCGATGCACAATGGCAGTATTGACTTTCCTAATCCAGTTTGCTGAGGGGTGAGAGAATTAAATTAGATATCTAAGCACAGAAATTGAGAGCCTTTGAAAACAAAGATAAGGAGACAGCCTGTATTTTCCTTTTCCTGGGAGCTCTGGGCTCAAGATTTTGCAGGTGTGTCATCTGATCCATGGCTTGCATCGATCAAAACTGTGCCAATGCATATTTAATTAGCAAGGGGACCCTGGATGCATTATGGCCATCATCCCTATATTGAATGGACTGTCAGACTTTCTGAATGCTTCCCCACCCCCCCCGCTTCGTTGTTTGGGGAGCTTCTGCATTTTGTCTGAGCAGCTAAAAGTTTCTTTGTTTTTAGCTGGTGATGCATACAGCACCACTGAGGAGAATACAAACAAGTAAAGTCCTAAAGTGTTTATTTTGTCTAGGAAAAAGGGCTGAACCAATTTGAATCCTTTGGGTAAGGGTTTTTTGTATCTCTTGGAATTAAAAAAAAAAACACAACACAGTCGCACGATGTTTACTTTAAGAATATTTTATTATAACAAATCAAATCTGTGCTGTGGGATTTCTTAAGGAAGCCTTTGATGACAATTTGAATTAAGTTGAAATTAACGTTTGCTACTGCAAAGGAAGAAACAGAAAATGTTCCAGAAATGAATCAGTAAGCAGGAATCAAAGGCTGTAAACTGTTTTAAAACCAAACATTTAGAAGTGAGTCAACTGCTTGTTTTTAATATCAAGGAACAAATATGGGCATACACAGATTCCCCACATTCTAGGCTATCACATGATAGCAGTAAATCATTTATGGGCTTGTGAGAACAAAGAAAGTTGATTTAAAATGAAACCGTTTTGATACAGTGTTAGGGTCTCGTAGCCTCTCGGTAAAGTTTCGCATTCTTATTTCCTACAAGGAGGAAAGCAACTGGGAATTTTGGTGCCCCAAAAAAAGTTAGCCAGGGAGTTGTGGAGATCTTTGTTTGCATCCACCTTGGTACAAAGCTGCCCCAGCAGACAGAGTGTTGCCTGATAAACAGATGTAATACACAAAGTCTGCTTACAATACCGAGCAACAGACTGTGGGCACATGTTTTGGTCTCATTCAAACTCATCAGCATAGTCTAGCTAGCTGTTTTGTTGCTAGTCTACTTATGGGGTAGCTTAGTAGCGTCTTACTGGTGAAGTAACAAGGAGGGTTTTTGCCACAAAAGTTTTGTGGCAAGGGCTCATGGGAAAATCATTTGCATACATCTTGTTACAAAGGCTGACTACTTCCTGGCTTAGACAAAGTGTTGCCTGATAAACAGACTTAACACACAAATGTCTGTCTGGAATAAACAACAGCAAGCTTTGATTTACATTTCCATTATCAAAGATAATCTCTTTCCCAGTGTACAGGAATTAAGAGCCCTCGCCTTATTAAAGAAAAAAAAAACCAACCCAAAACCAACCCAGGCCAGCACTGTAGGGATTTTACCACCGCAGAACCTTCTTCGAGAGCTGCGGGGACAGGGTGTACTGCACAGGGGGGAGAAAATAAACCTGGAAATCTGGTACGGCTATGGTACATGTGTGACGGTGAGGTGGATGATAATGAAGGACTTTGAACTCCCTATAAAAGTTGACTTGAAAGCGATGTCTGGAGTTAAACGGAGAGCCAGGCCTTTCTTAAAAGAAATAGTAGTAGCCACCAAAATAGCCGTAAATAATAATTGTAGCCTATATAGAGGAATCCCTATGAGTTTATGTTATAAGGCATAATGAAGGGAAAGTGAGTGTAAAAAAGCCTTAGTCCTGGTGCTGGTTTCTGTTTGTAAGTCCCTTAAGCTCACTCCGTATGACCGCATATAAGGAAGCATGATTTAGATATATTTTTTTTAACATATATAAATCTTTGGTAGAATCCATGCCCGAAATTATAGATGAAAAATTTATTGCATGAACACAACCCAGCCATATAAATTTTTTATTACAAATAGGACTCTGAAACTTGAATAAAATATGTCAGTTTATCACACAATGTTTCCTCTCCCCTCCCACCTCAAACATGATACGAATGGAAAATTCAACTTGTGCTCTTCTACGGTGCTTGTGTGAGGCGCTGGGCTGGCAGCAGAGGAGAGGGAGCCCGCTTTATTTAGCTGCAGAGCAGGCTCAGCATGGGCAGTGGCAGCACAGCCTTGCTCATCTGACATTGCCGGTCATTTTTTTTCTCCACGATTCAGGGATCACCTTTACTGTTTCGAGGATAGATGCATCTGCACCTGAG
This sequence comes from Urocolius indicus, assembly GCA_013401255.1. Taxonomy (NCBI): domain Eukaryota; kingdom Metazoa; phylum Chordata; class Aves; order Coliiformes; family Coliidae; genus Urocolius; species Urocolius indicus. The sequence continues at coordinate 162,701 of WBNH01011794.1, read as the reverse complement.
TTAGCACACTGGCTGCGAGCGAGAGTCTGGTTCCTGGTGGGGGCTGGCTGTGCGTAGGAAGAAAATAATCTTGACGCCCGTTAGTTCGGTTTGCGCAGACCAGCAGACAATGAGGCTGGTCTCTGTAGGTCACTGCCTCCCAGGGCTGGATTCAGCATGCCCTGGAAAAGACAGCATGTTGAGAAAGTGCAAGTGCCCAAGAAAGCATCCCATTTCTCTGAAGTCAGTTAGCCACGAAGTGATTTAGCACTGGGAAGTGCCATGACACTTGACATTTTTTTGGTGGAGGAGCATAGCAGCTCTGCACCGTCTGTGTCACAGTCTGCAAAAAAGAACAACATTGTCAGTCTGTTGACATTGGTTCTGTCCACGGGCCAGACTTTCCTGGGAAGGTTTTATTCTTTCCAAACAATGGAGTGCTCCCTTCCAGCGCTGCGAGCCTTGCTTCCACGCAGCCGTCGTGCAGCCTGGCTGGAGCTTCACTCCTGCTGCAGCTGAAAAGGAAGACTGTGTGTTGAAAAGTCCAGAGCTTCCATCCTGGAGCTGAAGTTCCCTACCCGGTTATGGCTTGAGATCAGGCAGACTTGGCTCTCTGGTGTAACCACCTCGGTTGCACTGGGGTAGTATATTGCTTAAGAAACAGGTCCAAAGAGGAACGGAGAATAGAAAACGTAGTAGGAAATACTCCTTCAGAAAAACTAGCCTGTTTTGTTCTATTTTGGTTTGGGGTTTTTTTTTCCCTTTATCTCTTCATCATAGTTGATTCTTGGAAGTAGAGAGTAAAATAGCTTTGATATGCTTTTGATCCTGTATCTCCATGATTACAGTTGATACCAGATCCCTCTGAGCTTCTCTTCTCCAATAACCTCGACTCCAATGTACATACACTAACTCTGTCTAGTTCAGGGTTAAAAATTCCAGCCACTAACTTTAACTAAAAAAAAGCCCCCAAGTAAAACCCATTGTGCTATTCAAGGTTAAGCTTCCTCAAATATAAAACAAGATTCCTTAGTGATTTTATTATTATTTTTTTTAAATCAGCAATCTTAATAGTGGTTCCTCACTATAATATTTCCAACTCCATCTGAAATCATTTAAATCCTCCCCTTAATAACATGCACTTTATTGTAATATACAGATTCTTTGGCTTCCTACCAGCCTTAGCTTAAGGCACCAATGAAACTCGTTGCCGCAGGGGGCCGTGGATTCAAGAGGGGCTCGCATCTACTGTATATTTTGTTTTGTATGTTTTCCAATGGCTCTAATTATTGCAGGTGGTAGAATTTAACTGGCAGTGTTGTTACTAAAGAAAATAGGCATAAAGTGTATACTGTTTTGCAGAGTGGCTATCAAATATATAGAAAAGAGAAAATCAAATGAATTGTTAAACTGCTCTATAGTAAGTGATTTTATTGATTTAATGCAAATGCTTATGAAAACGATCTTCCATTTATATCAATTATGTATGGACAAAAATTAATTTATTCCTCCGGTCACCTGTTTGGCTGCCTGAGTCAGCAGGACAGACGTTTCCCCCTCCCGCCACAGCCGAGCCCGCAAAACGCTCAGCCTTCACAAAACTGGGATTTTAAAGTTTCCATGTGCAGAACAACAAAAAAGCCCCGACAGGAGTTACTGCCAACTGCTGAAAAAGCAGAGAGCAAGTGGTGGAGGCTGAGCAAGACTCTCTCGTCCTAGGCAAGACTGTAAAATACAACAGCTCTGATTTTGCCAATCCCTTAACCATGTGGCGGCACATTTATATGTACCGGATCATCTGCGGCATCTGAATAAAATCAGGGAAGCAAAATTCTGCATATAAACATTTTGGCTAAGTGCCTTAACTCAGTCTTCTTATCTGGGGTTTCCACAAGATGCCACCTTGCATAACAATGCTGAGCATACGCTTGCCCAGTGCATGTTTTCGGTAGCCTCCCGTGATCTCTACCCGCCGTATAGATTGGTTTTAATTCTACCTATCCTGCATTTTATTGCCCTGTGCCTCTCCATGAAGAATACTGCTTAAAGCCTTTGTTCTCTCTTTTAGAAATTAATATTTAATTTCAGCAGAAGGAGGTGAGTTACAGGAAAACAGAATCAGGAAAAATGTTATCGCAGTAGCCAGAGTCATAAAAGAAGAAAGTTCAGATTCAGTATGCAAACAAATGTCCTACGGCCAGTAGAGTCTCTCTTACGCCACTAGCTCTGGTGTTGGAAAAACAGCACTCAAGGCAAACAAAAGTACTTTGTTTCTAAAAATCCAGGAGCAGCTCTCTCTCTGTGTGCTGCCCACCGGCTGCAGGGCTGTGCTGTGGAGCGAGGGTGCCAGGCTGGGGGCTGAGAGCACCAGCGCCCAGCCCAGCTCCGGCGGACGCCTCACAGCCCTCATCGCTCCTTCGCTGGAGGGTTTAACATTTTGCCAGGAAAACAACAATTGAGTCGCATATTTCTGCAGTAACTTTTTCTGATATAGAGATGTCTGCGGAATTCTGACCCTACTTTAAACAGAAAGCCTAAATTCTGATTGAACCATGGAAAAGAAAAACCTAAAAAATAAGCAAAAGCCTAATGGCTGCCCTGTAAGATGAAATCCGTTGAATGTTGACTTTGAATGCTAACTAAATATTTTACATTCCTAATATTTTTCCTTTGTTTCCACCTTTGTGATATGGGAAACGTGAAACTTCTCACTCAAATCTAGTGTCCAGAACATAACAGCACTGGGTGTATCACCCGGTGGTCGATCTGCTGTCTCCGATTCCAGCTTCAATTAAAGATAACTCCAAAAATCAACATTTAAAACAAAATAGCAGAAGTGAGATTCATTTGGGTTTTTATCACTGAGCTTTATTGGAGAAATTATTAAAAATGGTAAATGCCAAAGAGACCAAATAGATTCTGGGCACACTGGGAAGCGTAACGCTTTTGGGGAGAATGTCATTGATTTTAAATAGAAGTACCAAGAATGAAGCTTTCTTTGCTAAATATTCTGAATGGCTGCAGTCTGAAATTGATCAAAATCTGTTTTGTGAGCACTAGTAGTTTTTAATTTATACAAGACTGCCCTCTAAACTTCTGAGTGATACCTAATGCATACAGTCAGCAGGTAAAAAAGAAATTTGAATATTTAAAATAGGCGTTTTCTTTATAGTGCTCTGCTGTAATTAAAATCTTCATTTGCTTAAAAGCAAGGAACCTTTTTAAAGCAATAAATTAGCATTGCTTGACCCAAGGTCACTAGTAGTACTGGTTCTTCCAGCGCTATTAATACCTCAAAGAAAAAGAAGGGGTGGTGTTATCACTCTGTTGCAATAGAAGTAAGATTTTCAATTTAATCACAGTTAAGTGTCATGACCTTTTGATCTTCCATTGACTTCTCACTGAAATGTGGTCAAATTTCAGACAGCTAATTCTAAACTCTGCAAAGTCAAGGTGGAGTCAGAAAATAGGTTTGCCATGACTAGGGGTGGTTTTGATGCAGTAGCAAGTGGTTTCATTTCCTTAACTTTTGTTTCACCGTGAAAACTTTTTTGTATGGGATCAGTAAATTACAGAATCATTTCGGGGTGGAGGCAAAAAACATTATTCTCTTTCTGTTAATTGCAAAAATAGTAATTTGAGATTTGGTGGGTTTTTTTCCACAAAGATAAAGTGACCTGTTTTTTTTTTCAATTCACAGTGATAGAAATAATTAAGAAGGAAAATACTGTTTGACTAAAGATTCCACTAAGAATAATTTTCAAACCAAAGAGTGATCATCTTCACATAAAGTGGAGTTAATAATGTGTAAAAAAATGCAAACTGCTCGTATTTACACATATCCTTTTATAAGTCATTTTATTATTTTAGGCAAATAAATTGTGTTCGTTGGAGAGTGTCAGCTGCAAGTCTGTAGGACCCATTATTTACACAAGTTCTAAAGCAGTTCATCCAGTATCTCGTCTCATTCATCCCACTGCAAATCGGGGGCAGTGCCATACATTTCAGTGACCTCGTAGGGTTGTAACCACTGCAAAAGTATGACGAGAATCAGCTCTTCGATCAGTTTTGCAGATTTCGTTCCAGAAATGTGTAGACAACAATCTCCACCACTTTGTAGGGTTGCTTAGTTACCTTTAGATGCCTGCTTGAAAATATGTTTGGAGACTTTACTATGTGTTGGATTAAGGCTCTGGTTTATATACAACATAGAGGCTGCATTATAAAAAAAAAACATGTAGGAGAGTAGTTTAAATCTGCCTTCTTTAAAAAGAAGGATTCTCAAAGATTAATTTATGCTACCACACACACCAAGCACTCTGTGTAGTGCCACAAACAAGATTCCCCTTTTTTTCCCCTAGCAAAAATATCACCTAGGCACGGGACTTTTGCATTATGTCCTAGTGCAACACTCCTGTCCTTAGTTTGTACTCTCAGCCTTTTGAGGAAGTCTGGCGCCTCTGATCTATTTTCCATAGCAGACCCTGTAATTTTTGGCTGTATTTTATGTTTTTCAGATTCAAGTCAATCTGAAAGTCCCAGCCAGCCAAGTGAAGCTGATATTAAGGACCAGCCAGAAAATGGTAAGTTTTTACCTGCTGCTCCTGCTTTGGGATATTAAAACAGCCCATATTTATAAAGATTTTTTTTTCTCCTATGTCTGATACAAAAAACATTATTCAGAATAATTGACATGGGATAGCTACAAATAGGTTGTACACTCTCCTCATAGTTAAAATGCTGCTGTTTCACTAATCTAAGGTAACATTTGTTTCTCCAGTCCTGGAGACAGACCTTTTTTTTTTCCCCTTTAAAAATTATTTTAATTAGGGAGATACCACTAAAGAGCCTGCTGTATGCAACCCTTATCCTTATTCCACCATAGCAAAGGCTTTCAGTCCCTGGGCGGTGAGTCATGACCCCCTAGGGGTGTGTGCTTCATCGCTTTCATTTTTCTCTATGTGCTTTTAACTTCATTTTGTTTATTGATACTCTCACATGACACAGTGAAGTACCTGACTTTCGGTATGTGGCCAGCCATCATTTTAGAGTGCAGGATCTCAGATAGTCCCTCGAAACAAAATGGTTGCTTTGAAATAAGTTTCTGCAGACCCATTTCACTACTGCAAAAAAATCTGCAAATCAAGTGAGCCACAACGTGGCAGTTTCAGGGCAGAACTTTACACCTACAGATGTACCAGCTGCTCAGACAGGTACCCGCAGTGGGACTGATACAGGTGCCACCAGCGCTGGCTGTGCTTTTCCTCTGGCGTGCTTTTTAAAGGTTGTAGCAACTATGGGTGAACAGGTCAGTGAGGCTCAAGTAGAGCTCGTTGCTCCTTTTCTTCATGTTCACAATAACCATTGTTTCAGGTGGCAGCGGCTTGAGCTTATTTGGTAGTAGCAGCAGGGCTGTGGCTTTTGGGAACTCTAATATTCTTTGTGCTGGGGCGGTTTTAAAGTAGAAGCAGTAGCTTCTGCTGAACCAATGGCTTCGTTTGCAAAGCAACCTAAAAAAAGGACTCGTTCAATAATAGTGAATTTCTGCAGGGACTGTGAGCAAAAGGATGTTTGTAAGGAGCAGCTTCTTGTCCTTTTTATATTTAAGATAGACTTCAACAATTTTTGTTGGCCCATCGGCAACTGACTTTTGTTTAGGGCTTGTATTAAGGACTTGGAAATATTGTGTTGCAAAGTGAAAGTGATTCTTATTAGTAGTTTTTCTTCACTTCTTTTATCCATAACCAGATTGTTTTTTTCTAAGACCTAAAATGCAGATTGGGGATCCACTGTACTGTGGCCTACTGTGCACCCACAGAAAAGAATTGGTGTAAAGGGTTTGTCACCATTTTGGGGAATATGTAAATCCAACTCTTAGAAATACTACATCTCCAGCAATACAACTGTGATTGCCCTTTCACAGAGCAACTAGCTGCTTTTGCCTTCAGATCTACACAGCAGTATGTATGGGTTCAGCGTGTGTTTTGAGGACTTTATTAGCAACTGAACGAGCTGCAAAGTAGGGGTGAGGTTGAAGGGCTGCATTTGGATCAGGGTTTAAATGGCAGACAGAATCAAGGAAGTTGAAGAGGTTTAGGCACTTAAAAAAACTTCAAAATACCAGCATATGTCATAGGACGAAGAACATAGAGCTCATAGGGCTGTTAACATTTTGGGGTTTGGGATTCCTGTATTATCCTCCCATTGAAATATGAAAAGTTTCATATTTTGATAGATTTTGTGCCGCACATCTCTAAACACACCATCTTAAAACATTTCTGTTGTTTCTGAAAGACGGTGCCTAATTAGTTGCCAAAGGATTGCAAGGTTAAGAGAAGAACTGACTAAACTGTGATTTTTGTTATGCCAATTCTACTTTTTTTTTCCTTTCTTTTGGTAAGGAAAATGTTGCCTGTGTTTACTAAATCATATTTTAATTTAGAATGTATTAGGCACCAAGGATGTTGATATTTCATGTTTAGATAATATTCTTTCACATCTATTAAAGCACAGTTCTTCTTAGCCTGCTGTTTCTTAGTCTTAAGGAATCCTGTTACTCAACAACCACCCCGAAAGGCAGCAATGTCAGTGTTTAATAATGTAAAATCTGTAAGAGGCTAGTGAAATTAAATATCTCTGATTTGAAGCCCGAGTCTTCCTTGTAAAACAAGCTTTTAGTGAATTCTTGGAACTTTATTGGTGACTTGCAAAAGGTACTTTTATTTTTTTTTTAATAAACAGGAAAAGGATTTTTCTTTCTCTAAGTTTTACTAAAGGGTATTTTTCCCCACAACAGCAGAAGCCTCCTAACTGATTACACACCTTTCGAAGTGCCTGTGTGGGAGATTTTCTTTGCAAATGCATCTAATGCAGTCTGTTGGCCCTAAAGGGGTTGCTACCCCTGGGCAGACTCTGAGCTCATTCTCAGCACGCACAGCCCCCAGCTTGCAGTGTACCCAGGGCGTAGATCAACACAGATCTGCAGCTCTTATCTACTGAACGTGAGGATGAAAGCAAAACTGCAGGCTTTAGAAAATGAAAAACTGTACACACAGAAACGGACACAATAAATCATATTAACTGCGTTGTTCTACACTTGCTGTAGACCCACTTCCACAGGGCCTGATCCAAATCCCTCCAGAGTCAATGGGAGTCTCGTAATTGATTTTACTGAGAGTGGGAAGGAGCCCACACAGAGAGGAATGTATTTTATTTTTTTTTTTTTAAATCAAAGAAAAACAGTTTTGTGAATAATCTGATTCTCACCGAGACTAACAGCAGAATGCCCAGATTGAGGGCAGGTTTGGAATCATTTTGCACGTGTTTCTGAAGGCACAAAGAAGTGTATCGATTAAGTACTACCTTTTACATGCATGCATCCCTTCATTTTACAAAAATAAATCTTTAAAGGCCTTGTGAGTGTTATACAGCCTCTCTACTTGCCTGTTAATATCCTTTCTGTTCCACTCCATAAATTCTAGAGCTATTTATTATACACATATATTTTGCATACCTTGAGTAATGTAGGTTCAAAAGGGTCAATTATACAGCCCTGAAAAAGAAGGGCCTCCTACTACAGATTTTAATTTATCATTCTAAATTGTATGTGCTATTTTGGAAAGCTTGTATGTCTAACCTTCATTACAGTGAAGTTCATGGGAGGCAAAACAAAAAAAGCTTTTCTTTTTTAGAGCCACTTCACTTTTTCTAGTGGGGCTTTACATTTGCATTTGCTGGTGCAGGATCATCACAGACAGGGAAGATGATGGCATCTGCTCCCAGCAGTGGCTTTAATACCGACTTTAACCTCTTCTTTAGCCTTCCTTGAGCCAGAATAGTTTTCAGGCAGCCAGTTACTCGATCACTATGAAAAAATTTACAGATATTTCATTTTTGAGAGGAGAGAGAGAGATCCAGCATGGCTGTCATGAATAATAAACACACAGGTCACACAGGGCTTGTTCGTGCATGCATGGTCCAAGGTCCAGCTGTCTTGTCCTGGAACCCAGGGTAAAGCTAACAAGTAGCAGAAGGGTGTGCACGGCCCTGCATCCCTCAGGGCCCTCAGCATGGGAAAGAGCTTCTCAGGGAGAGGAAGAAGACTGAGAACTTGTCTGTTTTTTGTGTGGGTGAGGAAACTGGCGTGAGGGGTGATGAAAGAGACCAGCAACTTCACTTGAAAGGCAGGAGGATGTCCTGATGTCCTGATATTTTGCTCAAATGAGGTTATTTTTTCTGACCAGCTGGGTGGAACACCCGTGTGGAAAATTCCTCACTTTTGTAGTTGCCTAATAGTATGTAAAAGCTTCATTTCAGTTGGCATTGCAAAGTGATTTTGCAATTTACCCAATTAAAAAAAAAAAAAAAAAAAGGTTATTCATTTTAAAAGCTTGTTAAACGCACTGGTTTGGTGTTATATTTTATAAACAAACTCGTTTTCAGTGAACTGAGGATGACAAAATGGCTAGTCTGATAGAGTGAAGTGACTGCATGCCCAGGGATCAGGAACAACTGAATTCCCAGCTCAGCACTACCGTGGACTTTCTCTAGGGCTTTCATTCTCTCTTTCAGTCCTGGAAACAGATAGATTTTCGTTTTGTAAGTAGGATTATTTTAAACTTTTGTAGGAAACCTTTTGAGTCTTTTTGCTGCTAAGTGAGGATGTTTGCAGTTCTAGCTTTCAGAGATTCACTGGATGTTAAAAGTCAAACGGTGCTCTGCTCCAGCAGGAATTGAACTCTGGAGAAAGGCAAGGAGGGTGTAGCACAAACTAGTTAATAATTGTGGTACCGCGCTGGATTACAGCCGTCGGTAAATGGATGTCAGACATGCACCAGGCGATGTTTGTGTTTGATGTGGTACTACGGGCAAATTAATAGCTGCAGCATAAAGGTACACAGAGAGTGTGCTGTGTAAAGCAGAGGAATGCTGTGTCATTTTCTGCAGACAGCTGATGTTTCTTGAGCATGTGGCATTGTGATTTGATAACTCAGAGTTGGTAGCACACCACTTCAATTGTAGATTAGCAAACTCTTTTTAAAGAAGTTGGTAAATTCTCTCATTTCAAGTGAGCGAGACAGCATTCATTATTACAGCTGATTACAAATGTGTGCCAAATTCACTGCTCAAAACAATTTCTGTAGAGGGAGCGGCATTTATCTAAAAAATAAAAATGTTTTAATGCCCAAACCAAAAAGCTTTTTAGTTTTAATGTATTCTTGCTGCTTTGAGCTGCAAGTACCTTAACAGCACTGCAGGAAATGAAAGGCACATTGTTCTTTGTAACATTAAAAAAAAAAAAAAAAACCAAAAAAACAATGATGTACGGTAACTCACAGAACTCGTTTTTCAACCCCACAGTAATTACACTGGACTTGTAAATATCATCTGTGAATTCTTTGCTCAAGTAGGGCTGAACTTCAGTATTAAACCTTAAAATATGCTTGAGTATAGGCTTACTTTTCTGTGCCTAAAAACATAAAGGAGGAAATTCTGGCCCTCAAGCTGTGGGGAAAAGAGAAGATAATAGTGGGAACTTATGCAAAGAGAAGTTTCCTTTTCTTCGTCTCTAGGCAAGGCTGGTCATGGCAGGCGTAACACAGCCTTTGCTGCAAGGAAGCAGAGGATTATGTGCAACCTGGTAAAATGCAAAAGCAGCTTGTAGAAAGACCTCTCTGCCTTAACTAATAGGCTGCAGAGCCCAGCTCTTTTTTATACGCCTTCTTTCTGGCCCCAAAACCTGACGCTCTTCTTGTTTCGTGCAGCCGGGTATCCAGCCCGTGGAAGTGGCCTGAGGGTCAGGCACTCTTCTTGGTTACACAGTTTGCTTTTCAAACTCTCCTCTCAAGCTGAGATAGGCAGAAAACATAGCTGTTCTTTGTGTCTGTCTCCACTACTCAACTACGTTGTAAGTTAAATGGTAGCTGAGAGGCCTCCAATTCCTTCAACATCCCAACTTTCAGCTAGTGGAAAAGTTCTGCATTCTGAGGCTATCCCTTCTTCTGAGGCCATGCCTGACCTCCCATCTCCACCACTTTAAGTGGAGTCCAGCTGCCTCACAGGCTCTTTCAGCTGTGACTGAACTTGATGCCAACCTTGATGCTTTACACTTAACTCACCAAGGATGTGCTGCAAGACTTGAGGATTCTGGAGGGTCAACTGTCCTTGGATAGGCCCCTTAATTCCCACCTGAGGAGTGCAGGGGCATGAGCAGTCCTCTGAAAACACAATGCTGAAACTGGTACTTTTAGAAAATACATAATCTCAGGTGACTAACATTCCTGAAACGCCTCATTTGCAGCAGAAAACGAAGTCCTGCAGAGAAAGTTTTCTATCCTTTACAGCTGCAAACAGGGTAATACAGTAATGGCAGCTTTTATTAGTGTTATTGTTTGTGGAATCATTTGCTTCAGAATCTTATAAATGCAAGAAGACTCTCCTCTCTTGTTTACAGAGCCACACTGAGGAGCTATCACAGCCTGAGGGACTAATCTAAAATTAACTTTGCTTCAGAAAAAGCTTAAAAAAAAAAAGGCCCTATCATTTTTCAATAAGGAATCTGATAGCTGGCACTGAAGTCAAAGCTCCTGGTGATGTCAGCTTTTTTGCATCTTTGTACCTTGCCAGGACCAAATTCTGAGCAGATTTGCACCCTTATGGATCACTTTGTCTGCCAGGAACAGCAATGGGGAACTTTGTCCAGGTTTGAAAGCTCTGGCTGAGCAAGGGTGCTCTGGTGAGTCCTGAAGGCTGGACAGAACCAGCTGGAGACTCTTAACGGGGCCCATCAGCTGACAAAGGTCTGATGAGCATCAACCGGTGTTTCATCACCTTCTGAGAGAGACTGCATGTAGGCAGCACTGAACGCCAGCACTTCCCAAGGAAACAAAAGCAGATATGTCTGGTTACAACTTTAACTTATGTGTGATTTAGTCTTGCATTTTTTTCAATCTTATTTCATTACAGATAGATTCCAACAAGAAGTAGAAATACAGTATTTTAGTCATAATAGTCTACAACTGAAATGTTGCAGCCATCCAGCTGTATTTCCCAGCCAGTTTCATGACTGTCATGAAGAAGCATCTGAATATTTAGGAGAGAAACACCATTTTTTCCCCTATATTACCATGCTTTCATTGAGATTCACACTCAAAGTCAAAGGAGTTGGGGTCCAGATTGTGAGGCACAGTTATACCATTTCCATGATTTAGCAGGCCCTCTGCTAGGTTCAGGATTTAGCCTGCTTATCAGTAGCTGGCACTCTCTTGAGGACATCCTGCAATGGCGACAGCAAAGGGTGTTGACTGTCAGTCGGGTGAGATGTGCGGTCATCAGTCAGGGTCAGTTCTTCAGCCTCTGCTGGGGCTGAGTGGAGAGCCTTGCTGATCAGTGACTTGCAGTGTTTGAGACGTGAAGGACTGACAGAGGACTTCAGTTTTCACTGCTGCTAATCATTAACCTTCACAAGCAAAGCATTCCCACAGAAAAATCATCCAAGGCGAGGATGACAGGAAATATTCAAAGCATGAAATGAATGCTTATAGCATGACAAAGCAGTGCTTGAAAGACATGAAACGTTCATCACTCTCGGAGTGGCTGAAGTCTGCAAAGGAAAGGAGAAATAAAAATGTAGCTAGAGTATATGTTTTTATATCTCCATATGTGTGTACAGGAAAAAGGCAACAAACCTTTCCAGTGGATAAGGTGCATAAATACAGCTGTGATTATTCGAAGTCATTTCAAAATACGTTTTATTCCGTTACTCTGTTCCGTTCCTTTCTGTGTGTGTTTGTCCCTGAGATAACAGCAAGGGCCATCTAGAGGGCAGCCTGGAAATGGGCTGGCCAGGAGCCCCTTCCTAGGAAGCTCCCAGGCTGAGGCAAGGCGAGTTTCCCTCCCTTGCTCTGCAACGCCAAACCTTTCCTTTGCCCAATGGCAGTGCCAGGTCGCTGCCCACTCCTCTGCCAGAGCGCAGAGCTGGAGGCAGGCTGCCGTGGCCCCTTCTATCCACGCCCCACCTCTGCATGCTGAGAGATGCCTCTGCTAACTTTAGCCAGTCCTCCTGGGTTTATGGGAATGGTGGCTGGGGCTGTGAGCGATCTCCAATTTTCACTACAACTGGGTTTTTCTTTCCTACGTGTTCTTGAGAGACTTGCCGCTTAATTAACAGCTGAGAGTTGTGTTGTGTCAGAGTAATTGCTACCGCCTGCGCGGACCACAGGCTGAAGGATGCTTTTGAATACCACACTTGCCCACCAAGAAGCTGGGCACTTAGGGGAGGAAGTTTATTTGTGGTATGGACATCATTTTAATTTTCTGTCCAGTCAAGAAGGGAGTTTATTAATGGGAAGAGAATGCGATGCCAAGGCCTAACTTGCAAAACAAAACCCCAAACCTATCTATTTGTCTTTCGATGTAAGAATTTCCTAATGCTGGTAATAGAAGACAAAGGGAAAATTTTACTTGCAGGAAAATTGCCTTCCACAATAACCAAGGAAAAAAACCACAAAACGCCCACACCAGAGCAGCACGATCCAAAATGTGAACTCTTTACACCTCCCCGACCTTCTAGGTTAGGCTTCCAACCAAGTGATCTTTTATTATCCACACGATATACCCTTGACATAATTTGGTGCAGTGAAGCTTCTTCTGCTGAACTCGTTATTTCATTTACTAGATCTGATGAAAGTTCTGTGAACCACAGTAAAATGTGATAATTAGTAGTTTAATTCTTTTAGGGTGTGCGTATTAATTGAAAAGGCTTGAACTATAAATATAGGGCCTGTGGATAAAAGCATACTCTGAAATCAGTCGCATATCCAAAGTATTCATTACTTCACATCTATTTAGGTAGTAGTATCTCTTTGCAGCAGTGCCAGTCGGCTGTTGAAGTGAGTGGGAGCCCTCCACTCAGATGGCAACAGCAAAACCCAGACCGACTTGCCGCTGCTCTCATGTGATCGGAAGCACCATCTGGCCAAAATTTTGCCCTCTGTGGTCAAACCACTGGAAGTTAAAAATGTGTGCTGGGAGCTGTGCTCTGTGGATGAGCTGGTGAAGAGCTGGCTCTCCTGCTGTGCAAGCTGGGGATGAAGGCTGCAGCGTCCTCCTCTCCTGCCAGAGGTGGAGGTGGTGGCATTGGGTGGCAAACTGCCGGTCTCTAGCAGCCCAGCAGGGACATCTTTCTGCTGCTTAACAAGTCCAAACAGAGCATTAGAGGTGTACCACAACTGGAGTCTCACCCAGCCTGAATCTCCATAACGAACCTTATTTTTATTCCTACTTACATGCCAATCCTTCAGCGTATGTGGGGCCATCGACATCTAAACCTCTTGTGTTTCAGCCAGAGCTTGGTTCATTCGGCCCTGAATGATCTAGGTAGACCTGCTTTGGCAGGGGAGGTTGGACTAGATAATGTCACGGGCCTCTTCCAACCCTACCATTCTATCATTCTATGAATGTCAGTGTAGCATGTGGCCACTGCTGCGATAAGGGATTGTGCTTTCTCACTTGTGCTCATATGTGCTTTTGTTCTGACTTCCTGACCAAGGCAGGAGGTATTCTGTTGACTCTAGGCCTTTCCAAATATATATATATATATATATATATATATATATACATATATATGTACAGACAAACTGTGAAAACGCACATTGTTATTTCACACTCTCATCTGGTTTTGTTGTGTGGTGTAGTGCCTGGATGAATCATACTTGGTTTTACAGGTACAAGGTGATTTTCATTCAAATGGATTCGAACCTTCATACTCATATTTGGTTTGCACACTTAGAGGAAAATTTATATATATCTGTGTATACTGCAGATTCATGGGTTAATCAGGTGCTTTCCAAGCAGCCTTCATTTTATAAAGCAAAGAGGTGCACATGAAGAGCAAAATACAGCTCCTGGAAGCTGTATGCTGAACTGTTGCTGTTGTCAAGGAAGGGCACTTTGGTAACACTAGGCTGCCAGAAACAGACTCATTACTTCTTTACCTACTCAGGCTATTTTTTTGGTTGCAGATAGTACTTTTTAATTGCAAAAGTTGCTAGATAGAAAATGGAAAGAAAGTTTAGGGTGACTCTCACAGAGCTGCAGGAGTAAAATCCCCTCTAAAACAAGGCTCGAGTGTGACTGAAATGGAAAAATACCAGATTCATTTCTTGGAAAGTGAGAAGGAGACTTTTATTTGCAATGGTTCACAAATATTTTCCCAGGAGAAACCTAGTGAGTGTGGCAAAAAGGGGTGGGAGGAAGGTGAGGCAAGCAATCCACACTTGTAAACACACTCCTTTAACTCTGCTATTGTTATCTTGCACACAAAGGGCACCACCAGTTGTTTACAGCAATTCGTGGTGTTCATTTCTGCTCCTTTTTCTGCTGCCTCTGCCCTATCTTCAGCTGTACAACTTTTTTTCTGGGTTATGATAGTGTCCGGGTAGATTTTGACAGTGGGGTGGTAGAAAGGTGCCAGTTGATTAAATGTGCTGCTTACTATGTACATTTCATGACNCAATCCTTCAGCGTATGTGGGGCCATCGACATCTAAACCTCTTGTGTTTCAGCCAGAGCTTGGTTCATTCGGCCCTGAATGATCTAGGTAGACCTGCTTTGGCAGGGGAGGTTGGACTAGATAATGTCACGGGCCTCTTCCAACCCTACCATTCTATCATTCTATGAATGTCAGTGTAGCATGTGGCCACTGCTGCGATAAGGGATTGTGCTTTCTCACTTGTGCTCATATGTGCTTTTGTTCTGACTTCCTGACCAAGGCAGGAGGTATTCTGTTGACTCTAGGCCTTTCCAAATATATATATATATATATATATATATATA
>WBNH01011794.1:55644-146963 GCA_013401255.1 Urocolius indicus | reverse complement strand
AAAAAGTTTCCTGCTGTGCCCCAGAGTAAATCTGTAGTCAGTGAAGCACTTTCTACTAAACAAGAGATGTACGTGGTTATAGTGGGGTTTTATTATTACACACTGCCATTGTTTTCCATTTTCGTAAGATTCAATTAATGTAATCATTTTAGAGTGTCTCTAATCATTACCTCCCACCTTCCCTCACTCGTACTTGAAGCAAAGGGAGCTGCTGCAAGCCACACTCTGGGATGAGGAGCTTCCACCTTGCTCCTGCTACTGGCAAAGGGAGGCAGAAGAAAGTGATAGGGCTGTTCTCAGGGATGTCTCTGACCTTTGCAAGAATGTATGGCTGTCACCCCCACCCTTGGCTGCCATGTGCCCTCCCATGAGCTCCTTGCCACATTACCCCCAGCAGCTACCCTTGCCCCAGGCCACTGCAGCACTGGGTGACAGAGGGGGACATGGTGCTTTGGCCAGCACTTTCCTACTAACCAGGCACAAGGATGGCAACACCATCTTTCCGAGTACTGTGGGCCAAACCCTTTACTAGCATTTCTTTTCCTAGGATCGTAAGGGAGAAATGCTTCTTCCATATCTTGTGCCACTCACAGAGAATCTAGACCTCTGTCTCTTAATTTTCTACTTTGATTCCTTGCTCTTAACATCTTATGTGTAACAGAAGGCTCTTCGACAGCTGCATCCCCATCTGAAAACCTGCTGGTGTTTGGGGGTTGTCCCCACCTGACCAGCTTTTTGGTGCAGACCACCTGCCATTTTCCCACATGTTATACCTCAAAGTCCTTAAAAAACAGGGGATTTGCTTTCAGAAAATTTCCAATAGCAGAATGCAGAGAGCTAGCCGTGTCCCCATGCCATGCAGAGGGGAGCCAATTTTATCGTACAGCAGAGCATGCCGCAGCCTGAGCTGCAGAGGCAAGGGAAGAGGTCGGAAGGAGGAGAGGATGCAGGAGCAGCTTGATGGACTGAGCTGGCTGTGGTTTTGAGTCAGGAGGGGAACCCCACAGATTTTTGTGGCTTAGAAAAGGCTTGGAACAGTAATATGGTAGTGGCGCACAGCTCAATTTAAATACATAATAAAAGGGACTGGAAAGGATATGAAAACCTGAGCAAACAGCTGAGGAATGAGACAGCCCAGTGCTAGTTAATCCAGACTTCTGTCTGTCATGGCCATGAAGAATGCATGTGCAGAGGACTGGGAGCCGTCCACTGTTAGAAGGAGAGAGCAGTAAAGATCATCCCGTGTACAATATAAATGTAAGTTGTTATTACTGCTATTGCTATGTCAGCCGTAAACTGTTCCCACGAGAACAGAGATGCAACATCATTGAAAAAGAATGTCTTACTGTGAAATGGGCAGCAGAAACACTGTGGCATTATCCGCCGGATAGCGAATTTACCTTGGTGACAGATCATTACTCCCTCCTGCAAATGAACCTGATGAAGGACGGGAACACAAGGATAACTCAGCAATACTTGTATTTTACAGTCTTCTGAATTCAAGAAAACAAACAAAAAGGTATCAAGATAGAAATGTAAGGCTACAGAAGCAGGGCATGACAAGAGAGATTGCCTGTGGCAAGATACAGGGAGGAAAGCAAATTTTCTTTCAGGTCTGTGCTAACATGGTATATGGACTAGGGCTTGGCTTTCATCCCACCTAACATTAGGCATCAAAATGAGACACCAGCTATGAAGCTAAAATCCTCACTCTTCCTCTGTAATCAGTGAAGATATTGGGTCTTCTGGGAATTCATCTCGCTCTCTGTTGAATCTCAGGGAGGTTTAAAGCCGAGATGTTTCAGGTTAATGCTGTAATTGCTGTGGACCCAAGATTCTGCTGCTCAGCCTCTCTTCTGCTCATCCTGAAAAGCCAGAGTAGACAACGAAGGAGTTTGTTGCAAGAGCAAAAATAGATCTAGCAGGGCATGTTGACTGGTTGAATGATTTATTTGTAGTAGAAGAGTGGACAGTGTATCTACAGCCCAAGTATACTTTCTTCCCTTTCTGTTTTTTCTCCTGACTTCTCCAGAATGGGAGTTTCTTAGATAAATTATCATTTTCGAGAAGTGTTTATGTGCTCTGTGGAAGAACGTGTGAAGGGATGGGCATACTGGCAGCAAGAACTTCCTCCTCAACTCTTCCAGTGAAGTTTTGCTCTAAACTGCCCAAATGAAACCATTATTCAAAAGTAAAAATGTTCCATTCCTTTTCTTGTTTTCATTCTTTTATGTGTCTGGGGACTAAACTGCTCTGAAAAAGAGCCCATTCTCACAGGATGTCTTGCCTAATTTTGCAGACAAGAGAGGTTCAGCTGTTCCAATTACGATGAGATAAGAATCTGAAACGTTGGGATCACATTCATCCTGAGTTGAACTCTGAGTCTTCCAAAACTCATCCATCATTATTTTTCCTTTGTTTATGTATTTCAGTAATGCAAGCAAAGAACAGAGGAAAAATGGATATTTATGCATTATATACCATAATGGATGGGTTTCCTTTCTACCTGAGTGGCTTTAGTTTGATGTAAAGGTCCCTGTGAGTAGAATTCCTTTTCCATTTCCATTCTTTCTGCCTGCTCCACTGCTGCTCATCAGCAAAAGCTCTGCCTTTTGTGTAAAGTCAGTCCCTGGACAAAGTCTCATCATTTCCATGCAGAGTACTGTTAGATCGAGCCTGATGGCTGTCACAGTGCAGGTGAGCCAGACTGCTTAGCATAGTCCAAATTTGAAGTCCTAGCCCCTGGGGCATCTTCAGATTGCCCTAAATACAGGCAGATAGGGAATTGGACATAGGAACTCTGCCTCATTGCCACATTTCTGTGTCCTTTTGTATCACACTGTGCCACACAAGACTGGCTGCTGAGGAGGAGTTAGGGGACCTAGAGAGGGAAGCCTTCTGCCTTGGGAAGAGGACTGTATAGGCTCAGCTGACCAAACCAGCCTCTAGCAACATGATCAATCTCAGGTCCTCACCTCTATACCAAGCATGTGTCTAAGTTGCTGGAGGCAGCCTCCTGGGGCAAGGCATCTCACTGTTGTCATCTCATTTCCTTGAGGCACCTCCCCTGGAACCACCATATCTGCCACATATGTGATAAGCAGATGAAATTAGATAAGAACTAAGAAGATCCCTCGCTGCCCCTTCTGTTTACTTTGTTAATCTTGAATACCTCATGATATATTCCCAACCAGTGAACTTGGAGGCCCTCTTTAGGCTACAGCCTGAGCAGATTACACAGAGAAAATAAATTCAGTCCATGTTCTGGCCTGACCTTGGCCTGAACCTGAGAAAGTGAATGCCCCCATCACACCAACATGTGTCTGTAGAAGTACAGTAAACACAAATGGGGGTCACCAACCCTCTCTGTTGTACAGTCCCAGGCCAGGAGTCTAGAGTTTTGGGCTGTCTGCCCAAGTACTTGTTAATAAATGTCCATTCTTAGTCTGTAAAGGAATGTAGACAGGGCACCCTGCCCTACAAAACACAGAATAAAACAGAGAGTCCCAGTCATTGTGCAGAGCTCTGCTGCTGGTCTCCACCTCCAGCAGGCTCTTCCCACTGGACTTACGCTGCTGGCCTGGGACTAGGTTGGGGGAATTATCCACTAATACCCCATGAGTTCTCTACTGCCGTCTATAAGCGTGGTTGCCTGTCTAACCCCAAGTTCTTCGGTCCTTTGGAAATCAGTTGATAAGTCTGTGGGGCTTCCTCCTCAGTACTTGGAAGAGGCAGAGACCTGGCAGAGCCTGATCTATCAGACAGCAGAGCCTGGCTCACCGAGTGCCAAGGTTGTGTTGCTTTTAGGGGTGTACAGTACTTCACCCATCCATCTTCATACTCCCACTGGAGTCAGTCAGGGGCAGATGAGGGACTGACATTTTCCTTGCCAAGACTCATTGATACCTTTGCGAGTCATTCCATCCTTTTGTTCTTCTCTTGAGATGTCTTATGTAACTCGGGTGAAGCTGGTGCAGACCTTTTTGGCTGCTGTGCTCGGTGCAGACACTTTTTTCTCTGCTAGCAAGTAATGAGGACAACCCCTCCAGTTCCCAGCCCTCTGTGGAAAGGGAGCTGCACTGGGTGACCCTGCTGTCTGGACAGGAGTTGTAAGGCCAGACTTGTTGGGTGCATGGTGTTTATCTACAGTGGCCTGATCTGCATCCATAAGCATTCGTGCTGTAGGCCTTGTGCAAGCTTGATATGTCCCTAGACAACTGTTATTGTGCTTCCAGACCCATCCCATTCTTTCTTCTCTGTCACCATATTATCAAAGCTTTATTGCAGAGACGGGCCTTGGTACCCTGCTGTCCAAGGCTAGACAGCCTAGGTGCTGCTGGAGAAGCTTTTGAGCTTCCCGCTAATCTTCCATGCAGAGATCTGCATGGCTCTGACTGAACTGCCTGAACCTGGTAATGTGGACAACCAGGGACAGACTGTACCTGTGTTGTCATGCTGTGACTAGTGGAAAGTCTCTTTCCTCTCCAGCCACAAAGATAACTAATGTGTAAACCTAGTGGAAGTCAGCCTTCTTGATACTGAAGTTATCCAAGTTAGGAAATTCTTGTTCTGTACAAAGAATAGAGAAGTAACCGCCTTCTGGAGAGAAAACACCAAGCAATACTATGGAAAGGACAATAGGTAAATAGAGAAATGTGACTTGTTGTGAATTAAAGTTTGCTCACTGGTGGTGTCAGCAGGCAGAAGAGATGTAAGAACCAACTCTGAAGGGAAAGTGGGGAAAGATGGAGCTGGCTGATCCTTGTGACTTGGCTGCCTTATTTTCACGTTGCATTTATACTATCTAATCTTCAGCAGATATTTCTACAGCTTCCATTATTGTGGCATCCAGCCATGGTCTTTTAATGCCTTGATGTGAAGAGAGAGGAGTGCCAGGAAAGGAGGATGAGAGGAAACAGCTGATAAAGTGGCCAGGGTCTGTGTCTGTATAGCCCAGCAAAGCAGGGCAGGGAAGCTGCCCACCCTCACCCAACCCTGGACCCCCACTGGCTCCTAGTAGACCTGCCACATGCTCTGAATATGGGGATGAGCCCTGTAACTATAAATTAAAGTTAGTTTATATTTAAATTGAAAAAAATTAAATGTAAAATTTAAAAAAAAACCCAAAAGCCTCTTTTTTCCAGCCCCCTAATTCTGTGTCTGCAGGGCTTCAGACTCCCTCGATTCGGCTTCGAGCGTGTCTGCAGAGTAACCTTGGAGGGTACACTTGGCTACCAGCAGCCGAGGGAGAGTTTTATAGATCCTAAAGTAATTACAGCATCGCTGAGTCTGGTTGTATAATTCCTTGGCAATATACTAATTAAAACAAGATATTTACATACAATGCTTATTTAAACTTAAGACTTATTTGAAAGAACCTGCATACTTCTAATAACTATATATCATGGCTTTATTGAGGACCGTGTTCTTCCCGCAGATTGAATTCTCCAGCGCTGTTATTAACATAAACGAGCCCACGGCTTTATGCTCAGGACTGAATACTTCCAGGGTGTCTGAATCATCCTGCTATTTTATTTCAACATTTAAAATTATTTTTAAAATACTACTTTTTTCTTCTTTTAACCCTCTGTTTTGTGGCAATTAGAAACTGATCTGTCTTTACTAGGAACAGAGTCCAGCAGAGCTGAGTGTTTAATGTGATGGATAGTGTTAGGAGCTCAAAGAAAAGTCAGATGCGTGTCGACACTTATCAAAGCTGTTCTGCCGCTCAGAATGACTGTTCATGGTACTTGTTTCATGATAAACTTCCTCAGAACATGATGTTACTGGGGAAAAAAAAAGATCCACTCTGAGAAATACGCAGGTGACACAGTTGAGTCAGCAGCTTGCAACAGTGACACAGGCTTACGTTTATAAAAATCCCCACTGAACTTTTGTCTCCTGCGTGTGTAGAGAACAGCCTCAAAATCTATCGCCACAAAAGAGTCCCTTTTCTTGTCTTCTGTTGGTAGCTGTTTGAACTAACAGAAATCTTCCCATCACCCTGACAAGGAGGTAGATTCCTGGGCTTGAAAGCCTTAATAGTCACAAAACTTTCCTCTTTCGTAAGTAATTCACCATGTAAATGTTAGTACCTCCAGTGACCTCTGATACCTCTGGGGAAATGATAAACATGGAAACATAACAGACTGCTGTGGAAACCAGAAAATCTTACCTCCAATATGAGAGGCTTTAATTATTGAAGTTCCAGGCATTTCCCCGTGCACAAGCATCTCGGCATTCATAGGTGGAAAGTACCCCATGCTGTGTTTGAAATATCAACTGGATTTAAAAGGAGGCTTTGTGCTTCACCATGGACCTTTCTTAGCCTCCTGCAGATGGTCCCTATTGCTGAAAAGAGACATGACATGTGAGACGTGGAGACCTCCGTGCCATTTTTTCATGCTGCTCTAATACTGCTTTACACCCATGAAGGACTTCAGTCCTTAAGCCCTTACCCTCTTTCTCCTAAATATTAAAATTATTTTCCTGAGTGTCATACCGTATTAAAGCAGAATGAAAATGGGTTTAACAATTGCTGGCATGGGGCTTCTGTACAGCATGTGTGTCACAAATCATGTCACTTTTCAGCAATAGGGCTGCTGCCAGCGGGAGGCTCAGAAATGCTCATGTTAATCAAAAATTTTAATTTCAAATCAAATTGACAGTTTACACATGGTGAGAAATGCTTCTCACCATGTGATATTTCAGTATGCTACACTGGGCAAAATGGGTGCACTTTCCTGTTAAGAATTTTGACTGCAGTATCTGCAAATTTATGGGTTTCAGTGTATTTGGTATGGTGAGTAGTTGATCTAAGGGAGCCCCTTGGAGAATAAGAGACAGAAGGGTTTTCATGCAGCCTGGCACTGGTGAGCCGCTGTTGGCACATGCTTCTGGAGAAATGACAGGTATTCAATAAACATCACTATGGTTAAGAGGAAGATTTAAAGGAGGGAGGGGCTGCAGTGCTATAAACAGTATTTGAAACAAATGTGCTTATTTCAGTCCGTGATTAGTCTGAATACCTAAGTATTCCACACCAGCTTCGAAATATCCTTACATTTATTTTCACACTGATGTTCTTCACACAGCATCAACAATAATATTTGCGCCATTAATACTGTAGCTAAATTCTAATCTGAAGTAGTGAAATCCCAAGTAAACTCTACATGTACCGAGGCACACTCCATGAGGGTGAAGACCAGAACGTGGCTACTTGTCACACTTACAACATGCAGCCGACATCAGCTCCTACAGCCCCTTAAGTTTTGCCAGCAGCTTCCTAGAAGTCAGTGGACAAAATTCAGGAGGCAAAATCTCAGTCAGTCCTCGATGAGGGGTAAGAGGAGCACGGAGAGCTGATGGAACATGTGTGATCTACTCCAGACAAACAAGTCACAGGAACCAGTCCTTCCGTGCTGTCCCAGAAATATGATGCTGACATCAAAAAAGGACCAGCTGAAAAGGAATGATCCTTACATTATTCTCTTTAGGAGATTTTCCAGCTCTCTGGGGAATCCTGAGGATAATGCAATGTCTATCTCTTGACGTTGGGGCTTTCATTTTAAAAAAAGCCTCACATGGGGAAAGAAACAGGGATGGCAGTACCCGCCTTCTCATATCTTTCCCTCCAGTGCCTGTGTTTATCGCTCCCTGGCCAGGGCAGGAGGGTGGGTGGGTGCCCATGGCTAGCTCCCTGGGGAGCTCCCTGCAGCAGCACATGCCCTCTGTGTCCCTGGGAAGCTCAGGGAAACCAGGTGCTTTCTCTGGGCTCCTTTGGACATTGACTCATGCTTCCAACTGCGAAGCCCAACTGGCAATATCACTGCAGACCTTGGAGATCACAGCTGTCATTGCTCTTGTAACCAGGGTTGATATGAAAATATGAAGATAAATAACTCCTTCATATTATTATTTTCAGGGAGGCAGGCTTTTCTTTTTATTACTCTTTTTATTGTTGTATGCCATAAATATTCCGGAATGATTATCCCAGGGTAGATTTCATGTTGTTTACTTCGAAAGGCTTTTGAGGAGGCACATTATTTTATAAGCTGCCAAATGAGTATGACCATTTGTAATGATTTTTCTTCTTTTCTTTAATATTTGCTTTTTGGATTGAGGGCCTGAAACAGGAATATGCTAATTTAAGACATCTGTTGTTTTTCAAGCTATAGGCCTCTATCGATATTAATGCAATTTATTTATCAAATTGGGTATATGGTAGACAGGGAGATTCTAATTTTTATCAACTGATTCCTCACCCACATGAGTGCCAAAAACTACCCTACAATGTTAAAAGTCATCAGAAATTAAAAACCATACCAGATCTTTTAGATCTTGGAATGGTTTCCATTGCACAGGGTTCCTTACCTGAACTTGAAGGGCTTTCAGCATTTCAAGAAGACCTTTGTCTGCAAGGGAAAGGAACCCATCCAGTGTGCCCTCCACTTGGACAAAGCCTGACATGATTGATTTCAATCTATGGTCAGTTCATTAACAGTAATAAGTTGCCATTAATTACACTATATTTGCACTTAAATACAAAAGGAGATGAATCTCCTAAGAGCTGAAGCTGCTGTGTATCCATGCAGAATCAAGCTGTTGGTGATACAGCCAGCCACGTTTGCTCTGGTCCACAGTTATTAATTTGCAACCCAGGCTCTGGAGCTCATTATGATGCATATTGAAATAATAATTAAGCATTGCTATTATTAGGGATTCTAAAATGCCATCAGTGTGAACAGCAACATGCAATGAGATGTTACACAGGTATTTCTGCTCTGATTCACCTCTGGAGAATGTCCATCTTGCTGGGCCAGGTGGATTCCCCAGTGAAGATGAGTCCTTTCTCTGAGCCACTTCTCAGCACCTTCAAATGTTGATTCCTGTTGGCCACCAAGAGTATACAAACTGTATGGAAACAGAGCTGAACTTGAGCGCTGGAATCAGAAAAGCAGCCATGGAAACTAGCAGCCCTTCACAATTTTACTGTCTGATAGATGCAGACTTTTTTAGCTAAAACTCAAAAAAAGGCAAGTCATTTACCAGTGATTTTTGCATATTGTGAAGAGTTAACAAAACTTTCATTATCACACTCTATTAAGCCAGGACCAGGAAACAATTTCTAATCAACACTCAGATCTGGGCAGGGATTGTGCAGTCTTTTGTAGGAGGCCTCAGATCTGTGTTCTCTATTCTCACATGCTCACTTCCAGCTGTTGTCATTGAAATCCTACATAATCTCCCCAGGTCAAAGGGCAGTCATCCATGACTGCCGCTGTTAGGAGGTTATGCTGATTTCTGTTGTCAAATATTGGCCCTTTTCTCTTTCAATCACTCCCATTCTACTTTTTTTAACAAGAAAGATCCAGCCTCAAATTGTATTACATGACTTTAAAGTCTTAAAAGTGTTCCTCTGTTGTACTGACACGACATGCCCTGGATGGTCTAATCCATCCTGCAATGGGCCACAAAGAAAGTTCTGGTACCTCTTAAAACCTCAGCCAAAGGCAGGTAGGCAAGCCAGAGAGAATAACGGCCTGTGTGACTTGTGGTCCAGCAGTCATTTCATAAGAAAACATGTAGATTGTCCAAGGTGAGCTATTGCTGTAGCATAATAATTAAACTTGAAATAACAAGCTGAAAGAGAAATGGCAGCATTTATGAGGGAATGAGAGATGCTTCTCTGTCACCTTTTAGTGAATGATAATGTTGCTTAACTCTTCTGTACAAAGTCCATGAATTAAAAATGTGGTCTCATTTACCATCATAGGTTTATCATTTACAAATTTGAGGAATCCATTTTGTACAAAGCAATTAAAATGAGACCATTGTGCCAGCCCTGGAGATGGTTGCTTGGTAAATGCAGATTTCGTTACAGCTATGTACAATACACAAGCCTGTGCCCAGCTCTCTTGTGCTGCCCAGGCTGGATCACCTAAGGCTGAATAAACTCACCTTCCAATTAAGCAGAGTGTAAATGTCATGAAGGTCATGACTGAAGCATACCGAGTCTGTCCTTTCCTTTCTCCTGAATGCAGATTAGGATAACTCTGTCATTCCTGTCCTCCTCAGGCAGTGCAGCTCTGGAATAGCTAATCTTTTGGGAGTCCTCGGGGTTATCCGGGTTCCCTCTGATAACATCCCCTTTCCCAAGGCCTACGTGTGCTGTGTGATACAGACATTAATTTTCTAATCAATATTATTGCTCCACATTGTTTGTGAAACATGGGATTATCTAGGTAGAGGATAAAACCAAAAGGAAACAAGTTGCACTTTAAGCAGAGAGGGCTTTTCTTTTAATGAGGTATTTGGTTAAGATAATAGGCTTGAGAACCTAATTGATTATTACTATTTTAAGGTTTTAAGATGGCTATGTATAGTGAGATGCTGAACATGAAAAAGGCTGTGGGAATGGCTTCAGTGCTGGTGTGGGGGACTTGTATAGTTTCACAAAAATCAAGGTCTCCCAAAAAGCTGTTCCTCAAAGCTTGATATGTGGTCACTCAGACTGTAATGGAAGAGAAATAACTATTTGGACTTTCTCATCTTCAAAGGAGTAACTCTCTCCCAGTTTTGTTTAAACTTAGATTTCAGGAAAACAACTGTATCTCTATGTAGAAAATACCTTGTGTATTTATGATGTGATTGATTTTATAATAAAAATAATACTGTTGGATTACACAAGGAAGCCTGCTAATTAAATAACAATAATACCTCGAGCACCTTGAAAACATCTTCTGATATTCAATTAAGGAACAATAACTCGATGAACTTTAACCCATAGACCATATTCAGACTTTCTACATAAAAGTAATTGCATCAGTCATGATTTTCTCAAGCTACAACACAAGCTCTTGATTGGTAGCTCAACGTCTGAGACTCCTTTCTACAGCATTAATTGGGAAAGCAGACAATACTCTCCCTGTAAACCAGATTTTAGGACGAAGGTTAGTTGCCTTTGTACACATTTACTCATTGAAATAGGAATGTTTGCTTAATAATTCAAAACAAATAGCACTAGACAACAAGTCCTAATCCTGATTTCTCCTCTGCCAGTGTAAATTAGGAGAAAATGAGGTGAAACTCTATTTGATCAGTGTAGAAAGACTTGTTTAAAACTTCTTTGAGATCAGAATTAGGCTCCAGCAATTCAAGCCTTTTCTTTTGGTTTCTTTACTGGGATCTAAAAGAGGAATATGTAAATTGCATTATGAATTTTCTCCCCAATTAAAAGAGTCATCAAGTTCTGGAATGATGTTTTTCATGTGGTACTTGTTACAATA
Organism: Urocolius indicus; assembly: GCA_013401255.1. Taxonomy (NCBI): domain Eukaryota; kingdom Metazoa; phylum Chordata; class Aves; order Coliiformes; family Coliidae; genus Urocolius; species Urocolius indicus. The sequence goes on along the minus strand of WBNH01011794.1, from coordinate 135,675 downwards.
GTGTTGCATCATATTTGTACACTGGGTAATTTATTTATCAGTTAGTATTGTGATCTGCTTTTTTCTATTTGGTTTTATTAGCCTGGGTTTTTTTCACTCCTTGAGGGGAAAAACGATCATCCTCATGAGCCAAAGTGAGATCTTCTGTACTGAGCTAACTCCTAGCTGCACCTAGTCTTGAGCTGAAGGAATGATTCAACAATATGTTGAAATGCCTGCTTAACTTTGTCAGCCCATCTTGATTTGGCAGGGCAAATAAGCATGTGCTTTAGTCAAGCATGTGATTAAAATCAAGCACGTGCTCTAACTACTTTGCTGACTCAGGTCTTGCCTTGGCTAGCCAGGTGTCTTAATTTATACCCAGAATTTCAGTGAATGAGCTCTGTTAGTTTTTTTATAACGTGAGTGAAAATGCTCTCATCCTCATTTTGAACACCTGCTTTACTACCAAAATGTGACAGATGCACAAAGCTGCAGTGATAACCTGATCATAGACAGCAATTTCAGTGTCCCATCTTTGGGAGATGTAGCCAGAGTGTCACAGTGCACATATTTCAGTAAAGTGTTGTATGAAAAGAAACTCTTGCAGGCTTTCAAGATGTTTAATCATCTTTTCAGTAAAGGAACTTGTTAATGTTAACATCTGCATATGTAATTGCTTTTTCTCATTCAGAATTAAGTGGAACAGACAAATTTATATATTTTTGCATTTTGACCTCTGTTAATGGGCATAGAATTTTTACTGCACGTATTTTGTCAATATTGCTCTTTCCTAGTCACTCTTCTGTTACGTGTTTAGCTTCATTGCCCCATTTCTCCCATTTTCTTGTTGCACTGTTAACATAGCTCCTCAAAATCTACAGTCTTAGACCTGAATTTTGCAATCTGAACCATCCAGGCAGACTTTTAAACCTCCACGGAGTTTTACTGACCTGTGAATTCATAGACCAAGTGTGCATCAAAATGAGTTCAAGATACAGCCCTAAGCCAAGGGCATTGTTTTTATGGGTATCAAGATATTATTAATGATTGGCAAGATGAGACTTTGATTTCCTAATGTTTATAAGCAAATAACAAGTTGGAGAATTGCATAATTCACCTTTCATTTGTGGAATGTTTATTTTCCGTATGGAAGGATGAAAATCTAGTCATTCTGGTTGCATGCTGTTGTTTAATGATTATTGTTACATGTACACACATAAAAAATGCTCTTACAGAAGTAACTAGACAGAAAAATAAGAATAATAAAGTTAGCAGGCCCGAGCTAGTTTATTCAGCTTTTCTCATACTCTGAATGCTGGAATCTGTTTCCAACCATTCTATGGCATTTTCATTTCTGGTGTTACCCGTGTTTGCTGGTTTAAGGTAACATGGTTAGCTGTGCAACAGTCTTGGTTTTATTGGGTGATTACAGTGGGCTCTAGACTTTCCCCTAAAAAAATCAGCCAAGTGACCTACTGTAGCTATGATTTGTTTTTTACTTCCATATTTAAATTTCCCCTTCCCTCTCAGTGCAATAGGAACCTGCCTGAGAAACGCAGGTGGAAGTGGACGCCAGAGCAGAGCCAGTGTGGTGCACTGTGCAAAAACAACACGTGACAGATGTTCATAGCATTGCTGAATGCACTTCTGGAAGTTGCTCAGATGCTGCCATGATGAGCACAGTATGAGGAGCTGTACAGAATAGACTGGCTTCCCTATGAAGGGCTCTGCGGAGTAGTAAGCATCCTGGCCCTGATCCAGCAAGGCACTTAAGCATATGCTTAATTTTAGGCACATGAGTGGTTTCAGTGAAGACCTAAGAGAATTATTTTTAATTCACAGATCATTTAATTCAATAGGCAGGTCTGCTGCAGCATATGAAAAGTAGATCTTCATATTAAAAATACTTGGGAAATTGTCAGCGAACGAACATTGTGTATGGCCAGCAACCATTTCTAAAAAGCAGAATGATATAGTCATCACCTTTATTATGGTGAAATACAAAGCAGATTGGGCAAAAAGCATTTACAATTATCCGAGAGCTATTTCTAAGTTGAAATAAAGAAAAAATAAAAGCTCATAAGAACATTTTTTCATTGGAAGTAGAGAAAAATTTATTCTCTTGATGTAAATAAAAACCTTGTTTGCAGATTGAGGAATTTGTTTGTGTTGAATTTCAGCATCAATTTCAATATTTTATAGTACATTTATCTACAGCTGGAGCATGACAGATTTGTGTATATTTATGTTTGTGTACATAATACATATGTATACACACATACACAAGGATGCCCAAAGATATACATATACACAGTTTGAAAACTCATCATTATTGCTGAAGTATAAAAACATGCCTGATGCAGAAACTTGTCTCAAGTCTGTTAGCTTAGCAACTGCGTTCATCTGGCACCATAGGATCCTCGCAGAAACAGGGAAGTTCTTCCATCTAGGAGCATAATTTGCCCAGATCTTGGCTGGAGATGAGTGGCTGACCTCCCTCCAGATCTCTCCCAAACCTTTCCCCTGACAAGTTCCCTGACGTCACCCTCTGTGCTCCTGCACACAAGATATATTTCCTGTACTTCCCTTTCTGTAGGTAGAAATGGCAGCGGGATGCCTTGGGGGTTTTTAAACCACCTCAGAAGAATGCCAGGAGAACAGATGTGCAGCTTGCATTAGTCCTATCGCTCTGGTCATTAGAGGGAGGTTGCGCAGGTACTGCCGGGATGAGTATGGGGTAGAGGAGAATATGCCCAACGTAGGGAAATGGTACCAAGTCTGACAAACAACTAACAACAGAGCAGATGGTGCTCCTGCAAAACATTCAATAATATATGTGTGCGTGCGCTGGAATCAGTGAGTCTAAGTAGGACAACCTAAAAAGGTATGCCACTTATCCTGTGCACAAGTAGGACTTTACAGTTCTTTTAATAATCTCTTTATCCTGAGATTTCTCCTTTGACCCTGATTTCAAAGGCAGGAGATCAGTCTGACCGACTAACTAACTGCAGACCTCTAATTGAGGCCCAGATATGTCTCGCGTGAACTGCTGTGTCCCGCTCCACACGCTTACGCTGGGTTGCAGCCCAAAAGCTGCTCCTTTTGTAATTGATCATACCCGTGAAAATTAAATGAACGTTTGGTGGTAGGCATGTTTTTTGAGAAGAAGGAAATACTGTTATGTAAAGTGTACTAACATTTTGATACCAAGTGTAGAGGCATTCCTTGCAGAAGGGAGGCGAGCGTGGAATTCCTGATTCCTAAAGGCAGTCCAAAGCTCAAAGTTAATACTTTTCTTACGCAGAGATCTATTTTTCTCTTTGAAAGCTAGTTTTAAATGTTACAAGATTTTGTGTGTGTGTGTGGGGGAAAGGCATTCATTTAATTTTTCTTAACCAACCATTATTTTAAGATTTCCCCAGTGTAACCATAGAAAAATGAAGAGTACATCTTTAAATCTTGTTTTGTTTGAATGAATGGGTAGATAATCCTGATCAGATGTTTCTTTAGAGAATAATGTTTAAAACGATTATGGAACTTAGCTGTCCTGTCTGTTTCCTAGGTATAGTATTTTCATTTCAATTGCGAAGTCATTAGGGGTCACCCAAGGTAACCGTTTATTAAAATAGACCTCTTTTGTTTCAGATTTCCTGTTGAGATGCTTTAACAAGTAAAAATCTCCCTGATGATGTGTCATGTTAGCTTTCCTAACCTCTAGATAGAAACCACAAAGCAGCCTACATAGCTGTATGACTAGTTACCCACCTACATAAACAATAATTACTGCTAAGTGGGAAATTAGATGTCACATTTTAAGTCTAAATGAAAGTAAAGTATTTGAGAATACTGTCATTAAATGCTTAAAGTTAATCGCAGTTCTCTCACTCTGTTTGTTTTGTAGGACATTTGGGCTTCCAGGACAGTTTTGTCACATCAGGTGTTTTCAGTGTGACTGAGCTAGTAAGAGTCTCACAAAGTAAGTATCATTTCATGGCCGGTTTATGTGGTTTCTGAAATCCCTTTTTTTGTCCCCTAGATTCTTATCATGCCCCTTCCCCAATTCAGAAACAGCATCTTGGAAACTGAGACTCCCTTCTCACCGATTCTGTCCAGTGAAGAGTGTTTATATGCCACAGCTTTTAATGTGGGAAAATAAGGTAGCCCAAGTTGAAGAAGTAAATTTAAAAAACCCTAATTCTGCAAACTTGCACATGCATGTTGATAAGCTCATCTGCTGACTCTGTACCAGAGTGCAGAAAAATGCCTGCAAATGTCAGCTGAATCCAACGGTTGTGCTTTGACTGGACCTCTTGGAAACGACACGATCGTTGCGCATGAGCCTGGAAATAGTTGTTATGCCACTTTTGCCCGTTGTGTTCATCCATGCCATGTGTACATGTGTTTGTACACCTGCAAATTGATGAACCTGGTAATAATGCCAAAGACTGTACCGGCTTCTGCTCTGACAGTCTCAGTTGTGCAGAAGCATACATCTTTAGTTCACCGGGCCTGAGTTTTCCATTAACCCTATGGAATTCTGTCTTTTAGGAGGGTTTGGTTTTGACCTTTAAAAAATGCTAATGCCCCCAGCATGAATGGCACACTTCATGATCATTACAGGCTTGTCAATACCCACTAACACCAGGGAATTCAGAGTACCTGTCACCTCACTGTTCTGTTGTACATGGATTGTATTTTGCTATGACATCATCCAGATAGTGCAAGGAAGGAGTATGGACAGTCTCTTACAGAGAAAGCAGTGGTAAAACTAGGTAAACCAGGGCTGTATGTACTAGTCATTTGGGATCTTCTCTGCATCTAGTGTTAGAGCTATGCAGTAACATCACAGTATCACCAGTTACCACTGCTCCAGGTGAATGGCTCATCTACATGCCCCTTAGGCTTTGTAACCAATCTCTTCGGTGATGAAAATGGTTCTCCTCCTAGAGAGCAGGAGTATTTGTTTATGTACTGGCTCTGAGCATGCAGTTTAAGTCCATCCGGGGCTGGAATCTAACTGGCACAAACCTAGAAGAGAAACTGTGGTTTTGAGTCAGAACACAGAGTTTCTGTAAGGATTTTCCTGGTTTATTTCCTCTTTTGAAAAGATTTGCAGTAGCTTGTGAATTGGCTTTTTATTCAAAAATAGGATGCTACAAAGAAAGCATGGCAAGTGGGAGACAGATGAATGTCAGTTATATGTGCTGGAGAGATAGACAGAGAAAAAGTCTGAGGCAGACGTTTCTCCTGAGTTTCCTTCCCTGACAACTGTTGGGAATTTTGTGAGAAGGACAAAGTTAAGAGGACTTAGAAGTCAAGAGGAGCTGCTGAGCGCTCAGCACATTTGCAAATCAGTTCACTTACTGAAGTGCTTAAATAAGGACTTTGACATCTAACTCACTGTTCTGCGTATACTAACATGCTGGTACCTGCAGTCATGTTGGTTAAAACCAAGTTACTGCCAGTCTTTGAACATCTTCATGTTCAGTCACTTTATTTCAGTGCGACAACATAAGGCTTTTGAAGCTCAAAGGATTCACCCTCCCCCTCTGCAAGGCATCCCACTTCACCACAATCTTATCTTTGCTGGAGGAGCCCTACACCGCAGAGCTGCCTCTGGATTCTGTCAGCTGTGCTTCATGTGTGCACAGGACAGGGCTGCTAGAAAAGTATCCCCATTCAGGACCTGAGCCTTCACAGCCAACCCCAGTCCCAGCGTGTCCCAGAGTTTGGCATTGACTTCAGGAGCAGCATGTTTCATGCTTATTAATTTTCTGTTATATTTTCTTGTAACTAAACCAAAATGTTGTGTGTCAGAAACCTCAGCATGCAGCATGCTTGGCAAGCTATGAACTGTGAGGTGTTCCCTGTGCTTGCTATTGGAGTGCACTAGTACCAAGGATGGGGCACTCTCACACAGGAGAGCAGGACAGGCCTGAGCTTTATGGCAAGTGAGAAGGAAGGTGCTGGTGGGCAGAATAAAAAAGCCTCAGCTTTTATCTGTTCCAGACATGGGAGTTTACACTCTTTTTCATGGGCTCTTTAATAATCCTGGGAGGTCAAGACCTCAGTTTTATATCCTGTCTACAAGCCAGCACCTCTACCAAAAATAGTGTCCCCAAAGCATATTGGGATATCACTTCAGAACTGACTCAGAGGGAAAAGTGCCAGCAACTGATTTAGCTACACTGCTTTTGATAGCACCCTGGATTTTCCTTGGAGATGCCCCAGACGTGTCCTGGCCAGTCGTAACCTTGTTTACTTTATGAGGTCTGAAGAGCCCACAGCCTGACATGCTGTGGCTGCCCAGTAGGATATGTTTAATGTAGAGTCTAGCAACAAATTCTCAGTGAAGTCAGTATGAATTCACATTCTCACATTCAGAGAATTATTTAACATAACAGAGCAACAAAGTAATTGATGTGTATTTGTCTAAATTGGCAGGAAAGGTCTTTTAAAGAGTATGCTTTTCAATGTAACCCTTGCTGGGTCATCTACACGTTCCCTTGTCTTGATTTGAGATCAGTCCATGGGTTACTTTCATGATGGGGAGCTCAGTTTACAAATATCTGTAATCCAGACTCACCATCAATTATTAACAGTCTATAGCTTGAGAACTCAAAATGTCCTCTTAGTTTTGCTTTATAAAAAGTCATTGCTCCTTCAGAAGCCACCATGGCTAGGGAAAGAACAAGCCTGCCCTACGCATAGTAGGGTAGAGACTCTACTCTGTTCCTGGGCATGCTCCGTGTTTGCTTTACAAAGAGGTCATCTTTGTGTATGCCTATTGTCATTTCTCACAGTGATTTCCCACAGTTTTAACTGGACTGTGGCTCCTGTTTACAAAAAAAAAAAATAAAAATCTTATGAAATCTTTTTGATAGCAGTTATATGGCAGGTTTATTTAGTAAAGTTCCCCGAGATCCACATGACAAGGAGGTTGGAGTAACAGGCAGTTGTCTCCCTCATGCAAATCTGGGGGATGAATTAATCAAGTGAAAGGTCAGCTGTTACCATTATCTATCTTACCTATCAGTGCTGATCATCACAGTTTCTGTGAGCTATTGAACAAGTCTAGACTGTTTTGGTAACAGAAACTGCTTTCTTCAGTCTTATAGATGCAGATTTTGTTTCGAAATGCACCCAGCTGCTGCATCTTGCAGCACCTAGTAAAACAGAGAAAGCAGATCATAAATGTTCATCTGAAAAACAGATAGAACCCTCTCTAGCCCATCTGATGTGGATGCTGCAGACCCCACTGGCAGTTGTACATTATTAGCAGGCAAAGGGTATGACCTCCTTTCTAAATGTTGTCTGTCACCCCAGATACTGGGAACACTCTTCAGATAACAGAGACTTCATTCTTCCATGCGTAGAGAGGTTTGGGCTGACAACAAAAGGCTAAGAGGCAGAAACGCTGGAGATGTACAGGTTTTGTGAACTGACAGACAGCTGTTGGCCAAGCAAAAGCTTCTGCCTCTCTACCTTTTTTACGAAAATCTTCCACTCACTGTGTGCAGCTATCTGTAGGGTGCTGGAGAATACCCTCTGCACAAGGTGCTGGCAGAGGGGCAGCTGTGGTGCCAAGCCACTGCCAAGCAGACAGTCCTGTTTACTTGGCAGAGTCTGGGAGGCCGTGGCAGGCTGGAGCAGGAAGAGAAGGACATGAGGAACACTTGCCCTCTTGCCTTTGAGTCTGCACCATGTGCTCTTGTGCAGAGAGCTGCTGGAAAGATCTCCTCCCTTGGAGGTCCTTCAAGTGGCTAGATAAACTGCACTGCCCAGGATGTGAAGAAAGATTTAGGATTTATGAACATTCACTAGAGCCAAATCAAACATATTTGTTTTGTGCTGTGTTGTTTGTTGAAATGACATCATTCTTTGTGCTGATAAACAGGGGAATTTTGACTGCACCCTGGGCTGAAAATGTCACATTCTCAGCCCTGAGATGTTAGCTGTGTGCAGTAAGGAGCTGGATGGAGCAAGTGGGGTGGCTTTTAATCCTTCCAAAGAGCCAGTGAAACTGTAGGCACACAAGCACACATGCAGTTAGTTACTGCTCCTGTGTAAACACAAAAACGGTCCCACTCAGTATCCCTGAGACAGTTAAACTAGTGCCACAGGTATGAATGCTCTTTTAGCTAAGGCGTTTTGGAAAGCTCAGGATCCTGTCCCAGCCAGGGCGGCGGATGCCAGCCTTGGTTAGCAGCAGCATGAGCAGGGGCAGGGGCTGAAGCTGCCCTTGGCTGTTAGGCAGTCAGATGGGTGCTAGAAATGAAAGTAATCGCCATCACTCCAGGCATAGAACGTGGGTGTGACAGAGGAAACGCGGCTTCCTCATGCCTTTCATCCCGTGGCCAGGTACAGCCAAAACAAACTGCAGGGCAAGTCCTGCAAACCCCAGCACGTACTGGATGCCTGTGGCAAGACCTAAGGGTGCCCTGGCTCCTGTTGTGGGTCTGGGCCAGGCAGTTGGCTGCGAGGGGCCAGGAGGTTGCTTCTGCCGTCTCATAGCCCAGGAGAAGAGATGAAGCTCTTCTCCTTCACACGGGTCACGTGTGAAAGCCAGGTTATGATAAAACAGCTCTCTCTAAACAGCAGCCTGTACGTTTTCTGCTATACTAAGCATTACAGTAGTGAAGAGAGTTAAAGTCAGCAGCATGAAAATTAACATTTTAAAATATACTCTATATTCCTTAGCAAAGCACTGCTATCCAAAACACACTGTGTGGGCTTGGCTATGAGGGGAAGAAAAAAAGATTATAATAAAAAATAGACTGCAGGCACAGAGTGAACAGTTGCCATGACCTTGCCTTTTGTATGCCATTACACAATTCAATGGCAGTCCACTCAAACCTTGCTCTCGATCAATATCCTATTAAAGCAGCACAAAAAAGTCTCTATAAACTTAGTGGTTAGCTATGTTTATAAATGGAACTCAGCATAATTAGATGGTCAATAGCAGGCTGTACTTGTAATTTTAAAATGAACATCACACATTTCATATCTGTTGTACTCGGCAGAACCTCTTTGAGTCTAACGACACGGTGTGTAGGAAACAAAAGGCCTTGCAAAAAAAAAACCTCAGCCAGCTCCCCTTTCCTCTCAGCAGCAGCAGCAGGGCAGTGTGTTTCCTTTTGTTTATGGAGTCACAACACAGGAAAAAGTTTATTAGTCAAATGTCATGTTTCTCCTGTTTAACCTTAAACACATTATCACTTTGCTGCAGTGTTACACATGTAATGATCTTAGTCACATCCCGGCTCCTTTGTAAAAATAACTACACAAAAATGGGAAAGAAGAGAAACTCAATATTAACATGACTAAAAGAGAGTGCTGTATTCCAAGGGAGACAAACGCTAGCCTGGCTGGTTTTATTTAGTGGGCTTCCTGTTCTGTAATTCAATAAATTCTTCAAAATAAATATTTCAATTGGGTTAAGTCAGGGGGCTTTTTGTTAATTTCTCTGTTATTTTTCCTGACGTTTCGGGTGAAGATCTGAGCTAACAAGCTGGTAGCGGAGAGAGCAGACTGGCAGCAGGGGCAATGCTGCCCTGCAGCCCCGGGAGCAGCGCAGTGCAGGCGCTCAGCAGAGGCACCCACCTTCCTCCTCCTCCTGTAGAGCTCCTCCTGTCCCTCAGAGCAAGCAAAATGTGTCCCAGCTGCACAGAGGTTTTTTTTTTAGTGATGCCAGAAGCTGAAAGGGAGGCCAAGACCAGCATCAGTTTGTTTGCTTAGAAAGCCTGTGGACATCATGGGAATGGGCGTTAGGGGAAGAGGGCTCCTTCCTCCTCACCTCCCACCAGGCCGGAGCCCTGGGTCAGATGACATCTTGATGCCAGCACATAGGTGGAAACTATTGTTTTGACTCTCAACTGCAATTTCTGACATCCTTTCCTGTTTGGGAGATGTTCCTGAGCTCTCAGAAGGTCACTTTGCTGTGGAGCATTTCTTAGAGGGAGAAATGGCATGTTTTTCAATCGTTGCCTGGAGTTCCTGTATAGCTGTCTGTGCTGGAGTGGAGCATCCCAACCACTCTGCCACTTCGTGTGGGGCCAGAATGTGTTCCCAGGCATGGGAACAGGGTTGTAGGGAAGTTGCATGGTGGATTGGAAGGTGCTACAATGAAGAGGTTTAACTTAGAGTTTTGTCACAGCTTGTGCCACTTTGATCCCTTTGCTCACTCTCTGAGCTGCAGCCTTTGTGTGTTCCCTTCCCATTGACTTTCTGGGCCTGCGAAAGGTGGGCAGTCCAACAAAGGCAGCGTGAAAAGCCATTTAGAGCAGGCTCAGATGCCTCCTGGCTGGGCTAGCAGCACTGTGCCCACTCTCATGGATGGCTAGAGGAGGCAGATGCCAGGCAGTGGGCTCCCCGAGGCCAAAGGCCCACATGGCTTCCACCAAATTCCAGCCAGGAAGAGGAAGCAACTTTCTGCCATGTGCATGAGAAACTTAACCTCTTTCTGACAGCTTCACGATGGGCTCTGCAGGTCGACACGTGGCAAATAGGGTATCTGTGAGCAAAGGTAGAAATACCCCTTGCTGAAAGACAGGCACCGAATATGTGCCTGTTAGGCAGGCAGGAGAAAAGATTTCAGAACAGCTTAGCCCTGGGCAACGTTTGCCACAGCACTTCTAGGGCCAGAGACCTTGAGCTGGTTGTGGCAGGATCGTGGTTCCTGTGTAAGGACTGCCAAGGGGTTTCAGGTACTCTCTCCCATGCTAGGGCCAGGCACTTCAACCTCCACTGCTTAAGTATGTTGGTGCGTGTTAGAGTTGGGTTTTGTTCTTTAACCCTTGGCTTGCAAACAGGTTCTTGAGTGTGGCAAGGTGGTTTAGCCTGTAACAAACAAAGCATCCTTCATGCTTGCTACCCAGGCAGAAATTACTGTGTGATTAGCCCTTTCTACTTTGTGCTGAGTTTACACAGTGTTAGCAATACGTTGTTCATACCCCACCCCTGCTCTGCAGATACCTTTCGCTTTCCTATAGGGCCAATTCAAGGATTGGAACAGAAGTGTTCAGGATTTGAGGAGAGAAAAATAAACGGAGGGAAGTGAGAGTAAGAAGAGAAGCGTTACCCAGATACCACATTTTTTTCCAAATCTATTTTGAATAAAACTGCTTCATAACTCTTGCAATGGCTAGGAAACTCATCGTGCCTCGGAAAGAAATGATGCTTTTTTATGTTCCTATTTGTAAAATAGTATGCTTAACCTGGAAGTTGGGCCGTGGTAGGCAGAGGGTGCAGAGGAATTGATCAGCAAAGGTTTTACAGAGCACAAATCCGTTTGGCGAAGAAGTTGCTGAAAACTGTGGAGTAGATGCTGCAGAGAGTACCTTTATGATTGATTTCCATTCAAGTCAGACTGACTGCAGTGTGGTCATTTTTCTAACCCATAACTGCTCACACTGCAGCAGTCTGCTATCTGCAGGGTGTCTGAATTATAGCAGTCCATGTCCATTTTACCTTTTACACAAATTACTTACACCGGTTTCTTTTTCCATGCAAATTCATCAGTTTTACAGCCTCTTGTAGCTACTGTCAGGAATCTGTTGCAGAAAGCACAGATTGATAAAACAAGTTAACTTTACTAGGCCTAATTTCTCTTTCTTCCTTTAACACACCCTCTCACATGCCCAGTGTGCAGGAAGTGTATGATGCTTAAAGAAAAGATAACAAAAGATCAGAGTGCTCTTGTCATAAATTACTTCTCAACTTAATTCCTTTCCTTGATCATTCCAGGTTTTCTCAAGTTTTGACGGTGTTGTGTATTTTCCATCCGATGCTTTTAAAAGTCTGTGGCTATCCAGGCTGTTCCCTTTCTGGCTCAATGACGTTCTTAAAGAGCTTTGCCAAACAACAACTAATTGTCTTGTGGGGATGATGAGGCAGCTGCGAAGCTACATTATTCCTCTGTCAGATCTGACGTTGTGGGCTCCTTAAGACTTGGGGTGAAGTACTGGCCCCATTACAGTCAATGGCAGCACTCCCAGAAGCCTGCATTTCAGCCCAGACATGTTAGCTGGGTGATAGGAGCTATCCCGTCTTCATTTCCTCACTCCTGCCCTGTCGGAGTGAAAGATTTTTTTCATGTTTGAAAATGGGCCAGATTCTCAGACCAAAGATTAAACTTGGCTCAGCATCCTTGCATGGCATTGAGACTGCTTTGCTTTGTTACTGTGAATCAAGGCTCTCAGACAATACGTTCCAGGCCAAGCTTGTGCATTTTACTGTGCAGTACGTCCTTTTTCAGATGTCTCTGAAATGTGAGAGAAAATCTTGATCTGTAATTGTCAGCTCCCAGAGTTGTATTGTCCTATAAATAGCACTGGAACGGTGACAATGTATATGGTACCATTTACCGTGTAGTGGCATTTCTTCATGAAATGCATTATGTGTTGACTTCAATGTTTAACTGCTCTGTTCCTTCTCTGTTAGCAGAAGAATGCAACACATGGAGTTCACAGACTTGTGCCTGCGAACTTCAGGGTGTGTAGGAATTAATTTTAATGTAAAACCAAGGCTCTAGGACAGAGAAATTAAAGATAATTCACATCCCTCAAGCTAAAACTTAGGTGGTGGATAAGGCACTGAGAGATGAACAGTGGAAGCTAACTGATGGATAAAAGTTTTTTGACAGTGTCTAGCTCTGATTTAGCTGGAGGAGAACCCAGAGGAAAACTCAGATATTCACAGGCAGAAAAGAGCTCAGGTTTCTCATCTGCTTTTGTGCTTTCGCCAAGGAGCATTTGTAACCTCTCTGCTTGTGAGTGTACATCACGTATATAGAAAAGGTCCTGAGGTGTGTATTTCCCTGCCTATGCTGCTTATAGATTATGCCAAGCACACTACAGGGATGATGCAGCCTGTTTGTAACTATGCCAATAGATGCGACATTGTCCTAAAAGCAACAAGTTTAATTAAATGTTAGAACAAGATTAATAGAAAAGCAGCACTTAAAGAAAGTCTTGCCGTAATGATTTTATTTTTCTTTAAAAAAAAGAATACTTTTGGAGAAATGTAAGAAAGAGTCTGTGTCACAGAATGTTATATTGTTGATAAAATTTACATCTTCTTGATTGCAATGCCAGTTACCATTAGAATTTCCTAATTTCCACATCTCACCTGTTCTCATTTTGAAACTAAACACACTCAACGAGGAAGAAGAAAGTGATTTTGAAGTGCAATTCATGTCTTATTCACATGTCTTACTGACTGCAATCTCTTTTGTTTCCCCAGCACCGATAGCTGCAGGAACAGGCCCTAATTTCTCCCTCTCAGATTTGGAAAGTTCTTCATACTACAGCATGAGCCCAGGAGCAATGAGGAGGTCCTTACCTAGCACATCCTCTACCAGGTAATTTAATCTCTGCTTGCTACCAGGTTACTTTGAAACCCAGGCTTACATCATTACTCATCAGGGAGAGTAACCATTAAATTCTTTGATAAGGTGCTTGGGGGCTTCAAGATGTGGAGCTGTTTCACAGAGCTGAATGTTCAACTGGGTTGCTGGTAAAGTTCTTTTTATACATACAGGATTTGAAGAAAAACTGACCTGTGTAACTTCTAGCTTGTATCTTGGTGTATAAGGAGAAGTTCCACCAGATTTGTTGGGAGTTTTACTTGTGGCAGAAGAGAATTAGGAGCACATTGAGATATGCTACTTTGTCTCAGTAAGGAAGTCCTAAGATAGTTTAACATACCTTTTTGATGTTAAAAGCGTTACTTGTGAGATGAACGTTGGTTTAGGGCCTTGGACTGTAATGCATCCTGGTTTTCATACAGCATTCAGAAACTTTGGACTCAGCCTTTGGAAAACTGAATTGTTAATTCAGATGATACCCAATCTGATTTGGATTTTGGCTTAGATGCCAACTATCAAACAAGGATACTTTTTTCTTTTTCACCTTTCACTTTTAACCATCCGTGAGATTAGATTTCTAAACAAACCAGTCACTCTCATGGTCCTCAACACTGTTAAGGAACCAGAATTATTTATTTTGGTTTTCTTTCCTCCCCAGCCAAAACAGACCACTTATTTCAAAGCCATGACAAGAAAGTCTAACTTTAGCCCAGGATTCTTTTACATTTTTACCTCAGTCTGCAGTGCCACTAGCTTTGTAGTTAGCAAGTACACATGCAAAAAGTCTCTATAGCTTCAATATAGCTGTTGTTTTCATTTGAAAGAAAAAAATTCTTGAAAGAGAGGCTCTTAGCAATAACTTCTTAGAGTTTGCGGTGATTGGAAGAACATGCTCCATCTTGCACTTAGTGTGTACAAGCTCAGTGACTACAGTTCCCATTACACATCAATTAAAAACTTTGTGCTCTTTCTTTTTTGCCTGTAAACTGTATACCCTACAGTGCTCATCATTAGCAGATAGAATTTACCTGTGACTCCAGAAGCAAAAAAAGTGAGGTTATTAATGTTACTTAAGAGCTCAGTTGTTGCTCTTCTATTCTTCTGCAAATAGCTACCACTGATAAGGAGCTAATTATAAACAGCATGGGTAGTTAATAACTTGGTAATATGTTTGTTTTCCTCTCATTAGGCTGTTCCCAGTCAGGAAAAAAAAAAAAATTAAATACACAGACTCAGCAGAATTATCAGGCAGTAATTATATTCTACGCACACAATTTCCCCTATTGACACATAACAATTCTCTAAATTAAGGAATGGCCAAACCTGCATTCCATGGATGCCACAAGACTTATTCTTCCTGTTTCTCACCAACTGCTTTTGCATACCCGCCAGCTCCTACCTGTGCAGAGCTTCGGGTGGGGAGCTGCCAAGAGAAGCTGCAAGCTTTAAACCAACACAAACTGCAGTGGAATATTTCATGTCTGTTAAATATGTTCCCCCTACACAGAGAAGCCTGTTCTTGAATGCCTTATGTCTTAATAGAATACAGATTTGGTGAAAAAGTGAGCTGACCCAGCCTTGGAAAAGTACTTAGAAAAGAAATTCTCAGTAACGTCCCCACACAGTCTGTATAACACATTATAGGAAACAGAGCCAAGCTCAGTGTCTTTGGCATTGGTATCCTCACCCTGCAAAACTAGTGATGTCTGAGTCAGGGACCACCAGAGACCACTGAAAGGACTCTTCTGTCTCCCAAGCCTTTGGTGAGGGGGGTGTGATAAAGGGAATCCTTTAGTACTGCCACTGGCCAGAGATAGCTGTTGGAGGCTTTTCACGCTGGGTGGCATTCAGTTGTGGAGTAAAACGCTTATACTTGTAGGATAATGTAAGCATTTGGAGTAAGAATGGATTCTTCAATTGTTCACCCGTCTACGTCTCTTTATGGGGTTGAAATCTGGGTTAATTTAATGGCTACAGTTAAGAGATTGAAGGTATAAGTTTGAACTGCTAAACAATTTGTCTTTCCAAATAAGCTGTGGAAAAATCTGGCAGTTAAAATAAGTCTTGGGTGTCACTACCATGTTCATTCACTTTGCAAAAATCATATAATGCAAATTAAATTTTTGCCTTTTCATTGTCCTCTGTGTGGTTTGAAAAAGTCCTACTTCTGATCCATGGAAGTCCAAATGCTAAACCATCTTCTGGTTAAACTAATGTGTGTTTGGTGTGCACTCCCTGAGAAGTTGTTTTGTACCTCACTGAAGCTTAGTCATTGGCAACAAGGCAGATCAGAAACAAAAAGGGGATGCTGAGAGGTCGGATGAGCATAGCATGATGACTCTGCAGAACTTCCCCTTCTCAGGGCCCCAACTTACAATTTCCATAACCAAGTTAATCTCAAGCAGGGCTAGCGAGATATGTTCCAACCAAAGTGCCTTAAATCCTTTCCATACATACAGTATTTATTGTGTCTTTTTACTTTCTCAGCTCCACAAAACGTCTCAAGTCTGTGGAGGATGAGATGGACAGTCCTGGTGAGGAGCCGTTTTATACAAGCCAAGGGCGCTCTCCAGGAAGTGGCAGCCAGTCAAGTGGATGGCATGAAGTGGAGCCAGGTAAGCCATGGCTTTCAGGAGCCCGAGAACGTGATCTTCAGTTGCTCTGTTTTGTTATCAGAATACACTGAATGTTGTATAGAAAAGTGATCAGTTCTGAACATCTTGTAGCTTCTTCTGAGAAAACATTGATCTAATGAAAATATTGTAGTGGTTTTATTGCTCCTGCAGCTGTGAATGTTTCTGTAGTGTGTCACTTCTGTATTTTGGCCAAATATCTGAAGTATTTAAATAATGCAGCAAAAGATAGGCTGTCTTTTTGCTGTCAAAACATCCAGATTCAATTCTGGAATAGCAATGATAATAGCTTAGCAAAAAGCAGTACCTGTCTGGGCTGTGCACTACACTCGTGCTGTTTAAATATCCCTAAACTTACGTGAGGTAGAAGGGCTTTTCAAGCATTATAGAATACTTGAGTTGACTCAGTAATGACTTTTCAGAGACTCACAGGAGGAGTTGTTTTATTAATCTTTAATACCACAAAGTGTGACTGGAGGTTTCATATCAAAATAGGTATCACTGTGTGTTACACTTCATAAGGTTTAGGAAGCAGTTCTTCTGCCTCTTCTCAGTTAATATTTGTGTGTGACCTTTCTTGGTGATCATCTTTTGGATTATGTTATGTTATTCACTTAGCTGTCTGTTGATCATGTATCCTGAGATCATCTGGGTGCTTAATACTATTGGGAATGTTTTTGTGGGTCAGTGCGACACACGTAAGTGAAGGCAATGCCTCAGTTTTGCTTACAACTGAATGATCAAGCATTTCTTGCCAATAAAAGTAACACAAGCCTGATTTGTTAGATGAAGGCAAGCCATGCTTTCATCTGCAGCCTCCCAGTGTTGGAGAAGGCCCTCTAAATGGCCCAAAAGATCTTTTGCGGTATCGGGGGGTTTTCTCTCGTGTTTGTTTGGATTTAGAATTGTATGGTTTTGGTTTATTTTGAAATGACACATTCTTGTCCAAGGCACTGTGTGTAATGAACTATATAGCACAGAAAAGTAAATTCAACCTGAACAGCATTAAAATCAGTTCTGTGGGCACTTGGCCAGCCACCTATATCCTTCATCATGTGGGAAACATACCCACGGCTTTCTCTGGAGACGCTGTGAAACAGCTGTCCTTTATAGCATGCCCAGAAAGTCACCAAATTTGGGCTATTCCAGACTGGGAGGGGACTGATTCCCGTGCCTGGGAGCCCTTGGAGGATCCCCTGCCAGCTGCCCTCTCTCTAATGAGGAGGAGCCAGCTTGTGGGCCCTTATTGAGTGCAGATGTGGCACTTTGGCAGGAGGAGAGGATGGACCTGCGGGCAGACAAGTGCCAGGCTCCCTGTGACTGCCTTGCCGCCACCGTCCCCAGGGCTCTGGTGTTTTCAGTGAGGTGTCCTGCTCAGGAGACACCAGGGACTGTTTTCTCCATCAGCTCCAGGCTCCAGCTGATGTAAGGCAGAGCTTTACCTTGTACTAAACTAGTCTGCTCACAGAGTGGCAAAAACACAAACAAAAGCTTAGTGCCCATTGAAAGGGAGAGATGACAACCTCCTCTGCAGACACAGATGGCTAAAAGCTGACGGGGTCACTCCTTCTACATCATTGTCAGACTGGGGACTAACTCCCCCGAAAGTTTGGAGTACTCCTTAGTGACAAATGTTCTTCATTTGTGCAACAGCCAGAGGTTGGCTATTAATTTTGCTGTCACTTGTGGTGGTTTTCCCCACATGTGGTCATTACCTTTGTCTCATCCAAGCCCTGACTAGATGGCGGCACTGAGCTGCTGAGCTGGACAAGAGAAGTACCTAAAGCCTTACACCTCCAAAGCACCTCCATCACTCTTGGCACCACTGGGTGCCCGTGATGAAGAAGCACAACTGCCCATGTCAGCCTTCCTGAGGTGCTCAGAAAAGCAAGAGCAAGTCAGAGGAAAGAAGGTTCTTTCTTCATCATGACCTTCCTCACTACAGGAAAGTCCCAGATTCTGCGTAGTCTTGCCTGTAAAATGGCAGAAAATCACCTTGCAACATCAGGGATTCAAGCCAGGTACCAACTAGATATAGCTCGGATTCTCCAAGCTATCTATCACTGTCACAGCTATGAATAAAAGAGCTTTTTCCTGCCTGCGTGGGATGCACTTTCAAACCATCTTTATGCTCTCTCCACGCAGCCCCACCTCAATATTTCTGCCGTGGCTTTCCAGCAGACTGTCCTACAAATTCATTGCCTCAGCTTCTCTGTAAAGGAGGGTCACTGCAAGAGCATGGCTGGCAGAAAGATTGCCCAAAGAGCCACAGCTCGTCACTAGCGAAGGACAAAACAGTACTGAAGTGTCCTTCCATGGCAGGGCAACAGTGGTATGTCACTGGTATGAAGTGCTCCTCACTGAGGGGCACATCCTGCAGTGGTCTGTGCACAGTGTCCTGCTTTACCTCAGAAATCACACGTGGGCCTGATATTAACATCTGGCCCTTTGTGTTAGACATGGATGCTTTATCTCTGGTGTGAAGTGTTTTATGAGTCTTCAATGAGGCATCTGCCTAGAAAATATATTGGTCATCTGAAAGCTATGCAAATGATGTTAACATCTCGTATTACCTGGTGGCTTGCTGCAGCATTCCTCCCTGAGTGAGGAGCTTTGGCGCCTGGACCTGTTTCAGATCCATCCTTTCCAACATCTCTCCTGTCCAGAAAAAGGCCTTATCATTTATTTACTCGGCAGTCAGAATGATGGCACAGTTTTCATACACAATAATATCTGAGCTTCAGGATTTGGGGTTTTTTTTTCAGCGAAATTCACAGTAGAAATTTAAAGACTAAACCCATCTTTTTATTTGACTTGGCATTTCTTCCATGTGGTTCATTTTATGTTGCGTGGGATAATGCAGGTATCAACAGTGCAGAATGATGCTGGTTCAGAAGGCAGGCAGAAGTTTTATCCTGTACTGGCAGAGCAGAATAAGCCAGGTTTCCAAACTCCATAATTAAACTCTGTCCTTTGGGTTACCGGCCAAATGATGGGAGGAGGAAATCAGACCAAGGAAAGGAAGCTTAGACTTGTCTGTGGGATGTCTGTTCTGGCTGGGAAGGAAAGTTTAGAGAGGAGCCAACAGCCAGCCTCCCAGCCCAGTAGGATCCACACCAAAGATAATAATATATCCTTTGGCTTTATTGCCTTTGAGTAGATCGCTTCCTCACAGGAGATTTAGATTTATGCAGAGATAGCTTCTTTGCCTATATGCCTTGACAGGTTTATGGGAGCGAGAGGATGAATATTCTGTCTCTGTGTGTTGCATTTGCTTAATTCTGAGGTGTGCACATGAGAAAAAGTGGGGACTCTAATGCAGTATCTTTATGCACATGTAGACACAGAGGGAAGTGCTCATGGCACAGAGACTGTGAGGAAAAAGATGTTGCCTGGGACAATGCAGGGAAATCAGGTCTGGGTGAGAGGATGCCTCGAGAAACATTACACTTGAAAGAGAGCATAATATTGAAGAGAAGGGCAAAATTAGAGTTTTAGACCATACAGAAGGAAAAATGAGTATAGGGAAGAAAAAGAACAAATGCCAGGAAAACAAAGATTTGACTTCTTAGAAAGGAAATATGAAATGGAATACGTGAACTGCTCTTAGAGCACACTCCAGGCACAGGGTTATTTACCGCCAGCCGTGACTAGTTGCTCTACATCTGTCTACATTTTTCTTCTCTTGAACAAATTCCCTTTTTGGATACTTTCTTCCTGCTTTGCTTCCCTGTGATTGCCCCTGTAAGTGGTCTTTGGAGGGCAGGCTGTATACTCAGAACATATGTGCAAACTGGCAGGAGAACAGAAGAGGACAAAACCACTCTGTGTGCTATTTAGATTAGGCACTGCATGCTTCCCCTGTGCCTACTCTTGGGGTCTCCGCTGTGTGCAGACTACAGGCTGCACCTATTGTCCATCCACAGTCCCTCCTCTGCTTTTACATCCTGGGGTTTGAGGCACCCTGACATCTGTCTCACGAGGAGACTTTGCTGGGTGTAGATCCTAAGAGCCTCACCCACCAGGAACATGACCTTTCCATTCGTGGCTTTTCAGACCCATAGTCATGAGCAGAGGACTCAGCCTTGTGGTTTTTTTACATCTAGATACTTCTTGCAAGCAAGGATATAGCACTCTCCTTATACGTCAAATGTGACAGCCAAAGCAAAAACCAACATCAATTCCATGTTCCTTGTGCTGTGCTCCTTGAGTTTTGCATCCATTTACCTGCACTCGAAAGCTCTTAGGGAGCTCTCAGGCCTAAAAAGGCTGGAGTCTGCCAGAAAAGATGAATTTCCTTTCACAACAGGAAGGCTTAGGAAGTAAAACAAAGCAGACATGTAGTAAATTACTTCTGCTTTTCAAATACCTCTTGCGCTATCCTCCTTCCCATTACTTTATCTCAGCACTTTCAGTACATAACTTGTGTTAACTGAGAAGAAGGGCAAGAGAGGATAAAGATGATGTTAGTAAGAAAATAAGGCAACATCACGCTGGCTTTGAACTCGTGTACAAAGCTCACCCGTGTTCAGTTCTGTGGCAGCTCTGCTTGTAATGGGAGTAAGCCACAATCACAGGTAAAAGTTTTTCATTTTCATAATAAGAGAAGATCCAGTTAATGTATATCAGTATTCCACTTATGCATTTTTATAATGCAGTCTCTTGATTCAGTCCAGGAGTAATATTTGCATTGTGCTCTGTCAGTCACTTTGTAGTGTAGCATATGGATGGTGTTTGCCACTTTTACTTCCATTGCGCTTCTACAGCGTGACATGGCAAAAAAAAAAGCATTTCAGATGCAAATCCCGTTTCTTTACTTAGATCTTGGTGGTACTTGTATTTCCACAAGTTAATTTAGTCCCCAGAGAACAGTAATCTCAGGAAAAGTACATGTTTGTACTCTTTGTGCAAGGAACAGTTAGCTCTGCCTCAATTGTGATCTTGACCAACTTAGAGCACTGCATCCATTTGCAAAATGGGTAGAGTTCTGTGTTCTTTATTCCACTGTAAGACTGGCGAGGCTTTTCGTCCACTATGGTCATCTGCCTTCCCTTGCCCCAGCTGCACCCTGGCTGTTCACTTGCTAGTCACGCTGCAGTAGGCTCTTGTGTGTCGTCTCAAAAATCACAGGAACCAAATGAGACTTCCAGTGCAAAACCCTGAAGGAATTAGTAACCACACTTGCACTGCTTGACTGAAAGACATTTACAATCCCAGGGGCTCATGAAGTTGATAATGTTATATGAACCTGCAGTAAGCTAGAGAGCTCCCTGTTAGGCTGCTGGACACGTCTTTGGTAGTAAAGATGCTATTAAAGCCAGCCTCATGATTGCTCACTGCACCACTCAGCCTAGTGCTGCTTGTTCTCATGTCACCATCTATGGGACTCTCTGAAAATAATTTCTGAGCAATTTCTGTGCAGCTGAGGAGCTGAGATCCTATTTTGAAATATAACCCTTGCAGTGACAGTGACCCCTAACTTAATAGTACTGAGTCTCCCCCCATTGCTGTTACAGAACAGCCCCATGCAGGCAGCCAGTCCAAACTCTTGTTTCCATAACCCTTCTCTCAAATCTGTCTTGGGCTTTCTTCTTAGCAAGATTCTCAGCACACAAGAAAACTTCTCCATATTTACTAAGAAACTTATATTTATGTCTTCTGCATCAGAGAGTCATTCAGGCGTAGATCAGATGACCAAAAGAGCTTGTTTTCAAAGTCTGTTTGGAATTATATCTTGGAAATGCCAGAGCATGTGGTATAAGAGAGATCCTGGATTATGTTCTTTATGCATTCTTTATGCCGTAAACACAGTTGTTGCCTGGCCCTTGCTAGGAGATAAAATATGTATAGTATGTCCCAGCATCAGTGATCTGTCCTAAGGCAAAAGGTGTATGGGCTCATCAAAAGACTTGAGGCCACACACTAACTTAGAGCCCAGAGAAATTTCCAATGATTGTGCTACAGTACTGCCAATGATTCAAAGAACTGACTGTAGAAAATATGATGAAAAAACATGAGAACCATGTATTATACAAAATAAGGAACAGAAGAATAATCTCTTTTTACTGGGAAAACATTCAACTTCAGACCTGGAGTACTCAGTATCAAATCATTCTCTGGCTCCACTTTTCAGTGACTTTCTGTAGTGGACACTTTTGACTGGATTGTAACTAGACACAGGAATTTTGGAATCTTTATTCATTTCCTTAAGCTGAGCTGTTTGGATACTCATAGACCTACTTAAGAAAGACAAAACTAAGGAAAATTCTCTTTTCCTTAGACCAGAGGAGGTCTACATTCAGGATCCTTGCCAGTTATATTTACTCGTTATTTCCCAGATGTGACATTATCTTGCCTTCCAATTCTCAGTGTGTAAAGAAAGGTCAGACGACACACTCATGAGGCCATTAAGATTGTACCTGCCTTGTGCAGCAGCTTCATTACATACCTTGACACATCTATCAGCAGGCTGCAGTGCCATTTTTTCCTCCACTGAACTTAATACCTTAAGACAGTGGGAACATTTCGCAACTGAACAAACCTCCAGCCCACGGCACACTTTGGCTCTGAATGGGAGGTCAGAAACAGATCATGTTTCTCTGGTGGCCAGAACATTTTGGTTTACAGCAGAGAGAATTTCATCAGGCTAATTTGTGCCACTAAGCTGAAGAGATGCCATGAGCAATGTGGCAGACAGAACCTGTTGCCTCTCAGGTTCACACACACTTCTACATCATTTTCTCTGAAAAACTTTTTCTGAGCTTTGTTTGACTGTGTACTGTGACTAGATCTTCTGCTTCCCTTCACCCGTGGCCCATTCCCATTCAGACCTGTACATCATCTCATTTCCAAGGCTTTGTACAGTTTCTATATTTTTCCCCACTCTTACAGACTCTCTCAGCATCCCTGTTCTGCCACAGCCAAGAAGCAGAGCATTCTTGGGCCTCTGATATCTTTCATGCTTCTTTTACTGGTACATGGAATTAAACATGGCCCCGTGGGCATGCTACCTCCTAAAGAGTTGTTTCCACGTGAACAGGTAGATGCCTGGAGCCAAGCATGTGATGGGAGCGTACTTCAGGGAATTCCAGCTACTGTAGAATACAGAGCTTTTCTTAAATGTCTTTTTGCTTTCATAGAGTCCATGTGTTCCCTTATCCCTGCTCTCTGCATTACAGTATCCCATCAAAACACAAGCTGCCCAGTGGTTTGCAAGAACATGAGATTTTTCTTTTCTTCTAAGAGCAATAACACTTATCAACTTTTACTGAAATACCATATCAGCTCCTTGTCACTGGCAGTCTACAGTTCCTGCCGCTAAAAGTTTAATGCATTTACAGGAGCACTTAGACATCAAGACTTTGATATCACAATCTGTTAGTCACAGGTGCTACATGATAGGTTTGTGTTAGCACATTATAGATCTTTTATCAGATACTGCACAAAATGTGTGTGTTTCTCTGCCAGGCAATCAGAATCAGACTGCTGCATAGTTGATGAGTTACCAGTATAAGTTGTTGTTTATTTTAAACAGAACTTTTCCAGACCTGCACCTTAATGGATAACTTCAACTCTTAACTGGTCAAGGCCAGCAAAGATCAAGAACATAAAGTGAGCCAGGAAAAATGCAGCAGGTCAATACTGGTGCTTTGAGCATTGTCAGTCTTTTGCAGTAACATCAAGTCAAATGATTAACACCACTCTTTTGCTGTAACAGACACAGTAATTTTGACAGCAGGTTACAACTGGATCAATAGCTCAGCTTTTCTTTGGCAATTTACATAGTAGCATAAGACTTGTGACAACATGCCACACTGATGGCATCACAGCCTCACAGTCATGGAAGGAAGTTTAGAGGTGAGGAAAGAAACACTGATTGAAAAGTCAGTGCAGATTGAAAAGTCCTCAATGTTTTCACATCTATCAGAGGCTCCTTTTTTCCTCTCAGATACTGGGTAACACAATTAACTTGGCCCTGAGATTCAGCCTAAACTCTACTTTCCATTTTTAACAAAATTAATAATCCCATGCAACTGTTAGAGCACATGCCTCAGCTTTGCTGTAATCCCTTAAGGAAAACATCCCTTCAGTATTGGTCCTGGAAAAGTCAGTCAGTGTTGTGGCTTTGCTTCTTGTATCTAATTCCAGATGTCAGGAAATGCATCGCTTAAAAATGACTATGGAGCTGTAGGAGCTCTGAGTTAAAAACTACAGAAAGAGTTTCATTTCAGATATCAAGTTAAAACTCTGTTTTCAACTGGCCCACATGTACTATTTTCACTGACAAATGGCCAAGTTAAAAGCAGATCTTCTGTGTGCTGTGACAACCATAAGATAAGCTGTTTCTGGTTCCAGACATGATTAGCATCATCTGAGTAATTTTTCAGATTGATAGGAAAGACATAGCATGTGGAAGACTATTCCCTGACAAAAGTTGGACTGATGCCTCTTGATGACAATGGGATTCCTGTGATGCAGTGGTAGTCCACAGACCTTGTGTCTCCAGCCATCCTTGCTGGCTGAGATGTATTCTGCCACCCATTCTGTTTCACATCCACACATAAAGCAAAGCCAGTGATGGGGTTTGTGCTTCCCTTTGACACCAAGTGAGAACTAGAGGGTTCCTTGGTATTGGGACAAAAGCAGACACTTTCTGCATGTTTTCAGAGGTGAGCTCGGAAGGACAGAAGCACCCTCTTTGAATATATCTGTGCATTTCCTGTCTTTCAGATATGAATCTTTGTGAGCTCCAGACAGACCTCCTCTGATGCAGTTATCCTTAAGATCATCTGATAGCATGGCATGGGACTGTTTAACTGCAAAATGAGATTAAACACACTGAAAGTATTGTACCTGTCTTCCAAAAGTTGAACTAGTTTTCTTGTTTGCTTCTGGGACCAGTTCAGGATGTTTGAGTCAGATCTATAAACTCTTGTATAGATTAGATCTTGGTTAGGAAATGGACTGTATTCCTTTCATGTGCCGTCTTAGCAGTTGAGATCAGCAGACCCACTTTTTCTAATGTGTTTGGGAAGCAGAAGCAATATTTTATCTCCTGTGGTATGCTGCTGGTACAGAAATGTTCAGTCTTATTAATTCTTCAGGACACGGGAAAAGTCTTCATCACCTGTGTAGGCAGTCATGGGAAAAGACACACTGCAAAGACTGCATTGCACTCTTTGGGGTTTTGTTCTTTTGGAGGCAGATGGAAAATATTAGTAGTCTTCAGAGCCAATATACAGTACATATTGAGAGCCAGTAAATGATGCATATTATTGCAAATTCCCATGTACTTCTGCATTTTATAAAATGAATAACTAAAATACTCACCTAGCCAGATCAGTTCCCCAAGGGATGCACATTTCCAAGGAGAGGACAAACCAAAAACACAGAACAGGACACAAATTAGTGGAATGGAATGGCTTCAGTGTTTGAAACAAATGGTTTTAGGTTCACTGATTAAGGACCATGACCTCCTTTTGCATCAGTCAAGGCAACTGTGAAACTTTGTGAAAGCAGCTCACCACAAAGCAGATGCTGGGCTATCTTAGGTAAATAAATTACCAAAAAATAATAATAAAGAGCTCCACTACACATTTTACAAAGCACAGCTGTGTAAATATTGCATGAGACAGAGGAGAGGGGGAGAGATGTAACATACACCCTTTTTTATGCAGAAGTTCTGCTCTCAGCACTCTTTATTAACATTCCCAGTACAACCATCACTCCACTGCGAAGCCCACAGAGTGGCTACTGTGCTCCATGCACACATTTTGATCTTTGCTTTAGAGGAGAAAACAGGCTTGATTTTAAAGGAAACGTTTCACCCAAAGTTAAATCGTGCAGTGAGAGGTGTTGGAGGACAAAGAGAAGATGATACAGGACCGGGAACAGGAAGCAGACCCTATCACACCTCATTTTTCCGTTCCCTTTCCCACACTGTGTCTGCCACACTGACTCGAGGTGCTCTCCTGCTTCTGTTCAAGTGAGGAACAACCCTGAGATCTTCATTTCATTGAGTTGGATACCTGCTGCAATTTTACTATTCCTCAGCTGCCATGTACAGCACATTCCAGCCTACAAAGCTGTGAATCTGCCCACAAAGAAGAAAAAAATGGCTCTTCCCAGCTAGACTGAAGGCTCACCTAGCTCAGAGTGCTGTCAGGGATAGTACTGGATACTTAAGGAAAGAATACAACAGCAAGACAGGCATCCAGTGAGACTTTTCGGTCTCATGGATTTTGGTAGCAAGCAGCTTGGTTTCATGAGCCAGAGCCTCTGTTCACTTCTTTGTGTTTAACATCTTTCAGTAGACTTTTCTTTCAGAGATATGCTCGGATGTTTTTAACCCATTCTTTATTTTCGGCTTCCACAACATCCTGCGGCAGCAAGTTCCAGTTTTACTCAGTCCTGTGTAAGGAAGAACCACTTCTTTTGTCTGTCGCCTGGTCATTTTGCTTGATCCTCCTTAGTGTTTGTTTGTTTGTTTGTTTATTGCCAGAAGTTGTGAATAAATCACTCCCTGGTTACTTTCTTTGAAGTTAAATGCTGCCCCAACACTTTGACCGCAGCAGCGAGCGAGTGTAGGAAAGCAGAGAAATCTGTCTAGCAGCCTGTTAGCTCAGGTAACAGTTTGGCTGAGTGGCTGCAGAGCCATCCTATACCTCCAGGAATGTATATGTGCTGTGATAGCAGCTGTGGTGTTCACAGGGTAGCCTGTGACCTTGACCCATAACCCCAGAGCTTACAGCATGAATGCAGTGCTACCCCATACAGCCGAGCCCCGCTGCAGCGACTGTAAAAGAACACTGCAGCCTAAATAAGGGATGCTGTTTAAGTACTCCTGATTTTCTTTCTCTTTCCAGCCTCATAAAGTCTTAAAAGTACAGCAGTGTCTTCAGCTACACGCAGGTTTTTTTGTGATTTCACTGTTGTCTTACTGAAAGGAGAGCAGGTAATCCATAGCATCCTCCAGCTCTGCTTGCCCACGCTGCCCTTGCACAGCCTGCAGCCTTACTCAGACCATCCTTTCTACTGTTGTCTTACATCAGTGGCTGCTGCTGTTTTTAGTGTGATAGCCATCAAAAAGCATAACATAAGCCGTCCTGTTGCTAAAATTAGCTGGAAAATTATAGGATGTCTTATTGTTTTGTGCGCAGTCTTCATTTGCCTCACTAGGATTTGCATGTGGATCTTTGAACCCACAAAAGCCCATAAAGGGAAACGGTACCTGTAGTCCTCATGTCCAAGAGCAGCGTTCTTGGAAAGAATGGGACTGTTTTATATCAGCAAGGGTTGGAGACAAAGTCTTAGTTTCCACCTGTAGGAGAGAAATACCTTTTATTTTTTTTTTCTTTTACGGTAAGGATTTACAATCAGTGAGCTCCAAAAAATATAAATGTATGGCTTATCTTTCTTTGTACTTAGTGTAACATCCCATTTTATTACAGTGGCCCACGTTTGTCTCTGGGAGTATGATCTGTGATGCAGTACACTAATGCACTACCTTACTCCAAACAGGAGAAAGCACTTTGGATGTAGTCCAGATTTAACCCTGTCCTAGGGCTTGCCTTTGCTGTGAGCCAAAATACCAGCAAATCAAAGTAAAGCATCATCCCAACTCTCCCTCTGAACTTGGCCTAGGTGTGAGGTGCATCTGTGAAGCAAGGGGTAGTGATCATCCTCACTTGTTTCTTCACACCTCTAATCTCACTCTGCCCTTTCAGTCCTTTCAACTTGCATCTCTTTTTCCATTCATTTAGTGAAAACCTGCTCGGCCACACCTAATGTGAATGTGCTGTTCCAGAAGCTACTTCTGACTGTCAAACTACAGGTTTGACATCTGACATCAAAATGATCCATGAAAAGAGTCCTGTCATCCAGGCAGAATTGCAAATACTGGCCACTAGGAGATTTTAAAAATTAAAGGATCCTCCAAACAACTGTGTTTCTTATGCAAATCCCTAGCCAAATGGGAACTCGTAAGTGTTAAATTAATCGATTGCTCTCTGTTAAAAAACAATCATTTAGAAACCCAGTAATTTTGGGGGACAGGTTTCCAGAGAGCTAAGAGGTCTTACAAACAACATTTCTCCCACGTCCTGTGAACTGTTGTGCTGTTGTGGTTGCACAGTGCTATTTCTGGACTTCTACAGGATTTTTCTCTTTACTGTTATGTGGAAAACCCTGAATGAAAACTGGGCACTTGATACAGAGTAAACAGTGGCAGTGACTGAATAGAAACCTAATGTCAAATATACAGCCACTCTGGAAAGTGAAAATCCATTGCTTGCTCATCTCTTCCAGTTGTTGCCTTCTTAAGTCTATTATTCATAAAATTAGCTATTTCAGAATACATAGAAACATTATTTTTTATATTCATAGCACCACTTAAAAAAAATGGTTAAAAATCGATTTGCTGGCCTCTTGGGGAAATGCTGTAATGTTTTTGGCTGTCTCCTATTTTCTGCTGCCAGCTAAAAGTACCATCTGGCTTGTTTAGGGCCCTTTTCCATATCAGGTGCTTCCAAAATTCTCCCCAACCAGAGGATTTTTTCATTGGGTTGCTTTGCCTGCTGAGGCATGTGTCCTGGGCTGGGAATCCTACTGCTTCTGTTCCCTGCCATCTTGCTGACGGTGGTGTGTGTATGTTTGGGCACAGATCTTGCTGCCTCTCTCCCGAGGACATTTGCATCATTGTCAGCTGCACATATTAAATTGATATGCAGGGCTCAGAAACACGTATCCCGTCTTTTGTCCCTTTGTTTGTGCAATTGTTGTGGTTTTAATTCTTCTTTGACACCTGGAATATCACAAAGCTGCTGATAATCTGTTGGCTACTAAGGGAAGTGACATTGATAGAAGGATAATGTGTGTCAGACTTATATCTAGATAATTGCAGACACACCCCAAACCCTCGCAGCTCAGGGAATGAATATCCTAAATCCATTATTAATTTGGAGAGTCATATGTGGCAGTTGGCTGCAGTGTCATCCTCCCGCTGCAAGAGCCTCTTGCAAGGGATTTTAAGACAGTTTGGTTGAATTCTCCGCGTTGCTTTGTCCAGTTGTGCCTAATACGCGTCAATTTTGGTACATTCTTGCTGCCATTTCGTGGCAGGCGTGAGGAGCTGTAACAAAATGGGGTTGACATCCTACCTCCTCACCCAAGGAAGCTTCCCATGTGCCATCTCCCGCACAGGCGTAAGGCACCAAGAGGATGAGAGCTGAGGCACTGAACGTGGTGCCAGTCGACGGTGACACCTCCTCCTCAGGGTTCTTTGTTTTTCCAGTTTGCCTTTTTGCTGAACTAGAAATCTACCCTCAAAGGATTTATGAGTAGGTTTGAAGGATTGTAGTTGCTAAGTATAGGCTTGTGATCGTATGGAAAGATGGAGGGTGTTTTGAAATGGATACTGCCGTAAGCTGTCTTGTCCTGTTTCTGAAATGATCTGTGCCATACGCTGCCGACTTTTCCTGTCCATCCATTAAAAAGTGAATCATGAAGAGTGCTGAGACAAACAGATAGCAGTTTAACCTTGTTAGTAAATATCAAGTAGCCGATATATACTGCTAGAACGTTACATCACAGCCTTCCTCTTCAATATAAGTTCATGAAATTATCTTGTTACTATATAAACTGCCTTCACTGTGTACATTCTTCCAGAGGTTTATTGTTCTCTACGTGTTGGCCCAGTAGCATGACTCTGAAGAGTCAGTTCACAATGTGGTGAATTTTAAAGACTTGGGAGATGGCCACGTCTGTTTTTTTCAGCAAAGGAATGAGAGCTTGGGTTGGTTTTTCTCTTTTTCTTAAGGTATTAAAAGTATCAAGAGATATGCTGAAATGAAAAGGAAGTAATAACTAAAGACCAAATGGGAAGTAAGGCCTCAGAGTACTGACTTTATTTGCTTCTTTCCCACCAAATATTAATATTTTAAGTCCAAGTTCACGTTTTAAATCAAATAAACCTGTTTGGTGAACTAGCAAGATGCTTGAGCTATATCACACATTATTCATTTATTTTTGAGTGAGTGCAATAAAAATTTTACAAGCTGTAATCTTGTTCTTTTAATAGAGGGAAAACTATGCAGAATATGTTGCTTAGAGTATTAGATAAGCTGCAGTGTGTTAATCAAATATTTTCATGATATGAGGGCAGTTGAGAAAACAGTACAATTTTTGCTAATGGCACTGGTAAGTAAACGGATCTATCATTACATTGTCATGAAAAGTGACATTGAGCAGAAACACCCTGCCAATCCCTAGAAGATAAGTATTTAATGTAATTAGACAGACACTGTCTCCTTTGTTGAACGTAACATTAATCACCCAGAGAAGTCCAACTTTATACGAAATGGCTTTTTCTGATATGTCTTTGAATTAGAAAGCTCCTCACACGGTCGTGTCACGATGATGTATTTGAAGAAATGACTCTAGCCGCACAGTTTTCCTTACCACATATCTTGCTGTTCTGTGTTTCGTGGTACTATTTATTTGTATTTAGCAATGTTACATTGTATAGCCGTGTTTCTAAGCCTAGAAACCTACAAGCCTTTGGGAGCTGAACCTCTTTGAAAGAGTTAACGCATTATTCAACCTGTGAAATACCAAAGAAACACAAACAGCTTCCATTATGTTCTTCAGCTCTTCCTATGTGGTGTTAGCACGGGTTCATTGTTACTGCACGAGCATAACATTCCTTGCCTCGAATGCTAGTTCATAATATCACACAAAACCAGAACTTCTCTCTATGAAAATCTCATTGTTAAATTGATGAAAATGTTGCCCCCTTCCAGAATTCATTGGCACTACATTTTTACTCTTTTTTTTTTTCCTTCTCCTCTGTTGTCTGTAATTTGTACTGTGCAATGCTGTCTGGTTATGAACTGGTATCAACTTGAATCAGTGCACAGCTGTGTCTTCCCACCTTCTCAGTGGTGCAGAGGGCTTTGAAGAGAAAGAATAGGATTTAGTCAGAGATGACAACAGACTTCACTGAGTAACAGGTGGAGGTCAAGTCGGTTTATTTGTTGGGATGAACAGAGTGCAGAGATGAAAAATCTTTGCCATAATAAGGTTTAGGAAGAAAATGCTGACTAGTATAAGCTTTGATTCTAGCTGACAGTTCCTTTTCTAGTGTTCATTACTTGATTTCACACTTCTTGCAATTCGAAGAGGCTTAAAATTATATTTCTGCTCTCCTCTATAAAACTTTCTGATCACTTTCTAATTTTTACTCTAAGTAAAGTTATAGAGACTCCCTAATATATCACTCCTACCTTTAGATTCTTACAAAGTCCATATGCCAACAAAAATGTACGGATGAGCTTTGGTTTTTTTAGACACCTGCTTTTACTGGTTCTCTTTATAAACTACGTCAAAATTTCACACGTAGATGCCAATTTGATTAGAAGAGTAAAACTGCATTTAAATAACAAAACCCTCCGCTGAAAATGGGTAGAAAATAAGCAGGATGTTTAAGAGGTCACCATCCCTGCCTGGGCATATGGGGTTTTTATGTTCCGGGTAGCAGCATTAATGAAGCTTCACCACCCCAGCGTGCTAAGTTTCAATCACCAAGTGCCGGTGAGCCGTGCTCCATCCTGAAAGGGAGGCACAGCAAGACCGCAGATAATCAGAGCAGAACGTCCTGCATTGTGTGGCAGTGCTGGGACTGTGATGACCTGTCGGCAGCATTGCATATCAATGCAGTATCACAAAGGGATTTCAGAGGGCTGAGCTGTAAGTGTGGAGTCTCTCCTAGGTTAGCCTCCTGCCCTTCCTCTGTGCCAGCTGCTGGGAGGGAAAGGTAGGCATGTCTCCCTTCCTACCCTTTTTCTTCCACTACCACCACCTGCTTCCTACCTGCTGGAGTGGGCAGAATAGGAGTATCTTTAGCCATTTGCTAAAATCTTCCCCCTCAGACTTTCTGTTACTTCTGCATTCATTCTTTGCAGGAAGAGGAAACTCACTGGTCAAACCCTTGGACACCAGAATAGTTGCATGCAGTTTCCCAGGGAGCCAGATAGCTCTAAAGCTTCCCAGTGAGTGACAGTTTCTCTCTTCTATTCTTCTGAACCATGTGTTTTACACATATACTGAAAAATGTTAATATCAATTTACAGCCAGATTCTTGCTTTAAAATATATATATATATATATAAATTCTCCCAAAGTATATACACTTAGAGCACCTCAGCACACATGTCACTTTTTTACGAAGGAAAAAGTGTTGGATGCTCTTATACACATAACACCATTGGGCCTGAAAGCTGTTAGCTCGTTCAGAGTTAGTGGCAAGAGCAGTGGACTTGCCAGCACCAAACTGTGAAACCTTTTTTGTGTGACTAGTAGAAATACCATGGGGGTAGAAATCAAAAAAAAAAAAAAAAAAAAAAGGGGGGGGGGGGGGTGTAAATCTGTGCATTTGGATTTGAGTATCTTCAATAACATGATGTCAGCTTTGTCCTAGAAGTCCTTGAATCACAAATCGTTGGAGGCTGGGAGAGTATTTTGGAGAATTATCACTGTATGCTTTCCCTGGTCTTTTACTCTTTTCTAGGCATCTGTTAGTTACCACTGTCAGAGAGAGGGTTCTGGGCTAGGTGGATCTCTGTAATCTGATTTGGCATGGCTATTTTTCTGTGTTCCTAAGCTCATGAGATCAAGTTATGTAGAGTTATTTCATAATGCCAGAGCAGCAGTTTCTGAGGTTTGACAAAGCTATCTAGCAAAGTGTCTGATAAAAGAAAAATCCTGTCCCATACTGTAGCTTTCTTGGTCCAGTGAAGCAGCATCCTCATGCATACACATCTTGTAAAGTTCCTTCTGATAGCTCCCTCTATCCCTTCATTTTTGTAAGCTAAAGTGCCATTTTCCTTTTTACAGTTTAATTGAACTTAAACACACCCATTTTCTGCAATGTGGTATTTTGGTAATTTCACTATTCTCTCATAAGTTTTTCCCTTAAGCAAACTGAAAGCTTCCCCTTTATCACTTCACTGGGCCAAGATTTCACACAGTATCCTGCTTGCTACAAAATATGATAGTGTTCTCTCTCACCTTGTTTCTTTTTTTCTTCTTTTACTTTCTTTTATAAAATCAGGATATCTAAGAAACCCCGAACACCGCGGAGCACTACATGGTGGGTGTGCTTATTCAAACAATGCCAATGCTCTTGTTCTCGGTGCATAGACATTTTGTGTTGGTTGGGGAGAGATGTACCAGGTGCCCCTTTCGTGTGGATTCTCCGGAGTCTAGGAAGGAGAGAGCTCGTGGTGAACGCTTTGCCAGAGTGACAGTACTGGAGGGAGCGCTTACATGTTACCTCTGCCCTTCCCATGCCTGGTTCCATGAAGCTTGCAGGGACTTTTTCTGCCTCTCTGTCAGCTGTGATTTAAATTTCTCAGGAGATGAGAAAGTTGTTGGGTATACGACACCAGCAGGCCTACAGGTCCGACACGCTCCTCTGGAAATGGTGCCAAGGCTAAACTGCTGTGCTCAGCCTTCTCTGCAGCAGGAGCGTTTCACTTCTCCCAGGGAGATTCCTTGTTCCTCCCAGAATCCTAAAACCATTGAGAGTGCAGAAAAATGAGATTAATTTCCTCTGTATGGTATCAGCTGCCTGATCTGTTGGGAAGCAGTTGAGCCCTGTGTGGCCTGGGTGCTGCCAAACCTTCTGTAGGAGGTGCAGGTTAGCCGTGCCATCCCAGTGGGCACTCACCACCGTGCAATTGGCAACCAGCACTCCCCAGGAGAAGAGCACAGCAGCTGTAGGTCAGCCACAAATTCTTGTATGTGTTACAAAGGAATGAGATGACTGCTCAGTCCTTTGACTGCCAAACCTAGGCAGTCATATGGTAAAAATACCAAGAACCACTGGACAGCAATACATAACAGCTCCATGAGTACACTCTTGACCTGTCAAATTATAAATCCATTTCAGCTTGGTACAACGCACATGAATTCGGTTTGCAACTCTTTCTTACTTTGGAATAAGGTATAAACTCTTCACCTCAAATTGTGCAGAAATAAGGTGACTTTACAGTACATGGTAAATTACCTGAGCTATTTTCTGTCCTGACCACAGCTCTTTTAATTAATTAAAGCATATGTTCAATGGCAGAGTATACCAATTAAGTCTTCAATATTAACACCAAACTTAGTCTTGTCATCATAAAAGTCATTTAAAAACGTGACCATGTAGTAACTGTAGGTTACAGGTTGAAAAAAAATCAGCATATTTACCCATCTCCATCTCAAGTCTCCAGCATTTAGCAGCCATCATTGTTATATACAGCCTGAAGAGCCAGTGATCTTCTGAGGACATGCAAATAATGAGCAAATGATTTTTGACAAAACAAGTTGGGCAAAAAAAAAACAATCCCAAAAAAACACCCAAACCAGGAAATTTGACTTCATCCTCTTCATTTACTAAAATTCCCTTTAGTATCACTTGCAATTTAGCATCCATATGCATCTCAGGAAGATATAGTTGAAACATAAATCTATTCTGGGTCTTTTACTTGCAAAAATATCATACCTCAGCTATAATCATATGCAAAGACTTTTTAGAGGGCTTTGTAAATGCCATCCAAATTTATGATGGCATTTTTTGCCTTACAGCTATAGATGTTCCATCCCCAAAGCACCCACATAAAGGTATATTCTCCTATGGATGGCTGCAGTTTGTCCCTGCTGCTGTATCTAATTTGCCAAGTATGCTGAAAAACTCTCAGATAACATTTGAAGTGAAACAAATGTAGTCATGAATTTGAGACAAGGTGTCTAAAGACATCATTAGAAATTTCTTTTAATTCTCAATGTAATACACACTTTTACAATGAAAAATGAAACAAACATTAAATCGAAAGGAAAATTGAGCTGTTGTCTTGCTCTTTATTACATTTCTCCTTGAAGTTTTTAAATGTAAAACTTGTTAAATTGTATTTTGAAGAAATTGGTGATAGGTTGAGTTGTAGTTTATTAGTTACTGAAAGAATCACTTGGGTGACAAAGCAGGAATGAAAGCTGACCTGAGAGTTGTTTTAAAACAATTCAGATGGCCCTGCAAGCACAGACACAAAGGCAATACACTCTATGGGAACATTGCATCAAACAATTTCAGGCAGATTTTAACGGGA
Organism: Urocolius indicus; assembly: GCA_013401255.1. Lineage (NCBI taxonomy): Eukaryota > Metazoa > Chordata > Aves > Coliiformes > Coliidae > Urocolius > Urocolius indicus. Next base: position 100,550 of record WBNH01011794.1, on the reverse strand, counting down.
TAGGGTTTGACACCAACAGTGAAGATTGAAGCACTCAGATTTGAAATTCTGCAGGCAAGATTTTCCATCAGTATGAGCTTGTTTTTCTCCTTTGGAAATGGAACAGAGCTCATTTACAAAAGAGAAATTTCAACCTTCTATTTTTCCTAAGTGACATCAGAATTTTGATTCTAACTTGAATTATCATTTTTGGCTAAAATTTGCTGAGGAGTCAAAAAGCATTTAAACCCTAAAGCCATTGAATCCATTTAATGCGCCTTTGGCACCTCTCTCTCAGTCCTTTCTGAACATTCTGGTCCTCATTTTAATCAACTTATTTTTATTAAGTTCTTTGGCTCATTTACTTGTACGTGCATTTGCTGTATTTTATTTGGAACATTTCTTTTGTAGTGTCTTGAAAAAGAGTTGTGACATTTCTTTTGGATAGCTTCTTAAGTATCTGGCAGTCACCTATGATGCGATGTTGATGGGTACGGATAGATTAGCTCTGTTTTCCTGATGATCTGTCAGATGTCGAGTTCTGAGGAGACTGGTTGTGTGTGTTGGTGATGCATATGCAGTAGTTTGATAAGTGGATAGAGGGGGAACTTGCTTTCTTTTTTTTCCTTCTGTAGAATCACTGTTTATTAAGCTGGATTTAGTCTTGTGGAGCGAGGTACTCACTGGCAGGTAGTTAATCAGTGATCATGGTAACTCAGAATACGACCAGGAGAGCGAGTATCCATCCAGAAGGCAGAAACTAAAGAGCACTTCATTAGGATGAGTGAATTTCCATCTGTGTTGTGTTTTGTGTATACTGGAGCAACTAATACAGTAAACTGATGGATGGCAGTTAGTGTGATCGTATCTCAGCTGATGACAAAGTTTGTTTGGCAGTGGGTAGAACAGACTTACTGTGACTGACAGTAGTATAGCCTTCAAATTTTCAAGAAGCTTGAAGTTAAGAATTCCCCAGGACAAAAAAAAAAAAAAAAAAAAATCATCTGTTCAGCATTGATACTGATTTCAGTGAAAGTGCTGGAATCATTTGCACAGAAGGATGAAAATTCCTTGAAAAATTCTTCCCATATATCATTTTTGTTCCTTCAACAGCCAACTTGTTTTTCTGCATCATCTGTTCATTCTGCATGTTGTTGAGTTCATGATCCACCTGGTAATATCTGAGCTTCCACGATTCCTTCTCATAGTGTCCCTTGAGAATGAAGATCCCGACCATGTTTTGTCCATAGCTTTTGTTATGAAATCTCCATCTAGGGTCTAGTAGCAGAGAGCTACTGAGAATATTGGGGTGATCATCCAGTAGTCGTCTGTGGAGATGTATATTAGCTGGTCTACCAATGTGGCTAACTTGAGATGGAGGTATTGTTTAAGATATGTGCAGTCAGAATAATGTTGGTAATTAACCGAGTGAAATTGGACGGATTTACAGATACAGATACTCCTGTAGATTTGAAGGCAAGGGGAATTGTTCTCCTTTTACACTGCTGTGACTCCATCAGAGTGAATCCTAATTTCAGTACCTTTGTTAGTAAGGTGCCTAGGTATATGGAAAATAGGTTCACAGCTGTTTATTTGTTCTGGGAAGGATTTGTGCATTTGGTTCTCACGCATCATTTTCTGGTCCATTCAAGTATATAACAGCCTCACACATGACCATTTGAAGATCTTTAGCTGTACTCAAGGAAGACTCTTATGTGGTGCATTTCTAGTACTGGCAAATATAAGGAGGCAGAGGAATTAAACCCATCACAATGCTCCAATGCCCCTTAGAAGATGAGGAACACGAAGTATTCCCATGCACTCACTGATTATACTTGGGCTGGAGGTTTGCGAAGTGCAGAGTTTTGGCAAGTCTTACTGCGGGACTTCAACATCCGGCCAATGGCTCCAGTAACCAGAGTCTCTCCAGGACAAGGATCCCATTTACGCTTGCATTGTGCATTGAGCAGGAGGGTGTGATGCATGATGTGGAATGAAAAACATAACTCGTGTGTTGAGGGAAATGCCAAATTAATGAAAATTCAGAAAGCTCTAATGTTGAAAAGGCACACAAATTCCTTGATAGAAATATAATGCTGCTAACAGTTTCAAGATTATTGTTGTCTGAATTTTCTGCTTATTGTGTACTGCAATTAAAATCCTTTTCAGCTGGAAAACCAATGTCAATATTTCCTTTTGGAAAAAAAAAATCCAAAAGTACACATCTTGTTCCATTTAGCACCATCATGGTCTTTGATCTGGTTCCCTCTGTCCAGTGGGGGGAGTGGGGTGGGGGAAAGAAGTGGATTCCTGTTAATTGGAGCAGGCTAAGACCATATATGTTTGACATGCACATACTTACAGAATCACATGAACACAAGTACAGTAAGTTAAAGTAACACACCCACTCAGGCTTCCATCTGTGTTTTATGCCACAAATCCCTTTATTTTCTTTTTTATTTAGCATTTAACTTTTCCATTTATTTTGAAGTTAAAAGCTGCCATAAGATGAAAATAGACCAAGTCTGATTTTCTTCTCTTGCACTCTAAATAACGTTCAGAGGAGACTCAGACCTGAACGAGGAGATCTGTGTTTCCTGAAAGTGTGTGACTGTGATTTGGACAACAGTCCCGTACACAGAATAGTAAGAAACACTTTTCAATCCCACCTGGGTTACCCAGCCATTGTGTTCTGGCTGTTCTTGTTTATTCCTTGCTCAGAGCAGATGGATGGAGAGAGGCAGGGAACGGGGAGGATCCTTGGCTCCATTCCCTATTCACCGGCCAGCGCAGCTGAGGCAGGTTTGGGGGATATTGTAATTTGTTGCTGCCCTGCACCAGAGAGGAGACAGAGGAGAGCTGGGACTCAGAGGGGTCCTTAGGGGTTAGCACTGCCCTTTCTCTGGGGCCACGTGAAGTGCTGAAATCTAGACTTCAGTGCAGTGATCCCCAATATTCATTAGCTCTTGAGAGCAATGCTGAGGAAAGCCATGCAAGGCAGCAGCCTCCTCCATGGGCTCTGCCTGGGGTAGCTTCAGTTTTAACTTTTTAATTTCCTGCATCCCTGAGCAACACAGGAGGGGAAGCTTTGGTCTGGGGACCACTAAATGTGTTAAAACTCATTAGGTACGAAACAGAAGACCTTTAAAACTAGCCAAGAGTCAAACGTGGGTGTCAAAAATTAAACACCTAATTCCATATTTAGCCGTTTATCTTAGTTCCCGCCTCACAATTGTTAATCTACACCGTGCCATCTCATAGGTGGCCTGATTTTCATAGGCACTGGGCACCTACAAGGCTAACTAACTCAAGTATTGAGACTACTTACCCCTAAGAGTGAGACTTGTAGTATCAGATTCAAATGTTTTCTGGGTGATTAGATCAGAGTTCCCCTCTCTCTTTGCTCTCAGCTTCTGAAAGGAGCTTCAATAGAATGACCAGCATTGTAACATATGGCTTAGCAAGAGGGGGAAAAGAAGAAGAAGAAGAGAAAATGAGTATTAGAAATGGATGGACTAAAGAATATGCAGGATATATCAGGCACATTAACCAAACATATGGTGCTAAATGAGATCTTTTTTTTTTTTTTTTAAATTGCAAAAAAATTGACATTCCTGGCAGTCTCAAGGATAATGTGACATGGCTGTGATAAATTTAGAAGAATGGGACATATTTTGGCTTGTTCTTGGAAACCTTTTTCTTGCATGCCGACTGTATTTCTTCTTTTATTAACCCATTCAAAGAATGTTTGAATTTTGCTGCTAGAGCACCACGCTTAGCGCAACATAAAATGTGAATGATGCTAATTGCTTTGCACTGCCTAACTTTCTGTCATAGCCTCCCATCTTAAAGGACAAAACATGCTTTGGAAATGAGCTGGCAAGCTCGTCTTATTCTTTCTCTTGGTCAATATTAAGTGATGTAATTAAGCTCCTGTTTGCATATTCTTCTGAACTAGGAAGCAGCCATTTTTTTTTCTTGAGATCTGATGGATATGATCACTCAAAACAAAATGTGTCGTTACAAACCTCCAACAAAACGAAAACATGTTAGAGTTGGACTGTTCCAAACTGATACGTTTAAGAATACCCTGAAATAATAAAAACCAAACCCACAACAAACACAGTAGTGGTAATGCTGGCAATCAGAATGATCATAACAAGCTACTATAACAAAAGTAGGAACCAATGATCAGTGCTTCAGCTCATCTTTCTACTCAGTTTTACAGTGTAGTGTTACATTAAAATCTCTATTTTCACATAAAAACAGCCTCGACCTTATAAAATCCATCCCTGTATAAACATGTTATTGCTCAGCATTGCCACAGTGCAAGGTCATTCATGGGCTCTGTTGTAGCTCTTCAAGTTCCAGTGTTTGGATACAATCACACAAACTTGCTGCAACTTTGAACCATATTCCATTGTTCTCTCTGCTCCTTAGATGAGTCAAACAGTTTTTTTAGCTTCTTCACTTTCACTGAAGCTTTATTATCTTTCCCATAACCTGGCAGAGTGTGTGCAGCTAGAGGATATGGGAGAGTTCATGAGCCAGACAAACCATACAGTGCAGAGACTCGCTCTCCTGCCACAGCCTCCGTTGCCTGCCCAAGGAACAGATCCTCATGTCCCCTCCTGGGACATGATCATGGGCCTTGTGCTTCCATGCAAGGATGCTGCAGGATCTTGCAGTTAGAACAGCTCACACGCAGGCGTATCTTACTGTATAATCCCTCTGCATAAAGGGTCACTTGTTTTGCCCACTTAGAGGGATGAAGCCTGCTACATTTAAACCTTCCTGGGAGGCAAAGGGTAGCCCCTTCCACAGCACCACACAGAAATGTACTCACGGCCTTGCTGCCAGCAGCATTGTTCCTCCCCTCTCCCTAAGCACAAATACTGACACTTTGTGTTTAGGGCTGGGGTTGACACTCATTTGGTGTTTCCATCTCCAGTTCCTCCATCGTAAGGAAATCTGGGCCAACACCACCTTTATTTCTTTAAAGTATGCTCATCCTCAATATATGGAGACTCAAACACAGAGCAATTACCAAGTTACGTCCCAGCTTGCCATTTGAGCAGAAATCCAGGAGGCTGCATGGGAATGTTTCATTGCAATACCTTAGTTCAGTCTCCCTTTCTCTTTTAGCTCCAATCAACTCTTTTTTTGCATTTGTCCCTATGCCAGTGTCCTTAAAATCAATACCAAAACAAAACAACCCAGCATTTTTCTTGTGGAACAATCTGTCAGTTCTAAACTTTTCTTTTTGAAAGATTAAGTATGTAATCTTTCTTGCTATGAGGAAAAAGCCACTACAACAGCAAACCCTTGTAGCAGACAGTTTTGAGATGGGAAGCTGCATCCAGCAGCCATTCTCTTTATTCAACCTTCTGAAATGCAAACTGCAAAAGCTCACTGAAACCATTAAGACCCCAGCAGTGCAGCATATAAAGTACAAGAAGGCTCCTGCATATTGCAGTCAACATCCCAGGGACTATAAAACTAGTGTTATTAAATATAAACTTAATAATACGGTCCAGGCCTCTTTACTTTTTAACAATTAAATTCTACAAAACACAAAGTTGGCAATAAGGTTGAATGACTTTGCTTGTGGAAGTTCAGCTCCCACATTATCTGATATTTTGATTTTGCACCTCAGCTATTCTGCACCTTTGCTTTGCTATATCCCTAAAGGATATGCAATCTGTCTGATGTACCTGAAATCATGGGTTTTCAGAGTATGTGCAGATAGTCAGAATACCCCTATGCCTCTGGAACTATAAAAATATCAAGAATAATACAGACACACCCAGATACTTTTCATGTATGCTGTAATATTGTTTTATCCAAGCATGAATCATGAGCAGATAAGTCTGGGATTTTGAGAGCCTATTGCAATACATTCATTCCACTGACTTCTTTGGTGCCGTGGGCTTGGTATGATATCAGTAGGAGTTACTCTTCCAGAGCACAACAAACTGGTCATGTTAACATTACACCATTTCTACCTGTCCTTGGGAGAGGTTTCACCCCATGGCCACTTAACTCTGATTTTCATTGGAAGTCTTTGATATAGTTCAAGGGCGTAATAACGACTCCAAAATAATTCCGGTGTGGCTTCGAATATCAAGACACAAATACCATTCACCCTTTAAAAAAAAACTTTGAAAGCAAAAGGGAACCACATAAATATATTGCTTCCAAGTACCTTTGAAGTCAAGAGAGTAAGGGAGGCAGAGTTTGAACTCAGAAAACTTCATTCTCTAGTTGTGCCTTGAGTCGTGCAGCACATTTAAAAGATCCATTTTGCAATAATCTACTAAACCAGTGAGTGAAAGACAGAACTCATAAAAAGCCTGTAAAAATCCAAATGCTCCAGCTATTACAGATTTCTAAAAATAAAGTAGAGTAGGTTTCAGTAGCAATAATAAGCTGCATCTTATCCATATTTCAGATTTAAAAGAAAAAATGTGGCTGCCTTTTAGTACTCATTGCTCAGAACAAACCATGGCTGCTTCTGCCTTAATAAAAAACAACCAGACCACAAATAAAAGTGAGCTTTGAGCTTGCCGTTATGTTCCGTTTCGTTTGTCCTTTAAGTTTGTCTAGCTGCTTCTGCACCCACTTTCACAATGCATAGGCTTTCGTTCCATGACCTAGCATTATTAAATTGCACTTATCAATCATTCTTGCCAGGAATGCCATCGCCAACTACATTAAAGAAGTCAGAGAAGTCTGGTTTCAGCAGTCCCTCGCCTTCGCAGACCTCCTCCCTTGGAACGGCTTTCACACAGCACCATCGACCTGTCATTACAGGACCCAGAGGTGAGGCCTAACCCAAGAGCCCCCAGGCAGCTTGACACGGTAGCCACAGCCGGCAAGCAGTGGCCACCCCAGCTTCTAGCCACGGAAAGTCAGCGCCATGTGTGAGCCACCCAGTGCCAGGCTGTGCTTCAGAAGTTCCATAACCCAGAGATTTTAGTGCTCAAGATCTGCCTTTAGTTTTGCTAGGCTGGGCTGTTTGGTAAAACTCCTTGGTGACCATTCAACCATGCCTAAGGTGGAAACACTGGTTTCTTGGGGCCTGGGGTTTTGTTTGAAGAGGGTGGGAAAAGGGATAGAATGTGTTACAAGGAGCATCTGCTGCTTGTGTGCATTCATAACGTAGATGAATTGCTTGAGGTAGGGACCCATCACTCACTCACGAGCTACGCCTCTCTTCCAGCACCATGGCTTTGTTTCTGCCAGTCATTTAGTGCTCGTGTTGTTGGTATCAGTGTGCTGAAGAATCACCTTGTTAGGGGACTCCTTTGAAATTGGTTTCTGCAGTGCTTTGGCTGGTTTTCTTTGCAGTACTCTTCTGCCCAACTTTCCAAGTAAAAGAGATGTCCTCTGGGTCTAGATGTGCTTACACATTTTTGTTAGAAAGACGCATTTGCATTCAGCCTAGAAAACTAAATGCAACACTCGGTTCACATTTGAAAAGGAGCTCACTTGGGCATAGTAATACACAGGAATGAATCTTCTTACAAACCTCTTTGGAAGATCTAAAAATAGGAATGAATGATTGTGACGTGTTTCTTTCTGCTATGAAATTTCATTTCATTTAGAGAAGATTATTAAAGAATTGGTGGAATGGTGAAGCATAAAAACACATCTTAGCAATTCATACTAGAAGGTATTTTGAAATGTCTGTTTGGCATTAGTGTGGTTTTACAGAGGGCAGCATAAACCAGGAGGAGCCTCGGTGTCTGCACAGTCCAGGTGATGCAGTGCAATTGCACTGAAGAGAAGCAAGGTCAGAATTGCACTTCGTGGGGTTTTATGCTCTGTTCAATCTACTCATTATAGTTTGATTTGTTGTGTTTAATCTCATAAAAATTACTTATTACGCTTCGACACACACCTAGATCCTCAGATTTCTCTTGAAAATTTCCATCTATCTGGCAAATATGTCTTTTAAAAGCTTTGATAGTTGGTGATGTAAGCGTGAATAATACAAACGTTCCGTTAACATTGTATTTGGTGCACATCAGCTGACTCTGAGTTCCTGTCTTCCAGAAGTTGAGCTTTTTAGATTTGAGGTGTTGATGGATTGTTTAAGAGGCCTTTCTGTACTTCCCTGTGTTTTTCCTCACGCTTATTTTTTAAGATTATTGAATGCCTTTCTCTGCCCCTCTTTAGAGCCTCTGTATTTTAGGTGTTTGTGTGGGTGAGAGAGGAAATGTGTCACTGGTGAGGTCTTGTTTAAATCTCATCTAGAGTCTGTTTTAACAAGACTTTTTCTGTGCAGTGGGGGATATCCGTCAGCTCTGTGAGAAGAGTGCTCAAAGACAGACAGAGTCTGAAAGAGCGAGTACAGTGATTAGAGTTTCCCAATTTAGTTTGCTTGGAAGGAGATGTCCTTACTAACTCCATAAAGAAGTAACAGTTTCTAATCATCATGGTTCCTAAGAGGTTAAGCAAAAATTGTTCTTCTGCAACATCATTTAGAAGCATCTTCTATTTTATGCTTGTTCACAAACAAAGTCTTACAGACTTTCAGGAAAAATCCCTCTGAAAAACCATTCACAGATTCTTTAAGTGTCATCACCCTGGAAAAATCTTGTTCCAGGCTTCTTTCTTTGTTCTTGTTGGACATTCCTCTTCAGTATTCTTCCTCCACAGCACACTGCCTGTATTTATTTCTCTTCTACAACAATCACTCTGTTAGTAAATGGTAATATACTGAGGTGGATTATTTTCTGCAAATCCAGCTTTGTTCTTTATCCCATTCCCTCCAGTGTGCTTTAGGATAGTAAGCAGAAGAGAGAAACTTTTCAGATATCAAAGATGGTGACCTAAAGAGCGTAATGCAATCATATAAGAGGATATAATCTTTGGGCGATTTCAAGTCCGCCATTAGATGCTGTACCTTTCTGCAGGAATGAGAAGTGTGATATAGCACACACATGTTGCTTTCTCTTTGGATATGTATGCATTGTGTAAATGGTCGGTGGCAGATCATTCTAAGTGGTCTTCAGGAAAGTAAAAGCAGGATTTAATCTTCAGCCTGCAGAGATGTTTCAGAGAGAGGGAAGTTGTGAATAAGTAGGTCACGATCAGAGTAAGCTCCTCAGCCAGCTGAGTGATTACAAGAAAGTTCAGTCTCCTTCTGATGTTCATATGTGCAAGTTTATCACTTGGATGTGTATATGAGATGCATTTGTAAAGCATGATCAAAATAGACAGCAGAGAAGAAGCTGTAGACTGTTCATGGCAGGTGTTGTCATTGACAACCGGTGATTTATAACCTCTCTGGAATATTCTCAAATCTTTCACACTCTTCCAAACATTCCATAGGAGGATGTCTTATGCTGGGGTATCCCAAGATACCTTGTCCTCTTCCCAGTGATCCTCACGATGAGTCATTTTGAAAACAAAACTTCCTTGGAGGAGGAGCAGATCCTTAAGAGGATTTCCTTAGCTATGAGATGCTCCATTCAGTGAACCAGTTGGAAAACCTCTGTTGTCATGAAATTGTCTGCACTGTACTGTGTTGTAGAAGGCTGTGCACTAGTTTCCTCTCTGCATTGGGTGCTTGTGCCAGTACTCAGCCCAGCTGGGCAGTAGCCAGCAGAGAGGATCTGAGCTGGCTGACCAAAGGACCAGATGTGCAGTGAGTGCTGGCACATGGATGCCAATGCTTCAGTGACTCCTCAGTAGTTCCAACAGATGGTGGTAAGATCCAGGTTTCTTTGGTGATAAGCTAGCAAAGTGATTCATGGAGCCTCACTTGATGATGGCAGTTTTTTGGGCATGACTCTATGAATGCACCATATGTCTTCTCTGGACCAGTGTGGTTAGGATTCAGTGTCTGGCAGATGGTAAATTGATCACCTATAGGGTGACTTTAGCATCACTATCAGTTTCAGAATTTATTTGAAAGCATTGAAAATTCAAGCAGTTAGATCCCTATCTCCCACACAGCATACTTTTGTTACCTGCAAGTTAGATTATTTGGTGGTCAGTGTAGCTCATCACAGTATTCCAGTATTGTAAAGCCATCACATATCATTGGCATCTTGCAAAGTTTCCCAGACATTTAGCCCACTTGAACTCTTTACCAGACAGTGAAGGATTTAAATACTCTGGGTGACAAGGGTATTTACATAAGTGGTTTTAGACTTCCATGTATTGCTACTTACACTCTAGTGACTGTATCTGGAGCTGGCTGAAATGTTAAATTGACCACAGTCTTGAAAAACCCAAGATATACAGCAGCCTGTCCTGAAGAGCATTCAAGCATTTCCAGAGATTATGACAGCACAGATCCTGCAAGCCAAAAAGCAAGGAAGAAAAGTCAAGGAAAGGAATCAAAAAAAGAAGCATGAGATGGTATGTTAGGGAGATAAATGAAGGAGAAACACAATTACAAGAAATAAGAAACACAGTAGAAAGGGAAGAAAATGAAAGAAGTGAGTGTGTGAGCAGAAAGAGAAAAAGGGATGAAAGTCAACTAGTGGAGTGGGTCCCATTATATGTCTCCCCCACAAGGAGCGTTGCCATTGAGGTTTTTATCAAGACAGAGCCTACCAGGGAAACTCTGCAGGACAGTTCGTGCCAAAAGGACAAAAACTTTATCGCACCTTCAGGCAGACGTTGTGCCCTTCTCCAGCATAGTTCTCCACAGGGTCACCAAAATATCAGTGCCTGTTAGCTGTCCTGTCAGCCGGCTTCAGGGAACCAAAGCTATGGCTCCCGCTAACTGACTCCAGGGCTACACAGTGTAAAGGGACATTTTGTGATATCTTGCTCCATACAAGTCTCCCTGGCTGCTCCCCGGTGCTGTCAGCAGGTAGACTGCCGTAACCTTCTGCTTCCCTTTGGACGTTAGCAAACGGTGCGGCTCCGTTCCCGTGCAGACACCTCAGATCAGAGGATGGGAGTGTAAAGCAGCCAAAAGTAGAGAGCGGCACACCACAAGGGTTAGAGAGTTGAGTAGAAACCATAAATAGCAGAACACTGACCAACAGATGAGCCTTGCTTCTGTGACAACAAAAAGCTCTAGCTTACAGTGGCGGGACAGCTGACTGTTTAGGTGAAGATTCTGATTTTTCTGCGCTCATTTTGAAATAACACAATGCTGAAGGCAAAACAGTTTCCTAACAGATGGCCTCAAGGTCAAGGTTTAGTAATTATGAGATACTCTACCCAAACTGCCAGCTACTCCCATATCCCAGGCAGGGGAGGCAGAGGGGAAGGCTTGCAAGCGGTTAAAGCTTCAGCTAAACAAAAGTCAGGAACCGTGTAATTAAAACTCTACCTTTGTTGTATTGTAAAGAGTTAGCCTGTGACATAGGAAATATTTAAAGGAGCAGGCTGTTCAGCTAATTTGTGTGTGAGTGAACTGCTTAGACAGTCCTATCTTAAATTAACTGTAAGACCACCCACCGAGATTTCCTCATAAAGGGCCGTGATTGCTCAGCTTCGTTTTGTATAACCGTTCAATAATTACTAGATAAATGCATAACTAAAAGCTCTATTACACTAATAATTTGTACTGAGATAGATGTGTGGGACACCATGCTGGGTTAATTTGTCATCCCTGCAGCAAACTTCTAAAGAGGGCTCTTTTGCAGAGGAGTTGTGTTAATATGTTGCTCCAGTGAGGACATGTTAGAGCAACAAGATGACTTGGTCGCTTAATCTCCTAAAGAGGCAAAATGCCTGGAGGGTAAGTGCCAGAAAGAAGAATGGGGGGTGATTAACACAGTGGACCCAGATTTAAACTCATCCCAACAAAAGAAGCTGATCTAACTGAGCAAAAGAATGAAAAAGGGGGAGTGTTAAAAATAGTAATAGGATTTCATGCATCCCTAAGAAATAATATGAAAAAATAAAGTGCTGCAGGAACAAAGTATTTTACCCATGCTTTTACTGATTCTGTGTTCAGTAGCTTCGCGCTCTTTGATGTAGTCGTGAAGTTGAACTATATGCTTTAAACAGTGCAGTGAACTATAATATTTTTATCTCTGCTTTATGCTAAATTCTTCGAGCTTCAGACACACACAAAAAGCACGTTATTGCTTTAAATACGGAACCCATGTTTAAGCATCAGAGCTCTGGATTTTCAACCTCCTCTATTGACAGAACCATAAATCATGTTAAAGTTAAGTGAATTACTGTAGCGTGGAACTATAGCTTTAACAATGTTTATGTAGTATCAGCTTACCATCTACAGAATGAAAGGGGGAAAAAAACCACTGATATTAGAAATGGGAATGTGGAGTCCTATTAACTTAACGGCAATATATCACTCCAAAGTCACAGATTCCATTACCATGCCCTTTTTAGTCTCAAAGCAGAATTATATCATCACACACATAAAGGTTGTGGTTTTTAAGAGAATTTACATTTCTATTGTAAACTTATCAACTGCATTTCATTATAGGAAAGACATGATATATTCTTCTAGCAGCAGTTCTTGTCTTATGTATGGGAACAGATCATGTGTATTAAAAACAATAATAATAGGCAAAAGTTGCCAGCATTTGATGTGGAATAGGAATTCTGCAAATAGGTTAAATTAGGGGGTTTGGTTCTCTACGTATGGGAGGCAGAGAGGAGCACATTCTATAGGAATGATTTTTCTTTCTGTCCCTGTGTAATCAGCTCTATAGTATTCTGATCTCCCAAAGGCAGGAGAATTTTTGACGTGTTTTAAAACAGTCTGCTCAAAATAGCTAACTTAACTGGCCCCCTGCCTATGTCAGAATCTGGAACCAGCGCTCGGTTCAGCTCTACAGGTTTTCAAAAGCAGCCTGTAATGCTCAACAAGCCGGAGTACACCAATAAATGTTGTGCCCAAACACAGCTTTAAGCATATTTTCCTTTTGCTAGGAACTCCGTGGGCCTTGGCACAGTGTCCTTCTGCCTCCCACTTGCTACAGCAAAATCTCTTACAGAAAGTTTCTGAGCAAAGGGTCCAGATGCATTACACCACTCTGGTCTTCAGAGCTGCACATGGGGGCTGATAGCCAGACTCGACTTGGAGCTGCCATGTATCTGTTTTTTCAGCAGTGCGTAGCTGACCCCCCTGCACTTGACTTCTGGAGCTGAGGCACGGATATTCCGTGATTCAGCCCTTCTTTTTGATGTCCATGGGCAGGAAGAGATACTCCATCCATCAAATTTTAGGGTATTTGTATATCTCTTGCATTGGTCAGCTGTTTCTATTGTGTTCTGAATGTTTCATCTGTGTTTGCCAACAGAATGTGGAAGCAAGTATCAGCGATACCTAAATTTTGCATGCGCAGAGAGGGTCGGGCCTGTATTTGTTCTCCCACACCGTGATTTCCCAGCGTCGACACTGCAAATAGGAAAGCAAGACAGGATGAGTTTGAATTTAGCTCACCTGTGGATTTGACAGACGTGTTACTAAACACTCCCTTTGCATTATTATGGACTTAAGCAATGCTTGTCCAGGGATCTGAATTCCCTTCAAAGGGCTGGTCCCAGAGCTGGTCAGTCCTATCCCTCAGCATCTCAGTATTTCAGTCGAGGCAAGCCCTTGCTAACCTGAATAAGAGATTACATTCATCGCCCTGAAGCCTATTCCTGTTGGGCAGTAAGAAAAAATGGGGACTTTCAGAAACCTTTGAAAGAGTTACAGGGGATGCAGCTCCCACTGAAATTCAAAAGCTGTTAATGAATTCTCTCAGGACCTCTGCAAATCCCAGCCCGAGTTTCTTAATTGTTTTTTTTTTCTTGTTTGAGTAACTGCTTTCATCACAAAAATCTGTGAGCTTAAAGCTATTGTTTTAGGCCTCTGTTCTTTACCTCTTGTATTGTATTATACACAGAAGTGTAAGTTCCTTTCAACAAATTTGGATTATCGCCAGATCTCCTTATTAAAAAGTCACTCTTCATATTTCCAATAAACACAGCTGTTTCATGGTGTTTGAAAGCATTTCACATCAGCCAGCATGGTGGCTTAGCCAATTAGTCCTCTAATATGGTCAATTTTCAGAATAAGTACCTTTGGGGTACAAAGGGTGGGATACATCTTGCATAATTTGAACTGGCACTCGCATCACTTCAACGCTAGGAGAAGGCTTACAGCATGCAGGGAGTTAAAGCAACTTAGAAGCCTGGAGTGGAAATATCTAGCAGAACAAACTGTTCTATAACATTTCCAGGGAAATGACTTTTAAAAAAATACTTTCTTAATTGTAATGAAGCCAATTATGATGGCCTCAAAAACAAGCTGATAAAATCAATTCTGTTTCATTATGATTATGATGTTACTATTTCTAGGAAGATTGATCAATGTTTAATGAGCTATTAGTAAACTTAATTATCACTTTGTAGTGGAGGTATCTGAACATTATGCCCTAACGAAGCCAATTCACCGTTGGCTTGGTCCAGTGGACTAGCCCTTGTGCCTGTGAAGGAACAGTGGTGTTGATTCCCCAGATCACTGCTTCTCTGAAGGAAGGGATGAGGAGTGCAGGGTGATAGTAGCCTTCTCCTGAGTGGCAGAAGAGCAACATGAAATGACCCTTTCAAAGACATCAAACGACTTTATGTAGATCTTTTTTTCATGCAGTCAGTGGACTCAAAGGGGTGGGCAAGGCTTTTTGGAAGAGGAGAGGGAAGGTGGATGGATCAATAGGTGTCCCCCATATGTTGAGCCGCAATAGTGGAGAAATTTGTCTGCACGCTGCAGGTGCGATGACGAAGTCCCTTTCCCACGTCAGTGAGGGCTCCTTGGGAGAAAGGATCCCAAGCATCTTTATTAGAGCTGCTCCTTTGTTCCAGGAGAAGGGCCTGAGAAGGGTACTAAATACCTGAAGAAAACTGTAACCTGTTTCAAATTAACTGATTCTTTATTATCTGATCATTCAGTTGAATGGAATTTACCATTTCGGCTCTTCTTCATCTGCTTGAGACATGCAAAGCACTGACCTCATCGATGGATGCAGCTTATTTTATTGGCTACTTTAGTTTGTTACTGGCTACTGCAAATCAAGAAGGGAAAAGACAAGACAGGCCTGCATAATCAGACATTTGAATTCAGCATTCTGAAAAACCCTTTTTCTCCTGTGCTTCACAGCACCACAAACTAATAAAACACTAAAACATCCAGCATAGCACGCAACAGCTGCCCTGCATAATTACTTGGCCCAATAGCAGTAGCTTTAAAACACTGGTATCAGTGGACTCAAACACCATACATTATCATCTAGTTTTCAATAAAAAGTCTGGGATGTTTCAGATGAGCTTCAATGGAATTAGAATCATGTGTGCTTTGAAATATTTATGCTTGCCCCGAGATGGAAGAAGAATTCCTGCCTCCAACCCCCAATCCCAAACAACAGGTTTAATAGCAGTAGATAGTCCAGATCCTCCATACCTACAGCAGGTAGAAATGAAGTTCTGATCTGGAGCACGCATGTTTCCATAGGTTGCAGAACTTATATTTTATGTCATTTGGCAAGGTCAATAATGAAATATAAATGTCACAAGCTGAAAGGCGCCAAGAGAAATATGATTTGGCAGCATAGAGCTGCTTAGGGATACATAAATAATAAGTAAATAAGTAAATAAATAATACACAAAGACCTATTTTATCTTCCATTTGAAGATCTCAAGGAACTTACAGGCACTGACTGAGACTTGTAATATCCCGTCAGAAGCACGTAAGGAGTAAATGCCCCTTCTCATACACAGGAAAATTTGCATCACTCCAGGCATGGTTTTCAGAAGCAATGACTTGATAATTTTTATTGAGTATTTCTGAAAATCATGACTGAAGAGGCTTGTCCGCGGTCACTTGTCACTTTTAGAGGCAAACAAGGAAAACAGCAACTTGCTCTGCTATCTCACATCCTTGAACTGAGTAAAAATGCTTGTGAGGCTCCACACGGTTGTGTTCCTCACTCAGAACGTTTTTGAAAGGTCATTTTTGCACACACCAGAGTCGTTGACTACAAACACAACTATCAGAGTAATGATCTGTATCTAGGCCAGCAGTTTTTAGACTTTAGCATTTAGTTCCTCCTCTGTGGCATAAGGGAGGCACACTTCAAATGTTGGTCAGTTTAGTAGAAGTAGGTTTTTCTTCTTATCAAACAACCCTTCCTTTTGCCACTGGAGAAATTTGGTGTTTCCCAGTGAGACTGCAAAACAAACCTTTTGGAGATCCCTATTCCGTTCATTACTTCTTATGCTAATCCATCTGCTCTGAGAAAATGAACCCTACATGTCAGTATGTGGCACAGACTGAGCTCTGATGCTTGTTCGGTCTTGTTTCCTTCCCCCAGTCTTTCCTGTGATCAGCAGAAAGCCCTTCAAGGCTGTGCAGATGAGTTGGCCAAGAATGTGAAGAGGAACTACTTTCTCCGTCTTGCAGCACTTCCCTGAATTATTGTTGGTCGTTTCTGCATTAATTTTTATTCTCTTTCTCTTTGGGAAGATCACCAACAAATTCTTTCCACTCTCTTTTCTACCCTGATGTGCTGAGAATGTCAAGGCAACAGAGAAGGACCAACTGCTTACATGCCTATAAGTATTTCTAATGACCATAGCACGTCTTTCATATAGCAAAACAAATCAGTACATGAAGAACCATACCTTGGAAGAGCTAAATTCAGTGTGTTCTTAGGCCTAGCTTTGAATTTCCACGTGTTCCAGTTTTTTTATTCCTTCTTGTTTGATTGAAATAGCATTTCTGTTTCCTTGTCACCCAGCAGAAGAAAAGGAATGAATTTGTTCCCAGACGTGTACAGAGGAAACTGTGCAGTTGCATCACAATTTCAAAGAGTATTAGTAGTGCTAATGCTAAAATAAATGTTTTTAATAGCTGTTTAAAAAAAAAAATCCCCATCTATTCTTTGCTTAATTAGACGTTTGCCACGTCAATGTTCATTTCTCACTTTTATCTTCATCCTGCATCTTCCGTTTGGCACACGAGGAAAGGGGAAATTATAAAGGGAAATGCACAGAAAGGGAGGCAGAATATCTTTTAGATCAAAAAATAAAAGGACAGAAATGTTGTATGCTAATGAAAATCTCGTTATAGTCATCAAAATGCTTACCAACAATTTCAGTTGAACCAATATTTGTGGCAAAATATTTTGACAAGCTCTAAAATGACTGTTGCTTCCTGGAGGAGGTGATGATACATTCATACCTGTAAAGTGGCTATGATGTAAGTGTCATTAAAGCAGTTATACCTCAGGGGTTGGTGTAAGTGAGATCAGAGGCTGACACTTTGGGTGGAATTCACCTAACTGGAGATGCATGTGTAGACTGGAGGTATCTACCTCAGAGCTAATACCGGTAGGCTCCCTTCACCTCCACTGGTGAGCCAGCATGGTCAATGAGGTCTATTGTCAGTGCTCTATTTTGAGGTGAGATGAACGGCTCCTTAGACATCATTAGTCCTATTTAGTTCTCCATTGATTCTAAGTTAATTAACTGCATGGTAGACACCCACATTTACTAAGGTGAATCCCACGTCAACTCTGCCTTTAATAGCACACTTCAAAGTGACAGCCTCTCCCAGGAGTTTGGGGACAGGAAAATAGCCTTCGTTTCTTCCTTTGAAGATTTGGGTTCTTTATCTGAAGGGTTTTCAAATACACTATAATTTAAGATGCAAACTCAGAACAAAACTATTTGTCTTAAAAGCAAGTAAGAAATAATTAACTAGGTTTGTAAAAAACAAGAGATAAGCCCAGATGTGCAGACAGGTTGAGCAGGCTGGGCACACAGGTGTTTGCCTTGGCCATGGAGTAACTGTCAACATTTCCATAACAAGGAGTGTGGGATATGCTGCTTCTTGTTTCCTGTTCCCAAGAGCAGCATTGCAGACCCAGCACGGCTGTGGGAAGACACTGTTTTCCCGTTCAGCCCACATGCCACGATATCTAGCTGTTAGAACATAGGTATAACCCCTGCTCTCAGAAGAGTTTCCCTGGATACATATCTGCTTTGATCAGAGACAGCTGAAGGCTGCATGCTGCCTTTGGGTTCCTCATCTCCACACTTTTTCCCTTGCGTTTTCCCGTTTAGTGTGTGTTTCCATTGTATTAAGGGGAGCAGGTTAGGAGGACTCATGGTCTTAGCAAGAAGGAGCTTTTTACAGGGGAACTTCTCATGGCAAGGATGAGGACTTCATATTCATTCCTTATCAGCACCTCAGGCATGAGTGCAGCTCTTCTTGGTGGTGGTGTCAAAGCAGTCATCTCTATCCAGTCATGGAGAAAGAAGTACATAGGAGTGCTGCTCAGCCAGCCATTGATGAGTGTTTATACGATAATAGGATAATACAGTAGGTTTCCTTGCTGCTGTCTCTGAGTGCATGTTAGATCCCCATCTTCAGGCTCTGAGTTTGCTAATGGCTTAATAATGCTTCAGAGAAATATTATTAATAAGATGTCATATTATTAAGCTAGCAATGAACAGGGCTAAGAAGCAGATTTTAGCTTTTACTTAACTGAAGGCTTTTCATAACATTTATCATGAAATGAGTGCTTGCTCATTTGTATTTGATTTTAGTTAACTTTCCTGCATCTCTCCAATTTTTTTGAAAAGTGCCAAAGGCTTTTTTTTGTTCCCCTCTTGTATATTTACCTTCCTTCAAAGCCAGCACGTGAGTTGCTGTAGAATATTGCCTCCCTTGCCTAGCCTTGTCTAATCGGTTATGTGTGGTATACAAATGCAGTATATATGCACATGGACACCCTTGAAGGATTACTAGGATAGCATGCCAAGGCAGCAACAGGGATGGCCTCATGGCTGTTTGGTGAGAAATAAATTATGATTTACAGATGAGCTTGTGCACAACTCTGTGACTTGGCCATTCAAAAGGAAGAGTGAATTGTCACTTTAGGAGGCAAAGGGAGAATGCATAGCACGATGAGTGGCAGCATGGTGTACAACTAACAGTGGAAAGCACTGTCAGCTAACAAGGGTCCAACCCAATGTATCTTAAAGGCCAAGGAACTGGGCAAAGCTTGTCACAGAACGCAGGAGAGCACAAGGTTCTTCAGCTGCCTTTGTAGTTCTGCTGAAATCAGCTGAGGGTAACATCTCTCATTGCCAATGGGCTTGTGCGCATCACACCTTTACACTTTCACTGTAGTACATTTTCCAGCTGGTTTGTTGGCCCATAAATTCACCAAATTAAACTTCATCCCTGAACACAAACTGGGGGCCTGCCAAAGGTTTGAGCCTGACATTATTCAGGAGAAATGCAAACGTGATTTTCAATAGGATCTTGCCCCTTTGTGCACGTTAACAATGAAAACACGTTACTTAAAATAAACGGTAAATGTTAAAATAAAATGAGGTGGAAAAAAAAACCCAACAACAGGAAATGTTAGAGCATCTTTATCGAGCATTCATAGTGTAATATCAAATGGATTCATATGTGCAAATCCAAGCTATATGAAATGCCAATTACATCAACCCTAGCCTCCCAAACACATGGTTTTTTTTTTACTGCCTGACCGATGAGGATTGCTCTTAAGGTGAGGAATAGTTTTCACTTTCACAAAGGACTGCTGATTCCTTTCTATGTCTCCACTAAAATGACATGAAATCCCTCAAAATGCCTGGCTCCATTTGCTTTCAGGACCTAGATGAAGTGAGCGTAGGGCACGATGTGGTCTAGCATATTAATTGTGAAGATCAAGTGTGTAAACGATACTGTACATTTCTGAAGAAAGAAAGACTAAAAACAACAGCAGATTGAAACTGTTTTCTCTTTCCAAAGGCAAAACTCTATATAACTTCTTTGTTTTCTTTCCTATAGCAAGTCCACATGCAACACCATCGACTCTTCATTTTCCAACATCACCCATTATTCAACAGCCTGGGCCATACTTCTCACACCCAGCAATCCGCTATCATCCTCAGGAGACTCTGAAAGAGTTTGTCCAACTTGTCTGCCCCGACGCTGGTCAGCAGGCTGGACAGGTGGGGTTCCTAAATGTAAGGAAGCCGTTTTTATTTCTTCAGAAGTGTTTGTCCTATGTAAAGTTAACCACGGGGATTATGGGGTTATTTTCACAGCATGTTGCATCCAGGGACACACCTCAAATAGTCATTGGAAGAGGGGAAAAAAAAAACCCCACAATATGCTGCTACTGCAAAAGTATTTTCAAAAGCAACATAAAAACTCCCCAAAAAACCACTCGACCGCATTGTGGTGAAATTAACTTAAACTGTCAGAGAAGCTGGTGCTACATTGACCTTTTGGGTCCCTCCACAAATGACTTTGCTGCATGCCTTGTAACCCTAGTGGAACCAGGGTTAACAAAATATGAAGGCAGAATAATTTTTATTAATTATTTTTGAAGTTCAGGGGAGAGTTGGGGGAGAGTGGGGAAAGAGCAGGAAAAGGGAGGGTGAGAAACAGATGTTTCAGATCAGCTAAGTTCATTAAAAAAAAAAAAAAAAGTACTGCCTTATAGCACTTTAGATCAAGTTGACCAGCACTTGAACTCAAGATGTTAAAAGTACAGTTTATTATGGTTTGTTATTTCTGTGAGCAGTTATCTTTTCCCCTTATCTCTATGAAAAATTAAGCAGAGTTCCAAAGCTTCAAATAACCGTGTTCATTTTTTTTAATCAAAGTGAATCATCTTGCTGTTACTGAAACAGCATTCCAGTCAAATACAAAATTTATAAATTGTATGTAAATCCAATCTGAAATAATGCTCTTGAGTATTTCATGAAATGTAATGCATGTAACTTCTTCCAGCCAATGAAGTAATTACTGTTTGTCTCCTGACATACACACGGCTGAAAGTGTTAATGAGAATTAGTTTAATTATTAGCATCTAATTTATTACACTTATTTAATAAGCTATATTGTCCTTAGTGCTTTCCTCCCGCTAGCAGGAAAAACTGACTCTACTTATTCCAGCCAGTACAGGCTTTGAATGATGTCTGCAATATGTTAGCAGATACATTTATGTCTAGACAACAAATCAATATAGTGCTTTGCTTTTTCCTTGAGTATTCATTTGCTTAATTTATCCCAAACCATTCAGCATTATGAACTGTTAGCACACTCACAATGAACATACAGCAAGGCTCTTCTTGGCAGGAAAGGGACCTAATTGTGAGACAAGATAGTGTTTGAGAGATGTCACTAATATATTAGTTTATTAAAGGTACTGGATGTTGGAAAAATAAATATCCCTGAAGGATTGCTTCTTAAAGCAAACACTAGCAACAGCAGTCTTTGAAGTCAGTGGGAGTGCTGTTCAGTTAAATGCAGATGAATCTGAGTCTTACTTATATCCTGAACCGTTTTTGCTCTAGCACAAGCATGGTTTGTACCTACATATCTTTAAAGCCTTTTGTCAGTGCCAAAGCAGGTGAAGTGAAAACAAGGTCCCAAGCATTTGCCAGTATGAGTGTTTTGTCCCTTGTAATTCAGGCTAATGGAAACCCTAACAGGAATTAAAATATTCTTTTCTTTAGCAGTACTTAGAATATGGATCTGTGTTTAAAGCTGAGCTTTTATCATCAATGGAAAAGCCAATGCTCAGTGCCAGAAGAACTGCAGTGAGATCAATTTGTAGAGTGCTGTCGAAAGTGATCTCATCATTTTTGTCACTAAAATGGACCACCTGATTCACAGGCTGTCCTACTTTCTCTCCATAATGGTATTTGACATCTATCTGTATGGTTTTCAAGTGTCCAGGTTGTGTCACATTTAAAATGTAAACTTGACAAGTTGGGGGAAGGGGTGGCATATTTTTTTAAGCCTGCTTCTTGTTTTTGTGATGCTTGAAAACACTTTGACTTACGGTCAGGTTTTTCTGGTGACTGATGGAAAGACTATGCTTGTATAGCTGGGCCAGTTCTGCCTGTGACTGACCACATCCCAGACTAAATGGAGGCCTTTTCTTTCCTAAAGTGTAAAATGAAGCAGTTCTGAGTACAGTCGTTTCTCCACATGATCCTAAAGGCAACTAAACTGTGAGGTACACTGTTGCTAGCTCAAAAGGGATGTGGGAGAGCAGTTACTTTAATATATACTCATTCATTTTCCTATAATAAGATATCAGCATGACTTTTAAGACCACCAAAAATGCTTGTTTTTTCTCTTAATGAGCAGTATCTTTAAGAAATTTACACACAAGTCCTATGCACTGATATCTTAAAGGTATAGCAGAGGCACAAAACTGGGTGAGTTTAAGGAGTCAGCTTTCCTTGAGCACGAGTTAGTGGCTGCAGGAAATGTAAAGAGTAGTAGAATTCAATCCAAGGCAGTTCAGACCAGCTGCTAATAGAACAAATGTTTAAAAGCGAGAATTTCTGTAGGTTCAGAGGATTTGAGGCAAAGTTCCTTGAAGTCAATGGAGAAATTAACACAGGACTGTCTTTGCCACCTTGCAAGTAATTGTAAATGTATTGCACATAGCTTTCAACTAGATTGTTATTACCAGAGGCTCCCAATAGCTGATTTTTAGTATAATTTTTGTCTGTTTGCTTGTTTCTCGGCAGCCCAATGGTAGCAGCCAAGGCAAGGTGCACAATCCATTCCTTCCTACCCCAATGTTGCCACCACCACCTCCGCCACCAATGGCTAGGCCTGTGCCTCTGCCAGTGCCAGACACAAAACCTCCAACTACATCAACAGAAGGAGGGGCCACCTCTCCCACTTCTCCAAGTAAGTATAGACGCAGCGGGCAGCAAGGGCTACCGGCGGCACGCAGCATGCCGCCACCACCGTCTCTCGGCAGCTCCTGGGAAGGAGCAGAGTTCTCCAGTCTGTTATACGATGGACAAAATTCTGAGCTGCTTTTTGTATTAACAGGAAAAGCGGTAGCTTAAAGTTACGAGTTTATTTCTGCTCTTGCTGGTGTGTCACACAACGGCGCACGGGAGAAGTCAAGGCCCATTAGCTAAGCTGGGACGCAAGCCCGGGACCTTTGGGATCTTGTTTACTGTCTTGAGGAGGCAATTTGTTATCTCAAGTCAAGTTTTAGAGGATAGCTAGTACGTGGAAGTGAGACAGATAGCTTCATTGAAAACATCGCTGCTTATACCTACTGGGCTAAACTAACAACTCTTTCCGGTTCATTTCTAGATCTTTTGGGAATTAAGTCTTCCTAGACATCTGTCCCTTATGACTTGGTTCCCAAACCCTGCGTTTTGGGCAAGAAGCTATGGTATTTCTTAGGGCCAGGGAGAAAGCTTTAATCCTCTCTCCACCAGCCACACGGCTCCCATATGTATTTTGTGTAGCCACAAGTCAAATATACAAATTCCTGGATACACACTTGGGGATACCACTTTGGACTCGGTCTGCTGAGAAACAAATGCAATTCAGCCGAGTTTGATGCTTTAAAATAGTCTGGATGTTCAGGGAGTTAATTGTGAAATGATTTAATGAAGCTATGCTCAAACTGACATTTAAAAACAAAAGGGAAGCTTTCAGTGCTTTAATGGCAACTGTAGGGGACTTGTTCCATGGTGAAGGGAGTCCAAATAACATCCACAAACAAAAATCAATCTAATCGAAAGAGCAAATCCCTTTGTGTGCTTTTTAAGCTTATTATTTAAATGCTATATGCAACCACTGCTCGATGTGCAAAGAGGTATTCGCTATTCAGGCCACGTGAAGCCTTCATTTTTAAAGCTTTATAATACTGTTCAGGAGATTTGCACAGGGTCCAGGGGGCATTCTTAGAATCTGGTAGTTGTTGGAGTTTTGCTTTGCCTTCTGCTACGCCGTGGTGCACAACTGCAGACTCAGCAAGACGTTCTGGCTCGCTTAGAAATTAAAATGGTTTTAGTATGAGACAGTCTGCAAGATTGTGAACATGATCTTCTAGAATCAGGACTTGTAGAACTGATCAGCAGATTCTTGTTGAGCTCAGAAGTTGATTCTTTCCCTCCACTCTGCTCCTCTTTCTGACCTTAGACCAACACCGTGCTATCAGGAAGTGTTGATGCTTTCTGACGGGAGATGCCGTCTTTTAAGCCCTATCAATAAGATTCAGCGGTGGGATTGAAAAGGTTAATTTTAGTCATAGTTATCACTGAACACAGTCAGCAGTGCCTTACTATTTCCTTGTCTTCAGAACCAGGAAAAATGAAACTAGGTCAATGTATATTCATCATTACAGTTGTGACTCAGTTTACTGGCAGTGTACGGTGCCTGAAAGACAGAAACTCCCAACATCATGTTATCAGTAATCTTAGTGCTTCGTTTTTTGTGATCATGTAAACAAGCTGAATGTGTTTCTGGCCTGATTATCAGCCGACATCAAAACAGGCACTTGTCCGCTGAAGTTTACAAAAGCACACCAGGCATCGGGGTGGGCTGGAGCTGGTCACTGTGGTTCAGTGTTCAGCAGACAGCTGCCACCTTAATTGGCAATCGAAGTTCTCTCAAGAGCAGACAGTTAATGGTATTTAAACAAAAGATTAGGAAAATAATTACTATTTGTTAATTAGCTACGCTGATGTCTAAACATATAGTTCTGTACATATTCAGGCATGCATCTTCCTTTTGGTAAGGGTTTTGAATAATAGTGTTTTGTAAGAGTTGTAAAGAAGCATATAATTTAATTTAGGGACGAATTTTACAGAAAAGTAGATTATGAGAAATGTTTTCTGAGGAAAAACAAACCCCACTACATGTACACCAAAGCCAGTGTAAGTGGCTGGCCACATCAAGAGTGGGACAAACTGAAGTTCCTAGCCTGGCATGGAGAGCTTACCAGGAGGGCCCACTGGACTCTCTTTAGTGTGTTGATCAGTACTAACCCTCCATTTTCGTCGGTGCTTCTTTTTGTCCTGAACTAAATATTAGCCCTGAAATAACAAATGCAGATTCACCAGGGTTTCGTGAAAGCTGCATAAAATGAAAAGGTGTTTTCCACGGGTACAAACTGCCCCAGTGCACCAGGACGGGAAGTGTCGCTGGGTTATGGCTGACTGCCCTGCAGAGCTGGAGGAGATTGGAAAGTCACTTAAGCAACAAAGGCAGAAGTGATGTTAGACTTTGGCCAGACTCTCTCCTTAGCTGTGTGGAGGAGAACCAAGTTGTGTCCCCCAGCTCCCCAAGGAAACGGAGTGAAAGACTCAATGATCTTAAAGATCTTTTCCAACCGTAATGATTCTGTGAAAGGAGTTGGCATTTGCTCCATTCTCCTTCCCTTTTTTGGTAGAGCAGAAAGCCTTCAGCAGAAACAAAATGCAATTACAGCCCTACCAAAAATTGGAATATGGCCCTCTTGAGGGGTGCTGGAGCCAGGAGCAGCTGTTCAATACAGCATGGCCTCCTGGGAATGAGAGCTAAAAATCACAACAAGGTGGTTAATGATTCTCAGAGCAATAGTGAAACTCTCCAGCTGTGACATTAACCAAAACATGTACATTAGTGCTGTCCAAGGAAGGAAGAGCCCCTGGAGATGCACTCCGGGGATTTGCTGCTACTGGGTGGCCAGGCATGCTCTGGGAGTTGAAACCTTCAGCTGCGTGTCCCTTCCCTGTGGAAAGCCAATATTTTCTTCAGTGGGATGACACAAGAGAGGTGAGATTCATGAGGTTTGAGAGGGTTTACTTTTCCTCCATAAAAAGCTTTTTTCAATAGAACACATCCCTGATAGCAGAGGCAGTCCCAAAATTATCTTATCTCAGATCTCTTCTCGATTTTGTTTGATTGATGACTTACAACAAACACAACACAATATTTTCTTGATCTTGACAGTTCTGGGTTTAATATCTCATTGCCCAAAGAAAACACTACCTCCACTACACGCCAGTTGGACTCTATCACCAGCAAAGCTGAATCTGAGTGCTAGAATCCGTGGCCCTCATTCCAATGCAGAGTACTGCCATCCTGTACACCATAATTTTTAAAGACCATTTTTAAACTAAGCGTTATTTTCTGAGGTTCACAACTCTACACGGGAAGAAATGTGGCTATTTTCCCTTGTTAGGCAAGATTGCTATCAGTTAATGTCACTTCTCACAAGGAGTTTTCGTGTTAAACTGCATTTGTGTCAGGATGAGAAGAACGATTTTGTGGCTATAGCACGGGATTCATAATCTGATTGGATTTCTCTTCCTTTCTCCTCTCTGCGTTGACTGAGCACCCTCTGGGCAAGCCATTCTAGTGCTCTACTTGCTCCTTTCCACATCCATTAAAAAAAAAGAGAGGGTGATGACTGTATCATTGAAGTTGTCAGGATTCACAGTTCCCTCTCAGCTGCAGAGAGGCATCACAGCACGAGTCCCTGTATCGCACCACCTTCCTCAGACTCATCCTCTCGCTGCTGCTCCACAGTGCCTAAACTCACCCCTGCTCCTTTGGGAAACAGTGCAGCTCTTCACAGGGAACACATCTACCTGTCAGCTTGCTCTGTAAAACAGACCTCGTGGTATATCAGGTTATCGCTCACCCAAATCATCCTTAGCAGCCAAAAGCTGATCTTTTTAATCCAGAACTGTCTGATAAATTACACACTCCCATACTTCATTACAATTATTTCAGGAAAGTATATTTAAAATTAACATTCTCCTACTGCAGGCAACTTTAAAATACGTGACCTTCCCAAAACTGTTTGTTTGTCTTGTCTTTCATACAATTTCTTGCCATTTTGGCTAAATATCAAAGCTGTCTGTGTGAGCAAATGTTCTTTCTCTGCCAGCTCCTGTTTTGCTTGTTCCTGAAGTGAAGCATTATAGCAAATTTGTGGCATCACGTTCATTTCCTTGGCTATGGGCTATGATGTTGCAAACAATCCTTAGTGAATTCCAGTAGCAGAAAGATTAGGCTGGGCAGGAAGATGTTCCTATTCAAGACCGACAGGCCAGTCATCAGCTGGTGTAAACTAGTGTAGGTCTATGCAATTCTATTGGAGCAGAGCTGATCAGGAGAAGATCTGCCTCAGAGACCTGGCTTCCATTCCTTTCCTTTCCATGCTTTGGCTTTTCCCTTTCCCATAAAAGAGTTTGAAGACTCCACCATAGGCTTTACCCTGTGTATACTGTAATGATAACACAACCCAGCTTTAACCAGCGAGAGCTATTTGCCCCATCCTAATCCCAGAAGAGAGTAGAGGCATCAGAAGTGGTCAGGCTTCCAGGAAACCTCCATGTCAAACAAGGGCATGTGTGCGGAGACTGTGGTGGTGGTGGTCCCAGCAACACTCCATACTGCTCCCTTTTCTGAACCATATTTCCCCATAACAGGAGTCACTGCTCATGTGTATTCCACATCTACTTCATATCCCGAGCCAAAACGGCCCCTTCCAATCTACAAACATCTCATGACATTTTGCAGTGAAGCGGGGCTAGCATCTTGGGAGAGTCCAGTGTCAGGCCTGCTCTGCATCTGTGTAGTTTTGGTACTTTTCACTTCTTGGCTCTAGTAGTGTGGTTATATGACCTTAACGAAATACCAAACTGACATCCGAGTGTTTTCAGAAAGCAAGTTAAGCATGGTTTGGAGCGTTACAGAAGAAAAGGTATACACAGTAATTCACCCAGCGAGGCTTGAGGGGGCTTTTGTGCACATTACCACAGCTCTCAAATGCTTGAGACTTTCTGTTTGAACAGAGAAGCCATTGAAGACAGCGTTCTGATGGTTTTCCTTTGATTTCCTACCAAATATCACAGCAAAAGTATCTGCCAATGGGGAACTGTAAACAAGATCTTGAGTTCCTTCCTTCTGAGTGGAACTTACCTGCTCCAAGGGATTAAATGGCCTCTCCGTTCATTCTGCTGCCTTAAAAGTAGTCCAGAAGAACCAAACAACAGATGTTTGATTTTTGAGTTTTAAGTTAATTCTCCCCAGTGCAGAAGGGATTTTTAGGCTTGCATGATACAAAGTTCAGTAGTTAGTTCAAAAGAAAACCCCAAAACCACATCACCTCACCATAAAATAGTACAGAAGAACCTTAGCACATGGCACTAGCAACAGAGACACTTTGCAAATGTGTAGCTTCCTTGAATTATTAAGCAAATTAACATAGTAAAAAGGCAAGGAGAACACCTGCCAAATCTGCAGAGTTCATTCCTCCCTTGATGTGCAGGCATGAATAGCACCCTTTGTAACTGTTGGTACTGTGAAGATGCAAGCCATGCTGCAGTTTGTAAAATCCACCTCAGAAAGATGAATTAGTGCACTTAAAAAAATCCTGTAAAACTTTATGAAGGAAAGGTGTACCTGGCATGTTTTTTGCAAGTACTAGCAAAGTGGTAGCATGTTGGAGAGAAAAGCTGGCCTGGCTGGAAACAACTGGGAGGAATTCATTCTGAGGAGTGCCCTATCTCCCCTCAGATCAGTAAGAAATTAAGATATGCCGTTCCTGGGGTGATTTCAGGGAAATGCTCTTTGAGGAAGTGAAGCTGTTTGATGTAAGAATTAAGGGAGACATCATGAGACATTGTGAGACTTGGGTNGAAGGGAAGGGAAGGGAAGGATGTAGTTCTGCATGCTCATAGGCCTGGGAACTGCTCACCAAAGGACGTAGTGGGATGCAGAACATTTGGATGGGTTCAAGGGCAGATTGGGCATTCATCAGTGAGAAATGCCTCACAGGCCATTTAATACAAGGAGTCCCTGAGCTGATAATAATCAGAGAGTGGGAAAGAATATGAGAAAGTACTTGTGCGACCTGTCTTAACCCTTCCCTGTGCATCTGCTTATGGCCTCTGTAAGAGAGGACAGTGGATAAGGTGGCCTCATTCAGTACAGTCTTTAAAGAAAGTCTCCCTCCAATGTAATGCCTCCTCACAGAATGTTTTGCCTGCAGAAAAGCAAAAGAGTATCATCTACACAGACAACTCAGTGTCTTCTCCAACTCTTTAACTCGCCTTATTTTTCTGTAACGTTGAGGCCTGAACATTATATTTAGCCTGACTGGAATTTGGCAAGTCACTTTCCTTTTAATATTGTTTTTTGTCTCTTCATTGGATAGTTAGATTGTCTGGGGATTTTATTCAGCAGAATGCATTCCCATAAACACATTTGAAATAGACAGAATCACTGTTTGTATTAAGACATCTATTTAGGTTGTTTGAATTGAGATCTGAAGGTGCAAAACAACTGAGCAAGGGAGAAGATTGCATGGGGGATTTTCAAATGAGAGCAAGGCTGAAAAATGCACTGAAAGCTTTTGGATGTGGAAGTACGTGGCATTGTGGACAGTTGCAGTGCAGAATATAATGCAACAATAAAATCATTTAAGTACTTCAAGTTTGGAAGTAATCTGGGTCCTTGGCTTGCATTGCATTTAATAGCTTTACGTTTATGGGAGCCATTCCAGTTTTTAAAGGCAGCTTCAGACTGATTGCACTTACCACCCCAGTGAAACTGCAACCCATTAATTTTTTACCGAAGGGATCTTCCTAGTTTGTCAAACACATCAAGTGAACATTTTAGAGAGTGCAGACCACAGCAGTATAAAAACCAAAAACTTTGTATTGAGAGAGAGAGAGAGAGAGAGAGAGAGAGAGAATGCTGGATTAGCAGGAAATAAGGGTCTGATTCTGTTAATAAGCTCTTTAGTAAATTCACAGCTATACAAAACCCCACTAAAACCAGAGATGCATCATACTTCAGTCAAACAGTCAGGTGTGCATGGGCAGTAGCAGGACGTACAGAAGTCTCTTGTGCTACCCCAGTGTGAAAAGGCCTGCAGCAGGTCTCTGGATGGAGAGCAGCACAGGTCACCCCGGCACACCTCTTCCCATCCTGCCTGGCAAGGAGCAGCCCAGTCCCCACCGTGTTTATATCCCCATCGTTAAGACCAAACCTTTCCGATGTCTAAAACCAAACTCTCGCTCTCTAAAATGTTTGCACATTTCTATGTTAAACATCTGCTTAGGTGGCTCTGAGACAGTGTGTTTTGGTGTTGTTCGTGTGCAATCTAGTGCCGCTTCCTCAACGCATGTGTCCCTTCCCTTCACAGCCTACTCGACACCCAGCACCTCCCCCGCAAACCGATTCGTCAGTGTTGGACCACGGGATCCAAGCTTTGTAAATATCCCTCAACAGACTCAGGTGGGCCGCTTTCAACTTCTCTGTATGCCTGCAGCCTCTTCTTCTTCAGTGTCCTCTAACGTGGCCCCGCGGAGCCAGCTGCACTGCCGCTGTCACTTCACCCACATGGTCTCAGTAACTACAGTGAAATGTCACTTGCAGTTTGTTTGTCTGTTGTGTTTTTTTGGGCTTGATGTGATAAT
This sequence comes from Urocolius indicus, assembly GCA_013401255.1. Classification (NCBI taxonomy): domain Eukaryota; kingdom Metazoa; phylum Chordata; class Aves; order Coliiformes; family Coliidae; genus Urocolius; species Urocolius indicus. The sequence goes on along the minus strand of WBNH01011794.1, from coordinate 70,361 downwards.
AACACTGCTTTCGTAACTGGAAAGGTCTCTCTTGCTTTCTAAGGTTACTGGCTTCTAGTGCACAGGTTTTTCCTCTGGGACTGGGTTTTCAGAGAAACTCTCGCTCCAGCCTGTTCCCCAATGCATCTGGGGAAAGGAGCTGAGAGAGACTCGCCAGGTTACGGTGCACCTTAGGCCCCCAGCAGATACAGCGGGAGACTGCTCCAATGACTTCCACTTAAAAAATAGCCTGGAATTCCAGGTTGGCCATTTGCAGGGGTGAGGGTGGGCTTTGAGCGAGCAGCAGATTTTGTGATTGCAAGCACATCTGTTTCCTTACACAAAGAGAGAAAAGTGCAGTTGAGACAGGCCTATAAAGCTGGGTTAACTGAATTCATAGTCCTGCTATGGTCAAATCAGAAGCTCAAGTAAACATTTGTGTTTCTTTAGGAGAAGGACAAGGTTTAAATGTGCTTTTTCCAAGCTGTATCGAATTCCCAGGGTCGATTAAGAAAATAGTTGTTGGCAGTTTTGTTAGCAGCTAATTTGAGCCAGATGTTGAAAAAATTAAGTCTGTGCTTAATATCACATTATCATGGGGTAGAAGGTATTAAAAAAAGTGAGCAGAACCAGTGCTTTAGGACAACCTCAGCTTGAAGTTTAAGTGATTGCTTGACTATATCAACAGCAAGAAATATTTGTGATTTTGTTTTGAGCTGGTTGTGATGACTAAAAAGTAACAATTCAAGTAACTAGCAAACTGGAGACTACTGCTCTTAGCTCTTCTAAGTTCTTTCCAACCATTTCTGTGCATCTGAGTAATGAACGTACACATTAATGGCTGTGACATGGCACAGCCCAGTGTGTGCCTGAAGACAGGCTCCTGGTTGTGATGGCTCCAGCACCTAATGCTGTCAATGAAACACACGCCACTCGTTACCGGGGATTCTCAGTTCACAGGGCTGCAACCAGACGCCTGTGAACACAATGTGTTTTCTTGCTATCTGTTCTTTGTGTACAATTTGTTAGGGGCTTTAGTTTATAGCTCTGTCGACAGCACAGGTTAAACTACATGGAGTCTCAAACCTTCTCTGCATGAAATAGGGTCACAGAAAGTCCACCAGCACTGCAGAGCGGGTTTTAACCCATCAGGTTCTGATTTTTTTGTTCATGCCTTAACCAAACACAGCCTGCACCCCACTTTTCAGGCCTCTTCCTTTATTTGCTTCATGTATGTGACAAGTTTTCATGTGCCTTCTGTGTTTAAATCTTATTTCTCCAGTTGTTTTGGAAACAACTGGAATACACAGAAATACACTGAAATGGGGGAGCAGGAATGTGAAAGTATACTGTTAAAGTCCTTAAGTGTTCAGTCTTTTCTTTGTAGCTCAGGAAACTTGAAACCCTTTGGAGAATGTTACTTACCTTTTCCAGAAGACTTGAAAAACTACTAGTTGGTGAATTGATTATGTAGTAAGACACAACAGTATTGTCTTCGAAATATTTTAAGCTTGTTTGCATCCTGCAGCCTAGGTTTCCCAGACAAGTTTGTTGACTGTAAACTTTTATCCTCCTTATTTATGACTTGAATCATTTCAAAGTGCTCTAGCCTTACTTTAAGTGCTTCTAGGTAATGCACTATAGTGAATAACAATGCTGTACAGTGAAAAACAATACTCAAGCACAGCTTTCAATTAAAGTCAAACATGCTGCAGTGGGCAAGGAGACTGACTTCGAGTCTCTGACTCCAGCTGCATCTCCGTGCTTCTATCCATCATTACGCCACCACAACCCACTTGATTCTAAATATATAATTTATCAGCAAAACTCACTACTTATTTATGAAACAACTCTGAATTTGACTGTGTTTTAAATCAGAGAAGTGAGGTAAAAATACTAACTGCAATGATTCGTGATTTACTTGGTGTTCCTCTAGACAAAGGCATGCTTTTGTACTCTTTTTGTAGGGCATTAGTGTATAGGACTATCACTTAGGGTATTTTTGAAATGAAAGTATAAAAATACATAGTCCTGTGTTATTAAAAGCAGCTGGGGTGGCTGCTTTCCATCAGGATTTTTATAGTACATTCAAAGTCAGGCTAAGGTACGGGTCCTGAGGACCACTAATGGCCAGGCCACACAGCTCCCTTAGACAAGAGGAACAGTCAACACTCAGAGCTTCTGAGAGTCAAGCTTAAATAGAAGGGTTAAGCAACTCCCTGCTGCTGGAGCAGCAAGATGAAGACTATATCCGAATGTCTGCCGTTTTAAAATGACAGTTCCATCTACAAGCTCTAAGAAACCATTATGGTCAGCTTTTTGTTGGCTCTGATTTTCTCCTGCAGTTGGTGGGTCGTTTGACTACAGGCACCAGTTAGAGTCCTAAAAGTGCTGCGGAAGTGAGCGTGTGCAGAGGGCTGTGGCAGTGCCGTTCAGAAGTGGCAATTCCCATACATGGGCATTCAGAGGCCTTCCCAGAACACTGGAATAAAATCACAGACAAATGTACAACAGCGTGGCTGGGTTTGAGCAAGGATCATTCTGTCCTGGGCTGTTTTTAAACAACCCAAACCAATACATGCCTTTCTTAATGGGCATTATGAAAAATTAGCAGTAGACATTTCCATTAGCAGCATGTTCTGATTTATGTCACGTTGCTTCAAATTTAATCCCTTCAAGGAGTTGTATGGCATTTATGTAGTATTTTCTTTAGCAAAGGGTCATCTTCCCATGTCAGCAAAGGTTGTAGCAGGACGACAGCTCTGTGGCATAAGAGAGCAGGAAACAAACCAAGCTAAGTCAGTAAGGTCTTGATTCAGTAACAAAGCCCCAAAAGGGCTGTTGACTTTGTCTTGGTTTTAGCAGCTTCAAAACTTTTCAGGGGGTTTGTTTTTTCACCCTGTGCCTCTGCTTACCCCATCCATCACTCTGCCACTCCACGGGCCCACCACATAATTGTCCTGTCAGGAGAGTTATTTGAATCTAAATTTCTGTTTGAGCTATTAGAAGAAGCACTTGACTTGGCATCCTCTGTATATGTTGACAAAAAGGCACAGGTGTTGTAACCTTTGCTTGATAAATCATTTACTTTTGCTACTTGACTCGCAAGCAATATGGTAGCATCAGCTTTTTAACTGCCTTTTCCATATGCAAATCAGAAATACAGTATGCCTGGGGTACACAGTCTTTAGTTTCAAAAGCAAGCTGGCCTAGATGCCTCATGACTAAGTAATAGATACGTCTCTGGTGTTGCCAAAGGCTTGTAATAAGGAGAGTGAGTAAAGGAATGGGAAAGTACTATCACGTTAATTTGGGACTGGCTCTCACAGTGACACTAATAAAGGGCTCTGAGTTTTGAGATGGGGTTTTTTATTCTCCTAAAGAGGAGATAAAAGTAGTTGTGAAACACAGGATATGTGCTCAGAGTACAGTGCAGCTGGTAACACTAAACTAGCAACCTGCTCTTTGTGACCAGGGTTTATGTTGTCACTCGCTGCTCTAAGCTGTGTTTGCTGATCTCCAACGCCCTCACTTCTCTCTGTACTACGAAATTCCTTTAGGGTCAGCGTTCTGCCTCCAGCGTGCTGCAGCTCCACTTCACATTAAGCATTGTTTACTAGGCTGAGTCCTGTTTGCCACCTACTTACCCTACATCTTCCTGGAAATTGTACTTTGGATGCTAAAAACAGCTCCTGAGCAACACGTGCCTGCTCTGTCTAATCACTCCTACCTGCCAGTAGCCCGTGTGCCTTACACAGAGAGGTTATGAGGATGCACAGAGCAGAACCTGCCTCCCACGGCAGGCACCCAGGCAGAGGATCAACTGCTTTGCCACTTGTGAGAAACTAAATGATTTTCTTCTCTGCTTAAGAGAGAAAGTGCAGTCTCTTGACCAGCTGCTTCAGGAAGAATCCCTCTCCAGTGTAAACAGGCTTTATATCAGATCCATCCCAGTTAGTTTCTGAAACTTTGTTAGGGGAAACCCAAATGTTTATTCCCTTGCCTTTTCCCCAGGAAAGATAAAACTATTTTCTAGAAGGAGTAGAAGCTCTTCCTCCTTCTGCCTCTGCACAAGCCCAGAGTTACAGTCAGATAACTCTGGCTAGTTAAGCAGAAGTCCTGTCTTCTCACACTTTCTATTGGGGCCCCAGAGCCACCCAGCTGCAGCAGTGCTGGAGGCAGAACTCACCCTTTATGAAACAAAAGGCCCTTAGCTTAGCTGGCATACTGCAAGAAAGTATATGAAGAAACAACCAAGAAAAAGAAAGTCAAACAAGCTTATCTAGGCAGGAAAACAAGAAGTCTGAAAGCCAGCAAGCTCAGCAGCGCAACCATGCTCTTGTCCCCTGCGTGCTTTGAAACACATCTGTAAGAGTAATGCTGCCCTGTAGTGGGGGGGGGGAATTCTTAAGCTTAGCAAAATGTTTCTAAGGAAAATGCTAACTTCTTTTGATCTGCTCCTGTTCTCTTACTTTTCCTCAATTAGACAGTCACGTCCTTGTAGCTTCGTCTTTTATTTATCTCTAAAAACACACCTTATGCCTCAGGTGCATGCCCAAGCCTAGTTCTATCATTACTTTCTTTTCAAGAGACAAGGGAAAGACTATTTTACTTCCCCACAATCCTTTCAGAAAGCAAACTGCCACCTGCAGCTTTTCACTGGCAGCACTTTAAAACAAAGGGTACGAGAGAAAAAATGAGCTTTGTGCTGTGTCCTGTAGGTTAGCAGATGTGAGCTCTGTCAGACGAGGGAGGGAGGCAAATTCCAGAGTCGATGGTCCTTCTGTGATAACAGCCAGTCACTGCTGCCTAGACACTGACTTTGGAGAAGCGAGGTGCAGGTGATGCCCCTCATCACAGCTGGAGGTGGCCCGGGCAGCAGGAAAGGCAGGGGAGCAGTCTCACAGGTAGCAAGGCCCAAAAGCGTATAGATCAGATTCAATCATAGATCAGCCCCTTGAATGGGAAGCTAGTGCAGCTCCTCCAGAGCTGTGTCTCCTGCAGCTGAATCCACGTTGCTGTGTTTGTGCCCAGGTTCCATTGCCACCCTATGGAAGAAAGAAACCAGTGCACGCATTTTTTCTTGTGACAGATGAAACACGTGCGTCACTTCATGGGGATTTTCCATCTTTGCTTCTCCCTGAAGCCCTGCCACAGAGCCCTGCCCTTTGCACCGCCAGAGAGGGACATGTTGCTGCCAGGCTCATGCACGGCTCGTGCTGATGTGCTTTACTGATGAGTACCACAGGCCGCCCTGTCCTTTCTGGCCTCTGTGCCCTTCTCTCTGGGCAGTACCCAGGCATCACTGCGGGTGGCTCGGCGGCACCCACTGGCCCTGGGAGAGGGTGAGAGGGAGGGAAAGTCAGGATTTCGTGGTAGTGCTGCAATGTGCTGACATCTGAGCCACCCCTTCACCTCACACAGCAGTTTGTGTCCAGAAAAAGTGTGAGGAGTGTGTGTGGCTCGTACAATGCAGCGGACATGCAGAGAACTCAAGAGGCTGCAGAAGCAAGATCAAGACTTTTTTTGGGGGGTCCTGAGCAGAAGTATTTGTAAGCCAGCTCAGCACTACTTGTTGCTTAGGTGACTGTTTCTCTCCACGACAAGAATACTTGTCCTCAAGGCTGAATTCAGTACTTGTGTTTGAATGAAGATAAAGAACACTCATTTGGAAGCATTTGCTCAAATCAGTTCAGCCCCCTGAGGCTTAAATATTCCATACAGTAACCTTCCTTGGCCAGCATGCATGGCTCTGGAACAGACTTAACTGCAAAGCACTTCTAAGCAGAGACTTGACTGCCCCTTTCCTTCTCTTGGCCCATAGCAGCAAGTGTAGTGGGAGGTTCAGAGCACCATTTGTATGCAGGAATAATGTCTCTCCTGGCTAAAGAACAGAAATTTGAAGAGACTAGATATAAAACCACAACGATGGGGAGTGCATGCTTCTTTCTAGAGCTGCTGAAGTTAGCAGGGAGCTGTGGACTTTCCCATATAGGCAATGGGAAGCAAGAGTTGCTCTCCTCTGACACGCAGAGTTACACAGAGCCCAAAGTGTGTAACTTGTGTGTTACTGAGCTTGTGTGTGCCTGTTCCCTCACGTATCACTTTCCTACCAGACATTTAGTACACAAAAGAAATGTGAGGCCCAAAGCAGAGATCACACTGACTATGTACAAACGGAAAATTGCTTAAGTCACTACTTAATTCACAGTAATTGTCTGGGACGAAGGACAATGAGGGTTGGGCTCTTGTGGGCTTGAAACCTGTTACAATTTCTGAAAAATTCGATCCTGAAGCAAAAAGTGTTTTGCTACAGAGCCTGTGGCACCAAGCTACTGATTTGTGACCTGAGTGTTGGTGCCATCTTCCCTCTTCTACCCAGAAAGCAGCTATACTGGCCTGATCTTGAGGGTGGCCCAGAGTTGGCTCTGAAAACATAGTCTAGAGAGTTAATGGGAAATGCAGTGTCAGTCTCAGTCAAGCATCAACAGATCTCAGACGCTGGGAAGCTGAAAGAGGATTTCAGATCCTGCCTTTGCTTTGTGTTTGGCTATGTGAAACTCGCTCGTCTCTTTTTGTTGAAATTAGTCAAGGAAGTGTTGGCTGAATCCTTCACTGAGCTAAAATTGAGTTGATTCCTCCATGATGGGAGCAAAGAGCCCACACGTGGCTGTGGTGCTCTTGATGATCACAGAATAGCTCTGTAGCCACATATCCCCCACACAGCCTGTGAACATGCTGCTCTGATCACAGTTGCTAATGACAGTCCAGAGTATGCTCTGCAAAGAGGAGGTGCAAAGGTAACCAGAAACTGGGCCCAGCTCCCCTTCACTGCCTGCTCAGCTCAGTGCACAAAGCCCATTAATTTGAGCTTTTGCACAGAGGGGCAGTGTGAAATCTCACTCTCCGATCAGTTCTTAAAAAGCAGCAGAGAACAGTGCACCTCAAGAAGAAAGCAAATGCTGCACTGTAAAGGTAAAGACATCCCAGTACCATCATGTGGCCTTCTCTTTAAGTTGGAGCTAAATCAGTCCAGAAGTGCCTGGGTTAGTCCTCAGCAGGGAGATCCTTCTTCCTGTGCTTTTTCTTTCTCCTACTTGCAGGCTCCAGTGAGCAGTTTAGACTGTATTTTTTTTTTGGGGGGGGGGAACGGGAGGGGTGGAAGAACACTGAGCATCCTATTTGCAATAGATACAGCATACAGTTGTTTCTGATGAACGTAAATGAATTTCCCAAACTAAGCAATTAAACTTACTGCCTATCCCCCCCTCCCCTTCTTACAATAAACAGGAAGCCTGTGCGTAAGGCACCCTTTCTGTGGGGTTTATGGCCATTACTTATGCTCCACAGTAGGGGAGAAGAGAGAGAAGAAGTAAGTATGGGCCTGGTGGGAAGAGTTGGCAAATGCAGAAATATGATGAATGAGCTGGAGAGATTTAATTTCTTACTAAATTCTCTACAAGCTGTGTAACCTTTCTTTAGCTAAACAATTACTCTAAAAGGCAATGATTTTCTGTGTTTTCATTGAAAAGTCTTCGTAATAACAATGGCCTATGTTCTCCTTCTTGAATAACTTCTGCCAAAAAACAGTTTTCTTTTTTCCATTCAGCAGGAATCTTTCTTTTATTTCTATTTTTCCAATCTCATATTCCCCGCTAACATGAATTTACAAGGCCTACCACTTAACTGCATGGGGCTGGAAAGGAGCTTCCCCTCAGGCCAAATCATTTTGGTCCACCTCCTTTATAGGGATTGGTGCATCTTCCTCCCAAGAAGAGTGCAGCCACACTCTCAGAGCCACGATACCAGACCCAAGTGACCATTTAATCTGACAAAGCATGACGGTTCCTGTGTTCACAAGTACAGTGTATATGGAAAGGGGCTCGCAGATTTGTTTCTCCATGGACAAGCAGTAGCTCTTGCAGCTGTTGTAGAAGGGGAGCAGGTACTGACTTTGGTGTAGTGGGGGAGAGAGTCATGAGACATGGTTAAATCAGAGTGGGTGCAGATCCTCACAGAGCCATAGGGTCCTGTGACCAACTGGAGCATCGTAAGGACTTTGGATACTGTAGGGACTTTGGAGATGCAGCACGGGCAGAGCTTTTTCCTCCTGCAGAGCTGTACACTTGTTCAGACTCACACATGCATACACACACACACACAAATCAAACAAGTACAAGGCAAGATTGTAGTTATGCGCCTCTTACCGCTTTTACTTGACTTGGCCGATTTCCTGGCCACCCCACACCCACCCCCAACCTCCCTTGCAGATAATGCTGTATTGGATTAGTCTGCCTCACTGCTGCATCAGGTCCCAGATCGATTTATTGACTCTGTCAGAGTGGCTAGTACAGTAATTGTTACAAGAGCAGAATAAAAAGCAAGGATGTGTCCACATAAAATATAAAAATGACGTTTTGTTCGTTCTTCCCTCTTTTGCCCTATAGATCTTTATGTGTTTACACAGTGGAGAGCACTTTACTTAAGTTAATCAGCCCCTTCTACATTATTAATTGCGACAGTTAGGGTGCTACATGGCGGCAAACATATGATTGAGAACACTGATCTCTCGCTCACGGCATGGGCCTGAGTAGGATTTGTATTCCTTCCTTTCTTTTGCAACTGCTTGAGGGTCCTATCAGATCCCATTTCCCTGACTGACAATACCCCATCAATACCATCGATTTCAGAGTGGGGTGGAGAGACACACATAAGAAAGAAAGGAGCATGGAGATGTTTGGCGAGTTCCCCGGGCTTGGAAAGAGTCTGTTGGAAGTTGGTAATCACAATAACTACATGCCTGGCCCGATTTCTCTGTTCTGCAAGGAGTAATAATTTAAAAGCTAAAGTTTCCCAAGTGTTGAAGATTTCCAGAGATGACACGATGAGACCTTTTAAAATGCATGTAGAATGTATACCCTTAAAAAAAAAAAAAAAAAGACACCCTGGCTTTTTACAAGGCTTTTGGAAGTGCTTTTGAAAGTCGTTTCATGAAAGTTCAGCTTTTGCAGCTGATACCTATATGAGCCCCATAAATTCCACCCAGCCTGACAAACTCCAGTATGTGTCACATGTGACCTGGATGGAAAAGGTCAGCAGCTGAATTTATGGCTTTTGCATTTACTGGAACATTAAGGTTTTTGCCAACTGCCATATATGCTTTTTAACAATTCTGCAATCAAAGGATTGAAGGACCAAAATCTACAATGAAGGTCAAAAATTAAAGGCCACGATCCCTACGTTCTTCCCAATGGATGGGCATTGAGCTACCTCTGTTCTTAGAATCACCTTTGCTTAATGGTCTTAACATGGAGATCAAGGAATAAATAAGGTCCAGAGGTGAACACCTTGCAAAATAGACTGTCTCTCTCTGAAATTAATACTAAATTCCATAAGAAGAGCCCAAAAGATGAGAAGCTATTTCTTAACAGAGAAGGACTCCCCAGTTCACAATAGATTTCCTGTTCCCAAGACACTGAGCATCACCTCCCCTGGTGCTGGACTGTCCCGGAGAAATGTAAATAAATAGAGCATAAGGGAAGGGCTGGGGCTTCAAAAGAAATAAAGCAAAATGAGTGCAGTTGGGTTAAAACCTGGTCATATTTTAAATTTAACAACAGTGTCTGTTCTTGGTGAGGATTGCTAACAGTGTGCCAAGTTGTAGCTGTCAAAGTTTACAAACTTCCAAGCTTTCAGGCTTTTACGGGTTTTAGTTCAGAACAACAAAAGGCATCCTCTCATCTTAGGCAGTTGTTTTTATAGTTAATTCTACATAAACAGAGGCAGAACTGGAAAAGTTTAATCCAAAGACAGGATCTTTGTTAAAAGAAAAGCCTAATAAAGATGAAGAGGCTGAATATGAAGCTATCTTGTAGGCTTAACCACGTAGCCTTTAGTTGCTTTTGTTCTTAATATTCAATTTTTACAACAGTACTGACACCAGAATCGTAATATTTTCAGGCATATTCACTCGTGTGACCCAACTCTTACTTCCCATACACAAACACTGGTGAGGTGCAGCTAAATACATTTCAGAAGTAAATGAAATGTCCTTTTAATTATGAGGTACAAGGGACAAAAACCACTACTGATAAAATGCAGCCACCTTTGGGGCTGAACACGTCAATTGCTGCATCGTTTGAGGCAGCTTGACGCAACTTTAGGTGTCCTTTTATGCCTTTGCTGTGACTACATCTTTTTATATATGACAACAGAAAGGTTGTTTTGTTGTACAAAAGGGATAAAGTTAGATGTGAAGATTTGCACGTGGAGTTGGGTTTTTTTCCTCCTTGCATGTGCTGAAGGAGGAGACTGAGATTTTCCAGGAGCGCATTTACATGAAATGTTCCTTGCTTGGCTCTTTTCTTGTGTTCTGGATTTTTTTTAAGGACTTTCTTGTAGACTTCTGGGTTAAAGACTGTGTCTGTGAATCTGGGGTATTGGACCCAACTGTACATTCACTGAAGTCAATGAGAGTAGGAGGTGGAAGGAGATTGGCAGGAGTTTGTTTAAGAAGTACAGTAATGTTTTTGTTTAATTTGTTTGTATTTTGCTTATAGTTACCCACAGTAGAATAAATCTAGTCTTTTTCAACTGAAATAAGGGTTAACATTCCCATCTTCTTTATCCAGAGGGCTTGTAGTGTAGTCACCAGGTATCTCTAGAGTTTTTATTTGGCAGTTGCAGGTATCACCTCTCAGTGACTCCAGAGCAATCTTCCTTGGTGTAGTGATGGGTTTAGTTTGGGGAGGTTTCCTGATTTACTGCTCTCATAGGCTAAATCTGAAAGTATAGGCCAGGTTACCTTCTGCCTAGGTCATCCACTGGAAGGGAGGCTGCACTAAAGGAGGCTCTTCATAGACACATCTTCTTTCTAACAGTAGTAACAAGGGCAGAATTTGTCCCAGTAGTGGCAAATGCCTTACCAGTCCTGTTGATGTTGCATGAGTCAAAACAGAGTTCAGATTCTTCTCCTGCTGGCTTTTCAGGAGTATGAGGATTAAAAGTAGTAGCATTCAAAAACAAAGGCAAAAAGCAAAAAATAGGCAGAGCGAGAAGAACAGTAATTCTCCATACAATGGAGCAGCTTACTTACTGAGTACAAAGAGCCACTTCTATGCAGTCTGTTTCCAGAGAAAAGCCTTACATTCAGTGACTCATAAAAGCAAAGAGGCACTTTTTGATTTTAAGTTCAAGGTTTACAGTAGTAATTTTGTCTGTTTTCTCTGTTAGTATTAATTAAATTGAGATAGTTTAATTAGTATTACTAAATTTGATCATTAGTAGTAATTCATTCTGCCTGCCATACTGCACAAATATGATGAAGCAGAAATAACTAAATTGTTTAATTTCATCTCATTTAATGACTTTACACTCCACCAGGACTTTCATTGGCATCTCACAATATGTGTGAAAATCACTCCAAGCTAGGCCAAGACCCAACTCCTTTTAGCCAACCATGTCTAATACGTCCCTCCTCATCCAACAGCAGATCATGTGCTGCGAAGGCTTTTCCCATCTCTCCACTGGAGAGCTGGCTGCCTCCAAAGGCTGCAGTGGCCTTTCTTTGCCCCGATCACCCAGCTCTCGGATCATGCTGACCCTGACAGCTGTACAGGTCTCATTGGCCACCACATCCCTGGCCAGAGGCTCCCCACAGTGTAACAGGAGACGTTCTATCATGGATCCCCACAGCCGCACACAGGGGCCAACTGCTGAGCACAGGCACGCTGCACGGCCTGCTGCTTGTCGTAGGGCAGTTTGTTCAGTTTAGCAAAGTACAAAGCGTCAGGAAGAACACAGACATCAAAATATTCTCATGTTCAGGAGGGTTTTTTTTGTTGTTGTTCAGCTCAGTGCCCTCTGGGCTTTCTTTTTTTTTTTAAGGGCAAATTTGGGAAGGGAGGTTTACCGCTGAGTTGATTCATTATTCCTCTACTACACTGTCTCTAATTGTAAGGTCAATGTGGCATAAACAGTGGAGTTGCCTCCGTGCCACTATTTCTGTCTGTGTTAGTTTGGAGACCGGTTTTGATCTCCTTGCCCAGTACACCTAGGATTTGCCAAAACCCCTGATTCTTGTCCCTTTTCTGCAGTCTCCTCAACCTTTCTCTGCCCACTTCTAAAAGCATGCTGCTGTCTCAAACCCCTCATCCCCGGTGTCCCCAGCTCCCTTGCTGGCCTCTGTCCGTGTTCCTGCTGCCCGCAGCCCCGTTCCTCACTTGCACATCCCAGCCCTCCACCAGCCCATACCCCACCCTGTTTTTTGCCCTGCTTTTATCAGGCTGTGCACACCGTGTTTGCTCTCCCAGCAGAGCCATGGGGCTGCTCATTTGTCTGCTTCACCCAGAGCCATCCAGTGCAGGCAGACTTCAGGGGAGAAATTTGGAGGCAGCGCTCACTTTCCCCTCCAGTTCAAGTTATTACCTCCTCTCATTTTCCTCTTGCGCTGTGTACTCTAGAGTGATCTCAGGCAGTCAAGAAAAGTGAGTGAAAACTACCTTTTGTACCCCAAACTACAGAGCAAAAAAGGCAGAGCCTCTGCAGCAACTTGCTAGCAGCACAGGCTGTCCTGCTGGGCCCTCTGGGCCCCATGGGCCCCTCACATAGCTCCAGTCTCTCCCTGCCGGCACGGGACAGGGAAGGAGAGTCCCGGGGGTGAAGGCCCCGAGTGTGTTGTGTAAGTGTGTGTCTGTGCGTGTGTGTGTGTGTGTGTGCGCGCGTGCTCAGGCTGTCTCACTGCAAATGGAGCTCGGGAGGCCCAGACTGGGGGTTGATTTTCTTTGGATGACTTTCCCCAATTGTTTAAAGCAATAAAAGTAAAGAAACTTTGGGGGAAACGGTGGTTGCAGGGAGATTGTTTTTGCAGTCCTGGTGCAGGCAAAACTCCTGAGACTTCAGGAGAGTTTCAGTCACCTGAGGACTGCAGGAACTGGCTTAAATTGAATAAAACTGTAAGTACAGTATAGGGGACCGGGTAACAAGTTGTTCTGCAAAAGCAACAAAACCAGAGAGCACAATGAAGAATAGAGCGGGTTACGCTGTGGTGAAAGTATGTACTGGTTGTTATAACACCGTGCCTCTAGAATAAATTATGTCCCTTTAAAAAGTAATACTTTAACTGTGGAGCTATATAGAGACAATTAAGACGATATTGTTCTCCTCATTTCCCTCCCCCCTCCCTTTCCTCCCTCTCTCTGCAGTAGCTCTGTGGAAACTTTTAATGCTGCAGCTTGAAACTTGGGCCTCTGAGTCTAAAATGCCTGAGAAAGCACTGCGGGCTCTAACTGTAAAACATTCCTTCGGCGGGCCCTGGAAACAGGGCGCGCTGGAGCAGGCGAAGTTCAGAGGGATCACATGTAAATGAGGGCTGGCTGCAGACTCCCGAGGAGCGTTTTATTTCGCTTAAACCTGAACTTGAACTTGAAAACACGCTGCCGGGGAGCCCAGGACGGGCAAAGCGCAGCTGCAAGGGGCCGGGGCTGTCGCCAGTCCCATGCACCCACCATCAGGACACGGACTGGGGGGGGTTGGGGTCTCTGTGCACTCAAGGCTTTGTGCCACGGCCAGGGGCACAGGGGAGCAGAGGACAACGTGGGCACTGTATTTTTGGGAGCAAGCTCATGGCGGTTTCCCAAGGGCTTGCTTCTTTCCTAGCAGAATGCTGGAAAGCCCTGTCGCAGCAGTGTGCCTGGCGTCGCCTTCCCAGTTTCCACCGGAGTTCCTGGCGTGAAGTTATGAGCCGATCCAAGTCCCAGCAAACACTTTATTTCATAAAGGAAAGAAATAAATGAGATTTAATGTTAGAAATATGAAAGTGTTTCGCTCTCTAGCAAATTTGGCTGTGTGCTTCCAGCAAAGGAAAATACAGGGCTGTCTAAAAAGCAAGGCATAAAGTGCAGAATTTAAAAACCCCTTCGCAGCGTATTTACTTTTAAAGGGCAACAGTAGATGCAAGCCATGAAGCAGGTTTTAAAGTAATCTTTCTGCTTCTTTGATAAAACGTGTACTGCAAAGAGAGGAGCCTAAGGCACTGAGTGTCCCTCAGGTACGGGGCAGAGGTGGCTGCTGGCCGAGCCGCAGGCGTAGGGGCAGCTTCCTCCTCCCCCACAGCGGTACTTGGCTGATGGGTCATATTTTGGTCATTTCTGATGACTCCTGAACAATTTTGGCTATGTTTATAGCAAAACTTTGAAAGAATGAATGGGCAGAAAAAAAAAATTAAAACCCCTTTTTGGCAGTAACTCAGGAAATATCTACACAGCTGTCCTTTCTGGAGCAAGATATTATTTCAGGGTTTGCGTTGAGATCATTTTTATTCTGTGACAGTGCATAAAGAGACCAGGACAGAGCAATGAGGTCTGGCAGAGCTAAAATCCCTTCTCTATGTGTGTGTGTGTGTTGTGTGTATGTGAGGTTATATAGTTTATCAATGCAGAAACCACTACGGGCTTTGAAAAGTAAACAGCTGGCTTGGGTCTATGCACTGTGCTTCAGAGTTGTCTGCTGGATTTAAATAGCTAGCCTGTGATTTTTTGAGTGGGGCAAATGTAGATATAGATAAATCTATATATAGTGTTCCTTTTAGACATCTCAAACAGTTTTTGCAGCCACTTGTTTTCTTAGTTCCTTTATTTGTTATTATTTTCCTTTCTGTTTCATTTTGGTTTATTTTGCTTTTACAAATGTCTTCGCTGCCACCGGCAAATCTACAAATAAAAAGTGGGGGGGGGGGGGGG
>WBNH01011794.1:0-54861 GCA_013401255.1 Urocolius indicus | reverse complement strand
TTTTTTTTTTTTGTTTTTTGTTTTTTGTTTGGTTTTGTTGTGCGTCTTGCGGGCGAGCGGGTGCTGGCGGAGGGGGGGGGGGGGGGGGGGGGGGGGGGGGGGGGGGAGGGGTTTCTATCCCGGTCAGAAAACCTTATGGCAACGACAAATATCAGAGAAAGCCATCGTCTCTCTCAAAGATTTCATCTCACCATCCACTTAATCCGCTTGCTGTACCTCAGATCTCGAGTAACTTTCATACTGTGGGCTCACTTTAATGGATAGAATCTATTTTTCATGAAAAAAGCAGGAAATAAGCTGTCTTTCGTACAAAGATTTACAAAATGTAATCATTGTTGAAATATTCTCTTTGAACTGCCTTGTCCGCAGGGGTGTCTGGCTCCCAATACCCCCGTTTCTTTAGAACACCCTTACAAGTTCTTCTGGTAGATCAGGTACACTGGTGGTTCTGGTCTTTGATGTCTTGAATGAATGAAAGAAAAGCATAATAAAAGAGAGCTGTTGATCAAGCATAAAATACTCTTTAAGCTGACAGAATGGCAGAGTTAACACATTCTAAGCTGCTTTTAGGTTTTTCCTTTTTTCCTCACATTTTCCTGTGCTTTGTGTACAGTGGGGGTTTTTATTTTTTGAAAAGTCTCTGATCTATGTAGTATGCCGTCCTCTAACAAAAACCAAAATGGGATTGTTTCTCTCTCTCTCTTTCTCCCTTTCTTTTTCCTCTCTCTCTTTCACTCCACTATCTTTTTTTTTTATCTTTCTTTCCTTTTCTTTTCCCTCTCTCTCTTTCCCTCCTCTTTCTTTTTTTTTTTTTTTTTTTTTTTTTTTTTTTTTTTTTTTTTTTTTTTTTTTTCACAGACAGGGTCAGGGTTTGGCATGGCTGGAGTTAGCTCTCAGGGTACCACACAAAGTTTAGGGGTTGTTCTGCAGATTTCAAAGTCAACTTTGCTGACTAATACTAAATATTTTTTTAAAAGTTCTTTGCTTAACTATTAAGAAAACTGGTGGAAAACTCTTTAATCTCAAAATGTTCCCCAAGCAAAAGGAAGAACTTCTGCTTAATAGCAAAAACTGTAAACTGAAAGAGGGACCCAGAAATGATCTCTTTGTGAGATAGCTTTCTTTTAGAGTCAGAGAAAAGGGAAAGTTTTCTTCCTGTAGATCCAATTTAGATCTTAAGTTCCCATACATTATTTATACATCATATTCAAAGTGCCAGCCTCCTCTGCTCACTGGATTACGTTTCAAACATTTGCCATTGATAAGTCTGTGCTGTATTATATTCGGGCTAAATGTGAATATGTCATAGCGCAGTCAGTCTTTAATCCTCTGGGCTTCAGGTTTGGGCAGCGGGGGGTCCAGTGCTCAGAGCATTGCTTTATACTTAAGAAACATCTGGGGCCAGCTGGGACACTTTACTAGAACATTCAGATGTCTGAAACAACAGCAGGAGTTACTGTAAGAGTGTGTTTTCATAGGTTTGGGAGGGTTTGGGGTGACTTAGTTAAAAACACTAGCTGTTCCCAACTTGAGGTTTGAACCCAAGCAGAAATCTTGCCTGAAGTGAGTTTGTTGGCCCCAGGAGAGAAGTGGTTTGGACTACCATACATTTTTAATAGTCAGCAGGCAGAAGTCCGCCGTACAAAAATTATGGCACGTAATTTAATGCAGTTTGCCACAATTGGCGTCCTCGCAAAAGCTATTGGATGCAGAGCTACTGTACACATCGTCTGGAGAGTGGTGTCCCTCCCGGGACGGGCTTTATCTTCCTTGAGATAGTATAAATACGCTCGTAGTGGGGCACGCGACTCTCCTGGGTGCGGATGTTGGGCAAAGCAGAAGATTCACTCACTGTTTTATGTCCCTTTGGGGATGACCAACATGCTACTCGCGTCCCTTTTGGTGTTTCATTCTGGAAAATATAATTACTAAATAATTAATCCCAGCTCTAAGAAAATAACTTCAGAAGGCACAAAGGTGACCTTGTCTTTAATATTCACCTTTTTGGTCTATCAAACTTCATGCCTGGAGAGAAACCAGTAGAAAAGTAGGACCAACTCAGATGTGGGGTGAGCCAGAGGCAGTTGCTTTGCGTGCAGGAGCCCTTCAGCCAGTCACACCAGAGGCTGAGTTGCCACTGCCTTCACTCGCTCCAGCAGCTCTTTCAAAGTTGTATCAAAGTCCCAGTTTTTGGCCCTTGTTTTCAAAGGACCCACCGTGGGGAAGAGCCTTCCCAGAACCTCTGGCAAGGTGAGGTCTAAAGGACCAGAGGTGCTGCCTAGCTGTGTTTACATTCTCGTTTCATCTTGGCAACCAGAAGGACCCGTCACCCCAATTCACCTTCCCCGGGGTTAATGGTTTTGATTGCCTTGAAGTTCTCGAGGTAATCGAAACGTCATCACCAAACTAAACAGCCGAACCGGTGCGCCATTGTGAATCCTCACAGGTAGCCAACAGTCACTGCTTGGGTTCAGCCTGGCTGCTCTAACAGCCGCTTTGCCGGCGAGCTCTGAAGTTGCAAGGGGTTGAGGGTTTTTTTATTTAGACTCTTATCAAAGATGTATTTTCCCGCCCAGGCCCGTGCAGTGATAACTTCCTGCAAGCACCGCTGTGCCCCGGGGCAGAAACGGCCGCCGCAGCCGCCTTTGAAGTCCCGATGGCACCGACTCGACCCGCCGCCGGGCAGCTGAACCAGGTGGAAACCTAAAGCAAATGGCTAACGCAGAGCAGGCCTTAGCCCTAAGTGGATTAGGTGAAGCAAAAGCTCCTACGTGTGGAGTTTGTTAGAGTTTCAAACGTGTGAATGTCCTCAAATAACCTACATCGCCCGGAGAAATAAGCCAACTGTCACACCCAGTTCTGGATTCCACATTAACAACCTCCTTCCGCAGCGTTAAACTTTGCCCTTGAGGACTTTTGTTTAACTTTTTAATTTGAAAAACAGATAGGGCCGCTTTACAGCCCTCACTTTTTGTGAGAGCTGAAAGGTCTCATTGTTAGGGCAGAAGATGTGCAGGTAGAAGTAAAATTTAACAAGTTTGCGTTGATTGTCTTTCTGGATTAAAACACGTGAGCAGTGCTCACAGTTGGGTTTGGGAGTTGGGGCCGGGGGAGGGGGGGAGAGGTGAAACGACATCGTGCAGGAAGGCTGGTTTGAGAAGATTTTAATAAACAATGGGCTTGTTTCTGGGCTCCTGACGCAGGCAGAAACTGCTACCAGAGTCAATGAGGCACTTTCAGCTTTTCTCCCTTTAACTGTCCTGAATCGCAGAGTGTTTCCTTGCTGTTCTTCCCATACAAAGGGCCCGATTGTCACAAGTGGCTGGAGGATTTTTGTGTGTCTCTGCTATCTCCAGAAAAGCATAAGAAACAAATAGACTTGCTCTATCAAAGAAGCGTAATTGCCATTTCAGACTTCCTGTTTAGGATTCAGTCAAGTAGATATTGTTTATGGTTCATAAAACCTTACTACTGTGAAGATTCTCAGATACTGGCAGTGCAGAGTTTCAACTTTCATGGTGCTGTAAATTAGGGGAGGGGGTGAAAAAGTGTGATAATACTCCTCAGAGAACAGTAAAATAGAGCTCTGCAATGGTTAAATGGAATTTTATAAGCACATTCGGTGTGGAACTGTTTTGCATTACATGAGTTGAATACCTTAGAGATGACACACATCTGCAGGCATTTTATTAAATCCTTAGTCAGCACTTTTCAACCTGATGAGATTACTTCTTCATTTGACTAGAGAAAGGGAAGCGAAGATCTCGCACTGGACTGCAGAATTCTTTCTGATGTTTCACCTTGAGCACAGGGGGAAGGACAGGGAGATGCTCGGCAGGACAATACAGGCCCGTAGCAGCACCGACAACTATGCGGCAGTAATTGCACCGAGTAGGACCTTTAGTTCTGGTGATATTCGTTTAGGCCTAAACTCAGTAGGAGAACAGTACTGCAAAGAGAGAGGGAATAAATTACCTGCTCTTTTATGAAAACATGCCAAGATTCCACCTTCCTGACAGTAGTGTGATAGTGCATGTGATTTAAGGGGAGATTTTAAACACAGAAAGGCAAGGCACCCTTCCCTGACGAGGCGCAGTCAGGTATGCTACAGAGCATGAGGTGGTCAGAGAGGAGGGCACAGCCTGCACCGCACTGGGCTGCACTCCCAAAGGAGGCAAAAACTACTTCAGCCATCTGAACGTAGGGATGCAGCCTTGTTTTTCCACTCTGAGTCCCCTAATCATGCAAAACTGGGCAGACCCCAACTGTTAGGGCCGTGAGGGCACAATACGCTTCCTAGACGTTTTCATTTGAGGCACGGAGGTCTTGGCTCCCAGAGAAGTTTCACAGGTGCTTCAGAGGGACAATGGTGCTCTCCAGACCTAATCCAGGAAGACTTAGACGTGCATAGGAGGCTCAAGGGGGGATATGAGATCTTAATATTAGAATGATTAGTAGAAAAAAAAAAGAGGCTCATTCTGTGTGTGCGTTTCAGCTGTAAGATGCTCTAAATGAAAACGGTATCCTGAGAGCGGTGCTGCTGGGATCCGATGGGTAAATGTGCTCTCTGTCTTGCTGTTCTGCTGCCTCAGCCCATAAAACATCTCATCCAGGCAGTGTTGCAGGAAGAGGCGAAGTGGGATGCGGCTGTGCGTGAGGTGCTTGCAGCTCGGACCCCCTAAAAGTGGCTTTTCGGAGCCCCAGCACGGAAGTTTACAACAGAGCCGTGCAGTTTGGCTCGATCTAGGAAGGGTTAATTAAGTTTTTCGTTGGTATTAAGGCCGAGCAGTGTCTGCAGGAGTCATATTGACACCCCAGTGCATGGTAACTCTACTCCTTTATTGACATGTTGCTAGTCAGGAGCACAATAGCACTCTGTGTCTGCAAATCATTGCTAAAATCATCTCGAGAAGAAGAACGGGGGGGGGGGAAAGCCCAAAGTTTGAAAGCCCAGTGCTAGACAAAGGCCCCAGAGCTGCACTGCGCCGCTCCAAACTCCCGAGTCAGCAACTTCTATTGATTAAAAACTAACCTTTAAAGTAACTCGCAGAGTGTGTGGTTAGCATTTAAATTTAAACATGTCATGAGTTGATTTGTGTTGTTGAATACCAACTCAGAAGGAGTTACATTCACATCAGATTTTTTTTTTCCTCTTTTTTCCTAATTCCCTTAAGCAGCTAAAGTATTTCATGAAATGTCAATAGGGCAGGGGAGGAAAAAAAAGGTGTTTTGGAGGGAGGGGACCCGCGCCCAGCCTCGACGTTTCTTTTCCCATGCAAATAGTCACCCCAAAAAGAAAAAGTGTGGGGAGCGTCTCACAATAATTAGACCTTTGTCTAACTTTCCCAAGTGCCAGAGAAAGACAGATTAATTAAATATACAACAGTGTTGGTTTTTGGAGTGGGGGTCTCTCTTGCTGTGGAGGTCATAAATTAGGCAGAATAAATACTTCAATGTGTTTGCAGCGAGGCTGCTACGTCAGAGCGGCTGGCGGGCGGTGGGAGGGCGCAGCGCGGCTCTTGCTAATGATAGTCACGTCTGGGGCTGTCTGGTTGCCCCTAGCAACGAGACATGATGTAACACCAGGATGAACTTGAACTTGGGGGACTTGAAAAGGGAACAATAGACCAGAGCAATCAATAAAGCCTATTTCAGTGAAGGATTACAGAGCCGCTCTGGGGTAACCTTGTCTGCAAGGCGCAGGCTGAATAGCAAGATGCGTGAAGGAGCGCGATGCCGCGGTGGGGGGACGGGCCAACACAGGGACGCACGGACACGCCGACCCACGCGGCGGCAGTGAGCCAGGGCTGGCAGAGCCCCGCTAGGATGGACCCCCGGCCCCCGCCGGGCCCAGCCCCGCCACCCCGACACATCCAGTTTGTGCCTTCTTTCTAAAAAAAAACAACAGCAAAACCAAAGTGCTTTGGAAGGGAAGGAGGAGTGGCGAGGCCGGAGCCGCTCCCGCCAGCCTGGCTTGTGGGCCATGTAGCCAGGCCAGCGGCCATAGGAGCCAATTGGACATCTGCGAGATAGATTTGAAAAGCTCTGGGTTTTTAACTCCTCTGCTCCCCTCTGGTTGGGGGGGGGGGGGCAGGGGGAATCACACAGTTTCCAGCACAGCCAAAGGCTGTCACACTCAAATGACGGGCGTAAGGGGACGACCCTGCAAAGTTGGGAAGAGTTGGCAGGCGGCAGCAGTCGAAGGTGCCTCCGGCACGGCCCTGCGCCCGCCTCCAATCAATAGGGCCCTGCAGTCGGGGAGGGGAATGGGACTTGGCACCGCTTCACAAATCCTGCCAGAACTTTTCTCTGTTTATGAACTTTACATATGAGAACTATTTCATTTAATTGCAGGCTGCGTTAAGTCTAAATAGAAAATCTGTAGGCAATAGATGGAGCCGATATGGGGCCGGTGTGTTTGCGTTCAGAAGGGTGAGCGGAGGAAGAGTTAGTTAATGAGGTGTATTGGAAGCAGGACAACTTCTCCCATCGTGCTATTTATTTTACCAGTTCCTACCTCCATGGCAAGACTGCATAATCTCCCAAGTCCCACATGAAACTTGCCTCAGAGTCTTATGTAAATGTTCATAAATCCTCCCGGCTTGATTATGCCATCAATCACGTCAGATGCTGAAAAAGAACGGGAGAAGAAGTTGGTGAAAGTTGTCGTTGGTTTACACACGCACACTTACGCACCTCATACATTACGGGAGCCACAGTAAGAACGTGGGGTATTAGCAGCAGCTCTTTAATACCCAAATCTCTCTTGTTGTATGACTTCAGGCTAAAGAGTTGCCGGTTGTTGGTGTATTCCCACAGCAATATGTCATTGCCAAGCAGCATCCCCCTGCGCCTGCAGTCCCAGTGCCTAACAGTGTTCTTATTCATGCCGGGTTCAGGTTGGCCTGACCTCGCTGGGGCCGGGGCCGGGGCCCAGGCAGGTGTCCTGGTGTGGTGGCACTGCCCAGGGTCCGGCACAGCCCACTCCCTCTTCCCCACCGTGTTTGTTTTCCTATCGAGGAGCGAAATGACTCTCTGGGCTCTGGGCATCCACGGGGTCGGGTTGAGGACGGTATTGTTGCGGAACCAAAATCCCAGGGAATTCCCTCCCTTTGAGGGCAGAAAGGGAAAAAGCAAATACTAAAACCCCAAAGATTTTCCCAAATAAAAGCTGTTGGTTGAGATCTGCGTTTCGTTTCAAAGCACAAGTGTAGCCAGAGATACAGGACGTTGTCGCTGCTCCCACTTTCCCCCAGATTTGCTTTATCCTGACTTTTCTCTAGCAATCCACGTTTCTCCTAAGAAAACAGCCCTGTTGTTGAATTTCTGTGCATCTGTTCCAGCGAGACAGTTGAAGCAGGGCAGTATAAAGCAACAGATGCTTACACTGGCACATGCCTAAATACCCAAGAAAACTCCGACTGCAGGGTGATAAATGGCACAGAGAGGCGAATGTGTATCGCCTTTTCAGGGGATTAGACAAAAGTGAACTGGAGGGATCTTCAAGCCGTAATCTATTAAAAAGATTGATAACTTGTAATGTGACACGACCCCTGCGTTCCTCAGTAGCTCTGTCCAGCGGCTGTCGGCGGGGTGGGGGGGGGAAAGACGAAAAATATTGATCCGTACAGTATTTTTAATTAAGCTTTGTAATTAGGTCAATTCGTCACGGTCTCAATTAGCCCCCCTCTTGGCAGAGGAGGCTGGCGGTGATGCCCGGAGCCCTTCGGGAAAGCGAGCGAGCGCGGGGCTGACGCTTCTCCTTCTCTTCTCTTTCAACAGTCCTGGTACCTGGGATAAAAGTCTCCGCTTCCCACCACCCACCGGACAGACCACCAGACCCCTTCCCACCTATGTAACACGGAAGCAGCAGCAACGCAGCGCAGCGACTTCACATCGGCGGAAGGGGAGGCGAGCAGACACCGACAGCAAACTAGTACATGGAAATGGCAAACGTTATGGTTGAATGGCAAAGGCCGTTAACTTTTTCGAGATACTCTTTTTTTTAATTATTATTATTGTTTTTTGGGTTTTTTTTTTAGACAAACTTAGGACTGTTGTAATTTCTCTTATGGTGCTGGAAATGGTTGGGCTTCATAACTTTTGAAGTGTTTCATTGGTAGTGTAAGCGTTTAGGTGACACTGAGTAGAAACTAGCCTCTGCTGCTGCTTACCANATCGAACTACTACTAGTCACTAAAAGAAAAAAAATGCAAAAAAAGAAAAAAAAAAACAGAAAAAAAAGTTTGAAATGCTGCACTTACATTGAAAAAAAAAGACATTTTTCAGCAATTTTCAACAATTACACAAAAATTCACGCAGAAATGGGGAAGTTGGTCTGTTTTGACAGAAACTGACAGGAATCAATCAAAACAATCGAATTTTGAATTGAGTAAAGTGCAATTTCATTGGATAGCTAAATATCTTTGTAAGATAGAGATTGTTGAAAATTCTATTTTTGTTTTCCAAGTCCTTCCACCCCAGGACTCTAAATTATCGGGGTAAAAAACAGCCTTGCAAGAAAAAGGGGAGCTATTTTTGCTTTTTATGTTTTTTATTGTTGAACTTGTATCCCTTTAAAAACTGAAGGAAAATTTAAAAAAAAAACAAAAAAACACAAATCTAATGGTGCTTTTACCACAATATGTTAACTACATTAAATGCTAATTAATCATTTTCTGTTATCAAAGCACATAACTAAAATGAAATCATAATATCTGTTAATTTTATAAGCTAAAAAAAAAAAAGTCACTTATAATGGATTATGCCAATTCTGACAATATTAGGGTTTATCAGCTCTCAAACACCTTTGGGAATAAAAGAGAGAAAAGTCCAGAAAGTTAAAAAACACCTTCGTGTCCCTTGAACTGGTACATTTTCTGGACTGCAAAGAAAACACGATGCTGATCTCGTACAACTTGGTGCCAGTTCACAAGCAAGGGCACTTGCTGAAGAAGTTGAAAAAAAAAAACAAAAAAAAAAAGAGAAAAAAAAACCACAAATGAAAACCACACACACACACAGAGAGAGAGAGAGAAACAAACAAACCAACAAGTTTGGACCCCGAACGTCCTGTATCTTATGTACAAAAACAAAAAAAAAGGAAAAAAAAAGAAAAAAAAAGAGAGAGAGTGCAAGTGATTTTTTTCTATCAGACAGCGGAGCACCCCTTTGCTTCACATGCAACTTTAAGAAGGTTTCCTATACTATACATATATATACGTTCTGGTTGGCGAGTCCAGCTAATCAGAGAAAGTCTCTGCATGTTCTAGTGTTAGTAACTAATTTTTATATAGTTAATGTAGGGTAAAGTAGAGTGCATTAAGACACAATATTGTAATCCCTATTCCAGGCACTTGCCTTTAAACTATGTTTGTTCGACCCTTCAGAAGGGTTTCTACTACTGTCCTATACAATCAAGTAACTGAAATTCTTGGGAAGACACTTTGCTCCTCATCTTTTCCCTGAAACGATGTTTTTGTTTTGTTTTTTTCTTAATTTGCACGAAACAAAAGAAGAAAAAAAAAAAACACAAAAAAAACCACACAAAAAAAAACCACAAAAAAAAAATTCCATATCAATGTGCCTTGCCCTGGATAGCGATTATTTGTGGAATTGTTGCACATGTTCCTATATTGAAAAGGGGTTTTTCCCTAGTCAAGCATTTGGAGACACTTTTTTGTAAATGTGACTTTTATGTCGGCCATCGTCAGTTCCAACATCTAGAATTAAATAGGATGTTAGTTGTTCCGCAGATAGGAGTAGTGTTTATTGTCCTGTATGGTCAGTGGCAGTGCTATTCTGAGATCTGTAGATGCTAGATTATCAGTATTTTTGGATGTTGCTGCATTTTACATTTTATTTGGAGTCTTCCTTTTTTTTTTGTTTTTGGTTGTGTTTTTTTTTTCTTTTCCCGTTGTTCCGTTTCGTTTCGTTTTCTCCCAGATATATGAAAATATGCAATACCTGCTTATATCATGTAGAGAAAAAAAACAAAAAAGCTTAGCAATTATTAATTTTTCTTTCTGATCTTTGTTTTTTTTTATTTGACCAAAGTTGGTGCTGCACTTGACGCAGTGTGTTTTAGGTGTTTGTCTTTGTACTTTTGTGATTCTTTTTTTTTTTTTTTTTTTGAATGCACATGCAGGAAGGGCTCTTCTTAGAGAAGCAGTCAAACTGTGAAGCACTAAGCTGAACCCTGCTTCAAGCAATTTTTGTTTTACAAACTGTTCCTTTCACAAGCAAGCCTTAAAAAGAAAAAAAAAAAAAAAAGACTTCCTTTTTCTTCAGATCCCACACCCATTTTTATTAGCAGACTGCAATCAATCCACATTCAATAAAAGTATATAATGCCCATTTTTATATGCACGTTTTTAAACTTCCAAGTTCTGAAAATTGTTTACTGGTTATTCTCTATTTAAGGAAAAAAATAAAATGTTTTGGATTTTCATATGTGTCTGATAAGTGGTTGAGTAGTCATTTTGCTCTATTGTATTGTGTGATTGTTAGTATATGGTATCACATCCTCTAGCCAGCATCCTTTGCCTTCCCTATAGCACTTAGCTGGGCATTACTTTATTAAGACATATGTGCACTAAAAAAAAAAAAAAATAGCAGCTTTCAGTGCTTCACAGTGAAGGGAAAAAAGCCTAGACAAACATTTTGTCAGAACCTTGCTATGAGACAAGGTATTACCAGTAAATTGGTTGTATATACAATAAAATTGCACCCTTTTTTAAACAAAACAAACTAAGCAATAGTTTGGGCAGTTAGTTGTTTTTAGTGAGCATGTTGTAGTCATGGCTGCAAAAGAGAGAGAATTAAACTGCCCACTCAGAAGATATGTAATTTGTATGTTGTATAGTTTTATTGATTACACTGATTTATTCTACCCTATTTTATAATGCAGGACTTTTGTAATGTTGTTTAAATGAGGAAAAATTTCTGTCAAATTAGCTTAGTGGAATTTCTGATTGTTCGTTATAAAGGCAGCGTTCATAGAATTGCTTTTCTTCCTTTTTTTTTTTTTTCTTTTTGGTTTTTGTTTCGTTTCGTTTTTTTTTTCCTTTGGGAACTGGATTTAAGTTAAAAACTTTCCCGTTTCCTTTTTTGTATGTATTTAAATACAGTTATTTTTCTTCTCTCAATGGTATAGCATATTCCTATGCTTGAGAAGTATAGGCTACTGAAGAACCATTGTAAATGGACATTACAGGTATGCTGTATTTTTGAAGGTATTTTGTCATATTGAGTTTGATGACGCTAAAGTTAGGGAACTCTGAGCAGGATTTGCGAGGAAAGAAAACAAAAATAGAAGTGTTTTAAAGGCTTTAAAACATTAGGTAGGCGGTCAAGGGTGTTTAACCAACAGGGGTTGTCAAGTATGACACGCTCAATTCCATTCCCATTCCCCTTCCCCTCGCTCTCCACTCGGGGAGCGGGGCAGCTCCGTCCCGTCCCGTCCCATCCCGCGCAAGGTGTGGGCCCAAGCCAGGCCCGGCCCCAGGCCGGCCGGGAGCGGGGCCTGAGCCAGGCCCAACCCCGCAGGGTGTGCGGGAGGACAGGGCCCTCAGGGCCCTTCCCGGGCGTTCCCCTCGTTCTTTTGGAGGCACTTGAACAACCCTTGGTGGTTTTTACTTTTGCTCTCCCTTCTCTCCCAGAAACCGTCAGACGCACAAGTACTCTGACATGTATTCACCCCCCCCCACCCCCCAACCACCACCACCACCATCCAAATTTCGAGCCCTAGCAATGGCTTAGCGCAGAATTGACTTTTCCTCAAGTCAATGTCTTCTTTTTCATTCCCCCTTTTGGTTTTGGGTTGGTTCATTTGGTTGTTTTTCGGAGCGAGGGCACTTGCTTTTCTGACACCGCATACCCCACCAATGCCATCGTTATTTATTCTTCTTCCTTCACGATAAGAAACTTCTCGGGCTTCAAGTGTAGACAGCCATGGTACACTTTGTCTCTGTTGCTTGTTCCCCCCTCCCCTTAAGGTCAAAAAGGGGAAAAGAAAACACCAGGTTTTTATCAACTCCGCAGTATTCAGTCAGCCCACAGGAATATGCAGAATCCCTCTAACATGGTTTTTTTTTTTTCTTTCTCTAGTTCTCCTTGTTCCGTATATTTGCAGCTTTGTAGTAACAGTGTTATGAAATATTTACTGTACAAAGAAATCCAAGGAAACCCAGATACATAGCCTAAAACAGGTTGTTTTTTTTCCTTGTGGTAAATTTTCTTTTCTTTTTTTTCCCAATGATGATGTCAGTTAATCTCATACTTTGAATTGTGTCTCTGGAAATATCTTTTTGGGGTTTTTGGGTTTTTTTCCTTTCTTTTTTTATTTTGTTGTGTTAATGGTAGAAGGCCTCCATCGAACAAAACAAAAAAACCACACACGAAAATAAAAAGGATTCAAACCATAACCGGCATGACAATGTAAGGAGAGCTTCAATGGCACCTAAACAACTAAACAACCAACAAAATCAACCTCATGAGGTCTGTCGGAGGCAGGTCTTGTGAAGTTACCACTGCCTGCTAGGC
Organism: Urocolius indicus; assembly: GCA_013401255.1. Classification (NCBI taxonomy): domain Eukaryota; kingdom Metazoa; phylum Chordata; class Aves; order Coliiformes; family Coliidae; genus Urocolius; species Urocolius indicus. Next base: position 42,318 of record WBNH01011794.1, on the reverse strand, counting down.
AGGATTTTCATTAAATCGAGCTTACAATGCCAATTTTGTCTTGAAGTCAATGCATGTGTTACTGTTTGACAGTAAACCCAGCTATGCCATCATCAAGTCCAAGGCTGCGCAATAGTCTAATTAGTATCGAGTACATTTTCCTTTTATTTTTTCCAATAAAAAAAGCAGTGGGATGAAAATTGCTTTGATATATAGCAGGTAACATTGAAGCTATTCCATAGCACTTAACTGTAGTGAATACTGTGTCACCAATTCTGAAATCAATTTAATGTTTAATGCAAATCCATTACATGGTGCTATTACAGGCTGGCAAAATGATTTACAAAAATGTGACAACTCGGGCTCAATTCACTCTGCTTTCCAACGATGTAAATGCATAGCAGTGTTTATCTGCATGAGAACTATGCACTAATCTATCTGAAAAGAAAAAACAAAAAAAAAGATAAAAGAATATATCGACTTTGGTATCTACTTTCCGTTTACTTCGATCCTTGCCTTTTCGGTCATTGTTACGATGCCAGCTTTAGGACAGAGAGAGTTATAAGAAAAACATAAAAAAAAACAAAAAAAAAAAAAAACAAACCAGCATAATACCTGATATATTAAAAATGTAGTGCCTGTGAAATCTGTATTATATTGCTCTTCTGAAGTAAGATTTTTTCTACACCGGTAGCCTTCGCTGTCTGTCAGAACCTTCTGATATAGGTGATGTAAAGATAACCGTACAATATTAATGCATGCTATTCCATAATGCTTAGTAGCTGTATGAATATTACTCAGAGTTATGTTAGTCATTGTTTGGTTTTGTTTTTTTTTTTTTTTAATTGCCTCTGACTTGGTTCTTGTCAGATAGGTTTAAAGATATTTCACTGAGAACGCAAACTCTGTCTTCTCTTGATTTGGGGTGTTTTCAGTATTTTGGAGGTATACATTTACTTAAATTCAGTATTACTTGTGTTTTGGGGTTTTTTTTTCTTTTCCTTTTTTTTTCCTTTGGGGTATTTTTTTTTTCTCTTTTTTGTTTTTTTTTATATTTCCCTAGAGGGCAGGACATGGTGTTTTGAGACCAGAAATCCGTGCCTGGTAAGAATTTTTTCGCCTCGAAAAGCTACCCTAAGAATTCAGAGAGCTTGCTCTGAAGAACGAGACGCGTAACAGGGGACAGTCCTTTAAAACAGGGACAGTCCTTCAAAACAAACCCCCCCATACGAACCAGATCGAGCTCACGGTGCGAGAGATCTCTTAATGGGCAGCGGTTAACCAGGTACCCATGCTTGACCCTTCTTCACACCAGACTTTCCGCGTATAGAAAAGAAAAAAACCCTTGAAAACAAAAAAAAAAAAAAACCACAAAAAAATACAAAAAAAGACAAAAAAAGAGCAAACCTCATGTGGTTGTTTAGTTTCATGCACAGTTGCAATATTTTTTTTTTCTCTTCAGACAAAACTCTGTACAAAACTTTTGGGCCCGATTCATAAAAGCTCCTTGACTATTAACACGGGAGGCCGGTGGGCTTTTCTCGTCCAAATTGAGGGTGGCTTCCTTCCCTCCCCGCGCACGCCGCGGCTCCCCTCTCGCTCCCCTACACCCGAGGGAGAGTGGGAGCGGCTGGGAAGGGGCCGTGGAGGGCAGAGGCAGCGCAGGGCTGTGCTCCGGCACCCCAGAGAAAAGGGGGAGACGGGAGAGAGAGAGCAGGGCCCCACACTGCACTCCAGCCGTGGGGGGCTCGTGGCACAACGGTACGAGGCGACTCGATCACTAAAGGAGATCCTGTCTGTACCGGGGGCAAGCAGGTGAACATCGCTACCTCTGAGCTCTAGAGAACACCTTGGTACGGGCAAACGGCTCATCCACAACGTGAACTTTTGTACTTGTTATGCTTTTTGTTTTGCTTCTTGGGTTTTTTTTTTTTAGGGAAGACTGTTTTCCACTTAGTTAATCTTCTGTTCTCGAGCATGAACAAACACAATTGTGTTGGGTGAAATCCACCCCCCTCCCCTCCTTTTTATCTGCATCCACAAATTAATATGAAGGGAAAGAAAAGGAAAAAAAAAAAAAAAAAAAAAAAAACCAAACACCACAAAACAAACCAGAACAAATCAGAAAGAAGATAAGTTTCTAGACAGAGCATGGTAGGGAGAGAGCGCCCGGCTTGGCACCTGCCACCGCTTGTTCTTTGCCGCCGGCACCCCGTGGGGAAAGGTCTGCAAAGTTCTTTGCTTTGGAACTACAACCAAGGAGAAAGAACTCTCCTCTTTTTTTTTTTTTTTGGCAGGCTGCGAGCCCTGCCCGCTGCCTGAGCCCGGCCCAGCCCAGGCCCTCGGCATCAACTCAAAATTTCAGGGCGCTAAAATTTCCACCGGCCGTGTGAACAATCCGCTGCAGATTCACTCGACACCTGTGTTAATACCATGTCGTGTTCATGTGTTGTTTTTTTTTATGAGTCAGGCCCCTCGTGCCTCTAGTATACTTGTATTGACTCTCATAGTTACCATTTTAGTTTTACTGTGTTCTGTGAAAAAAAAAAAAAAAAAAAAAAAAAGAGAAAAATTGTAATTGGTTGAGAATCACTGTGGGCATCCATTCTTCTTATTCAACTAAGTCTCCGCAGGTTTTTTGAGCTGGTGTGGATTAGTTTAACTCTTGTATTCAACCATTAGTGCTACCACCTTCTCACGTTACAATACAATTACTGGAAGCAAGTACTGCATTTCCTATGCAACAAAAAAGGAAAATAAAAAATTGCTAATGCTAACGGGCTGCGTTGTGGTTTCCTTTCAGCCGGGCACTGGGGCTTGGGGGGCAGCGGCTGCAGGACCCCCGCGGCATCAACCGCACCGGCTGCACAGCTCTGGGGCCGCCGCCAGCCCTCTGCCCTGGGCCTGGACGGTTCCCTGGGTGTCCGTGGGCAGTGGGTTTGTCCCAAACCACAGGGATGTGTGGTTAAATCGAGGCACAGTGGCCGTGCTTTCCCCCGCCGGCCATGGCCCGCCGACACTACAAATCATTCTTGGCGCGATAAGGGATTAATCTTCAGCAAACCTCTGCAGGTGCAACCATCCAAAGACACGAAGCACAACTAGTAGTAAAAACCGAGGAGACTAATCCTGCAAATGCTACGATACATCTTTGAACGTAGCTCAGCTTTGAGTACAGGAGTGACTGCGTCTCTGCAGACACGGGCTGCGTGCCGGCCGTCGCCGTGGCTGTTGGCCCATGGGCCGGGCTGCCCACTCACCCCGGCTCTCTGGCACCTCTCTGCACTGCTCCTGGAGGGGTGGGACAGGAAAAAAAGAGGTTTCTTGACAACCTTTCAAGTTCTCTTCCAAGTTTTTTGCTCCGTGACACTTTTGCCATAAAAGATAGGCGCAGAAGTTACTATTTGCTGAGAGGAATTTAGGGCTTTTAAGCCATTCAGCATGTTTTCCACATAAAAACTGTCACTGAGGCCGGTGAGAGATGAGAGCTGGTGCAGCTGTGCCACGTGGCCTTGGGGGACGGGAGACAGGAACCAGCACGGCACACAGCCCTTCCCACAGCAGCACCAGCTGCAGTAGCAGCTCTTCCATTTGACTGGGGGGGGAAATGAGTGTTTTCTAACAAATCAGTTGCCTGACACTCATAAACCACTGGTATTTCCTTTCTCACACCTCCACATAGTTTGGAGTTTGGCTACAAGGCTAGGGCAGGAGGGGTGGGCACAACACTGATGTCACTGTCCTCGGGGGAGCTGCTTTGCTCCCACTGGCACTGGAGGATGGATGGATGGATGGATGGATGGATGGATGGATGGATGGATGGATGGATGGATGGTGTGGCAGCTGAGGCTGGGTTGGAGCCCACTCAATTGAGGGTTTTTTTCCTCACAAGAAAGGAAATCCGTCTTCACAGAAAAACGCAATGCCCCAGGCAGGGGCTCACCAGCAGCAATTGCCCCCTTTTGCCCTGCAGGCACTGGGAGGAGGTGGGGGAAGGAGGGCAGCAGGGCTTCCACTTTTGGGCAGAAAGCTTGTCTCAAAAAAACGGTGCTGGTGCCCTTTTGTCTTGGAAAAAAAGCCCAGGTGTGGGTCAGCCTGCCCGATCAGGCAGCGGGAGCTGGATGCTTTCTCCGAGCAAGGGGTGCAGGGCTGGGAAGGAGGGACGGACACAGGCACATTGCTGCACAAGTACAGGAAAATTAAAACATGCTGAAAAAAAGAAAACTCTAATTGGACTAGGCAGGGAAGGTTCCTCCCCATCAGCATGGCCAATACTGAGCTCACCGACAGCTCCTTAACATGCCCCTTCCTCACACTCGACCCCTGTGCTCTCATCCGTTGCCTCCCTCTACAGAAATCATTCATTATGGTTTATTTACACCTTGTATTACGGAGGCTGGGGGCTGAGGCTGCTCCGTGTTTCAGTGGAGGAAGCAGTAGGGCAGCCAGCCCCTGCCCCACGCAGGGTGAAACCTGAGCTGGGAGAGGCACCATCTCCTGCTTTCTCACTCCTTTCCTGGCATCTTTTCCTCCACTCTTTCTCACTTTTGCTTTCTTCCTGGAAGAAAAGATCTCCATCAGCATCTAAGGAAATAAATCCTATTTATTATTTATCACTATCAAAATGTGTCAGCCTGCCTTGGGACACAGGGAGAATACACAGCAGCCCTCTAACAGAAAATTAACAGCTTCGAGGGGCAATAGTCTCTAGGCAGAGAAGGCAGCAAGTGCTTCACTGCTCTGTCTTGGAGGGGAGAACGGATGAGATGTGCTGCCAGGGACGTTTGTACCACACGAAGCCCCTTCCTTGAGAGGTGAGAATTCCGCCGCCCCGGCTCTCCTGGTTCTACTGGGGTTTCATTTCTCACCACTTGATTTGACATCGGTGCAAGAAACACAGGCTGAAAACCCCTTTCCGGCCATGACACCGCAGCCTGTGCGTGAGCCCTCTTTCCTCTCAAAGGGATGCTCCGTGGTGTTGCCTGTGATGAGCTTGCAGCAAGCGTAGTGGTGACAGTATTTCTACCAAATCCCAATTTCCCCTTTCTTTCCCCAAATGCCAACCATGTCCAGTTGCTTTTATAGCACTTGTTAACACCATCTTCAGGTCTGTTTCCATCTTCTCATGAGCTGATTGTTATTACACAGGTATCCTGAAGAGATTGCTCGCGTGTCACAAAACAATAGCCTTTGAAACTCCTGTGACTGGCGCATCTGGCTACTTCATCTCATCCTTAAGTGTAAATGTTCCCAGTGATGTGACAAGCAAAGGGCTCGGGGAGCATTACTGAGGCGGTAGGTTCATCCGATGGCTTTTTCTCTGCCAAAGACAATCTGAGGCTGGAGATATTTATTGGTTCAGTACTTCAGCAACACGGTATTAATTGCCTCCGTGTGTTTTGATAGGTAGTTAGCACAAGGGTATTAATGAAAATAGCACCACTTCATTTTAAAATTAACTGCTTGGCCATTCAGCAACGTGAGCTGATAAATTATGGCAATAAATTTGCGACGGAGATTTATGCCAACGCAAGTTGTGCTCAAGCCCGCAGGCGCACTCGGGGGGCTGGTAGCACAGGAGCCACAGCCAGCACCCCACATGCCCTTACCCACAGGCAGCTCCAGCAGGGTTTTTAAAGGCTTGCAGAAATGTGGATCTTGTGACATTTCAGGTCAGTTTTGGTGCTCCCTTAACAGAAATGATGCTCACGAGGGCAGAAGGACCCTCCTGGCTGCAGGTGGCTGGAGGCAACGTGATGCTCTGGGCCGCCTGCGCTTCCTCCCTGTGAGCTCTCCCCGTTGCCATATTTATTGAAGCCGCTGGAGAGGAGAGGGGCCACCTGAGAAACCACGTAATCATCCCTGCTTTCCCAAAAACCTTTGGAACACAGAGTCAGGCTGCTGCTGCAAGCTGGCAAGATCTAACTATTATCATGATTGTTAGCCAGTGAATGGCCTCTCTCTCACCAGTGCAGGACCCAGCGTGCATTGATTTCCATCCCTCTTCCCTCCCATGGGGCAAAGCCAAGCGTTGCTGGGCTTCAGGTCAGACACAACCCTCCTGTTCTCTCCAGGGTTGGGTTTTTAACGACGATGTGCTTGGGACAAGGGGCAGGGGCCGCAGCCCACCCCGTGCCACAGGAACATTCATCTGCAGAGGGTGAGCGGCAGCTCCCTGCCGTGGGCAAAATATCCCTATAAATGTGATTCAAACGGCACAACACCTGCCTGCACACTGCATTATCCAAACCTATCAGGGTGAATGAGGTGCAGCCAACTAGTTTGGCATATGGGGCTTAATTTTGTTCCCCACAGCGTTCATTATTTCCCCACCAAATATTTGTAACCCCTTTCTTTCTTGGCCTTCCAAAGCTACAGAAACACTCAAGCTGCTGCATTTTGTTCCGGGGTGAAAGCCACACAGCTTCAGCTGGGCATTGCATTTATAAGTAAATGTGACAAATGTAATGGGGTAGGATAGGTATTTGAATTATCAATTGTTAAATATTTAAGCTGCGAGTCCCCATCCATCAGCACATGTGAGGAAGCTTGGGGCAGATTTATGATGCTGGAGTTTTCCTGGTTAGCTGGCACTTGGCATTTCTATTAATTATAGCCCACGCATTCAGGGGGGGATTTTTTTTTCAGGACTTGTTGGAAATATTTATAAAAGATGCCCCTATTATACCACTTAAAGATTGTTTGTGCAACTGGAACGTGTTTTCTATTGGGGATTGATACACTGTTTGATTTAGGGGGAAATTAAATTAGAAGGTGTAAGTCTCGGGAGAAGAATGTTGTATTTGAGAAGAGTTTCCACCACTGGAAAGCACAAAGTTTTTATTTTATGGATAAATATTTTGCTCCGGGTGTTTCCTGGGGCCTGTGGGGGGGGCGGAAGCCTTGCAAGTGCCTTCAGCAAACGCTGAGGAGAGGGAGAGGAGGAGGAGGAACGCGGAGTGGAGGGAGCAGAATGAAATACATCGTATTTAGCAAAACGAAGGGATTTAGGGCCTTCCCCTCTGTTGATTTCCCCGGGAAGGATGTGAGCCCTGTGGCTGCCCCCCAGGCCCCGGGGCAGGAAGGGTCTGTGCAAGGGGAGGAAACCTCTAGGGGCCCTCAGGTCAATAATGTGCCTCAGAAGGAATAATCCCCCTTGAAATGGGCAGCTGGATGATAGATTGTAATTGCTCAAGAGGAGCCATTACAGCCCGTTAGGTCAATATTCCACCTTTCCAAAGTGCTTTAATTAATACATATTTACACCAAGTAATAACAGGGATTTCTCTGAGATGTGATATTAGGCCAAGAAAGGCTCCTAACTTTCATAATTCTGGAGCTGGGGGAGGGATGATGAGTTTAGCATCTTAGTGCTTTATTATACCTTGTAAAAGTGCATCTTGGTGTCACAAGCAGTAAGAAAACATCTGTCCAGTGGGAGCATCACATCACCCTCACCTGGGACGCGACACGCAGGGGCAAAGCTTTTTGAAGTGATAACTTCTGCTTTCAAACAAGTCGACGATCCGGCTCATGGGGACCACAGGGCTTGGCTATCTCCCCATGTTACCCATCTTCATCCTAGGAGCTGCCGTAATGCCACACATGCAATTAAATACATGCCCTTAAATTGCTGCAGTTTGCTCAGGTGTGAAACTGACTGACCGTCACTGCAGGCACCTGTGGACAAGAAGGCCAGTACCAGCCTGGGAGGCATGAAGAAGAGCGTGGGCAGCGGATGGAGGGAGGATTTCCCCTCCCTCTACTCTGCCCTGATGAGTCCTCATCTGGAGTATTGTGTCCAGGTCTGGGCTCCCCACCTCAAGAGAGACAGGGAACTGCTGGAGAGAGTCCAGAGGAGAGCTACAAAGAGTATGAGGGGGTTGGAATGTCTCTCTGGGGAGAAAAAGCTGCAGCACTTGGGGCTGTTTAGCCTGGAAAAGACTGATGGGGGGATCTTATCAACACTTGTAAATACTTCAAGGGCAGGTGTTGAGAGGATGGGGCCAGTCTTTTCAGTGGTGGCGAGTGCCAGGACAAGAGGTAATGAGCACAAGCTGGAACACAGGAAGTTCCACTGGAACAGGAGAAACTCCTTTGGAGGTGAGGTGAAGGAGCCCTGGCCCAGGCTGCCCAGGGAGGGTGTGGAGGTTCCTGCTTGGGAGGTTTCCAAACCCACCTGGACACATTCCTGTGCCCCCTGAGTGAGGGGAACCTGCTTTAGCAGGGACTTGGGCTGGAGGAGCTCTGCAGGGCCCTTTCAACCCCAACAGTGCTGGAATTCTGTGTGTAATCCCAGACATGTGCCTCAATGTGAGGACCAAGGGTGTTACACTTCTCTGGCCCTGGAAGGCAGTGGCAGTGACCGGTGGGTTGGAACCACCTGAGGGAACTCAGGAAACAGACGAATGCTCTCAGGTTAGTGATTTTTGTGAAGTTATTCTCCCCCCCTCCTCCCTTTCCCCAGCCACCAATTGGAAACGGTGCTGCTAAAAATCACTGGCCTATCCACAGATTTTAATTAAAACCTAAATAAATCTTTTTTTTTTTTTTTTTTTTTGCTGTTGCACTTGCATCTAAACAATGAGGGAGATGGCACACTTACAGCGGCCTGTCAGCGTCGGGTGACTAATGAGTCGCAGGGAAAATACAGTCTGAAGGGCCGGAATTGAAAGCAGATTCCTCAGCTAACGAAGGGCACACGCGACCCCAAGCGCGGCCATGGCGGCAGAAGGCACTGAAACCACCTCTGGGGGCTACGGAAGGCAGGGAGGGAGGAAAAGATTTCACTCAGGACGAGGCTTGATTGAATAAAGCGGCCGCTGTAACGCGATCCTGCAGCTGCAGCCTTTTCGCCACGTTATGGAGTCATGTTTTCCCCTGCCCTCGCAGCAAACAATAACCATATGCTGGATTTGTTACCAAATGTTTGTTTTATTCTTCATTAGTACACAGCGAGGACTCGAGGAGACAAAATAAAGAGGTTTGGTTGCTCCAAGCGTTCTTAAGCAGAGGCCTCATGCAGAGGCCATGGGGCTCTGCTGTGCGTTCTGCACCCCCTGACCTGGGTCCTGGGCTGGGGGGTTGTGGGGAGCACGTGGGAGAGGAGCTGCCGGAACGGAGGCTGTGAGTCCTGTTGTTCCTCCCACCCTGGGGCTCTGGCTGCAGTACTGTTGGTCAGGACAGAGGCCAAAGTTAAACAAATCCTTGTCCCATGTTTCACAAACCCTCCCTGTCTGATGGGCCGGGCAGGTTTGGGGCCGGCAGGATGAACGGTTGCTCAGCGCAGCAGAAGGGAGTTTCCAGTTGGATGCTGGAGCCTCGGCCTCTTGCCTGTGAAGCCTGTGAGCTGCTGATGTCCAGCACAAATGGAAACCCCCAGGTCCTGGTCAGCTGTGGCTCTCAAAAAGCCTCTGAACTAAAAGCCAGCTTTACAAAGGAGCCTTGTAAAAGCAACAGCCTTGGCCAAACTCTGCTCAGGTGCTTGGGGCCTGCCTGCAGCCACAGGGGCTCAAGAAGCCCACAGGACCATCTCCAGATTCCTCCTCAGGCGGAGGGGCCACCACTGCAGCAATGGTGTGGTGGGCTTGGGCATGGCTGTGCTCCACCTCAGAGCAGCTGCCCTGCACAAACCCCTCCACTCCACATGGACCTTCCTCCCTGCATGGACCCCTCATCTCTGCATGAACCCCTGACGTGGACCCCCTCCTAGTCAGTGTTCATATTTCCAACTAGTCAGTTTCCACAAATGCTTTCAGTTTGACAAAACACCATTTTCTTGGGGAATATTTTCTCCACCAAAAGTTTATAGGCAGACCTAAGTTTCAAAGTTTGAGATTTTTCCCTCCCAAGGGACTTGAGGGTCTCCAAGGGAGAGCTGCATCTCCCACATGCAGCTTGGAGAGCCAGTTCCTCAAAAAACAGCCAGCAGCACAACGCTTGCTGCAGCCCTGCACGTGCCAGCAGCCCTGAGAGCTGCTGCCATTTCCAGCAAAGACCAAAGAACTGTCTTGCTCCTAAAACACACAGGAACGACGCTTTTCCCACCAGGAATGATGCTATGACCACCAAGAATGGTACTGTTTCCACGAGAACAATGCTGTTTCCACTAAGAGCTATGCTATTCCCACCAAGAACAATGCTGTTTCTACCCAAGAAGGATGCTATTTTTCTGGAGGGGTGGGGGTGTGATGCTAACTCGCTCCTGCGCATTCTAAGCAAGGAAGCGCCTGGAAACGGGTGCTGGGCTGCCTCGCTTGCTTTTCCTTTTGTGATTTTCTTGCCTCTCAACCCCCTTTTATTGAAAATAAAGAAAAATCTTATGTGCTGCTTCTGCAATCCAAAACTCAGTCTTGACAGGAGGAAAAGGAAGAAAATTCAAGGAGAAGGAAACCACCACCCCCTTCAAAGCACTCCCAAGTGCAGCACACGCTTGTGAAAACAAGATGTAGTACACGTGAGGCTGTCCCAAGGAGAAAGTTTGCTAAAAATAACATATGCAGATTATGTACATGAAATGTCATGACTTATCAGCACATAAAACTGTGTGGTAGCTCGGGCTGGTGCAGTTACAGCTTGCACGTGCCAGGTGAAGGACGCGCGGCGTTTGGTGGGAGCTGGGCCTAGGGCTTGCTCCTCTCCAGCCATTGCATGAGGCACCGGGGACTGTGTCCAGCCTCGCTGTGCAGAGCCAAGACTCTGGGAGTATACAGGGAGGTGGGGATTATCATTATTGCTATTTTCTGGCCAAGGAGGAACAGGGGAAGCCCTTGGGCTGCCTCTAAAGCTCTTGCACCTGTGAAGGGTCCATTCTCAGGGGCTGGGCTGGGGCTGCAGCCAGGAGCAAACCTGGGCAGGGCCACACAGGGGACCTGCTGGAAACACCCAGCCTGGATGATCTCCAGCTGCTCAAGTTCACCCAGGTAAACCTCAAACCCTAAGTTTTACCCAGGGAGGATACGGAGGCTCTTTCTCTGGAGGTTTCCAAACCCACCTGGACATGTTCCTGTGCCTCCTGATCAAGGGGAACCTGCTTTAGCAGGGAGTTGGGCTGGGGCAGCTCTGGAGGGCTTCTAACTCCCACCATTCTGGGATTCTGTGATTTCACCTGGGAGCAAGATGGGGTGCAGCTGGTGGACCTCTGATTAGAAAGCAGAGCTTAATAAAAGCTGGTTTCTCATGCTGAGTCTGCCTTCTCTTCAGTGAGGCTGGCTTCTACTAACTGTTTTGCTAGAGGTAGGATTCCTTTAACCAGTGTTGTTTGTATATGGGAGGATCTCAAGGTGCTTTGAGGTCCCAAGGAGATCTGACAGACCCCTGAGGTCCTCAGGGTAGCATTACAAGGCAGATGATGATTTTTTGCACTCCCTTGTTCTTGTGGTTGCAGTGGAAGTTTTCTTCAGGTTCTGCTTTTGTTGTTTGTGTGCCCCATGCTCTGTTTTTACATGTGGACCTACATACCTTTTGGTACCCTGTACCGAGGCTGCATTGGTGCTGTGTTTTGGAAGAGGATGGTGAAGTTGCCCTCTCCCCTTGCTGTCCTGCTGCTAGAGCTCTTTGTGCTGGCAGAAATGGTGTTGGGCTGTTTCCATCCATGACCAAAACTGTGTATAAACTCAACTGTCAGTTTTAATATAGTACTCATTTTTTTGTCTACTTTAATTTCTTGTTCCTCTTTTCTCCCTGATGTAATGAGTCTTGCTAGTGGAAACACAGTGATGAGCTGGAGGCCCTCAGCCATGAGAGGGGTTGTGAGGGGGAGTCCCCCAGCCCACAGACTTCCACATATATAGGAATATGTGTGTTGTTTTGCAGCTTGTCCTCATGTAAGAACCATCAGGACATGTAGCTGTTGTCCACGTGGTGAGCCCAGCCTGAGTCACCACTTCTTCACTTGATACTAAATGGTAGGCATTAAACACCAGTAATAGTTAAGTAAAATGGGTTTGGCTCTGATTTTGAGGCAATCATGTGGTTTTCGGTTGAAGGCAGTGGGGAGCAGGGACACCCTGCCTGTAGGGGGCACATGCCCCCAGGGCACTGAGCTGCACTCACAGCCTCTGCCCTCTCTGGCAGCTGCCAGCACTCTGGGCCCTCATGAACTATTAATATTCCCTCAAGTTATCCATGTTACACATTTTTATCACTTCTCTAGCAAATAAAGCTTTTACCCAGCTAGTCAGCCAGACTTCAAGTCCCTTCCAACAGACTGTTGTTTCTTTCCCCCTGCCATCCTGAAGGACATAGGCGCTCAGGAAAGCGCCAGCATTCAGCACTTTGTTAGTTTGTCCTTTTGTTGGATCATTGCTGAGGGGAGTTCTTATTTCTTTTTCTCTTTCTTTACAGGCTGCTTGCAAGAAGCTGGTGGAAGGAGAGGAATACTTCTCTCCCAAGTTCACTCACGCGGCTGGCGGCGCCTCAGTGTTTGGCTGCCATCCCCGGGCAACCTCGGCGCCGGGACAGCCGTGGGAGGCAGGAATGAACGGTGGTGAGTGTTTGCTCCATGTCCAGCTCTTTGTCACTGGCCATTTTGCCTCTAAAGCTTGAATCCTGCCTGAGCTCTGGGCTGGCCTGGCGCTGCGCAGCCCTGGCTGAGTGCTGTGGCTCTGCTCCTTGCAGCGCAGAGAAGGCTGTTGGGGAGAGTGTGAGTTCTGTTCTGAGGCAGAGGGGAAGTTTTGTATTTCAACTGATTTTTCAGTTAATAACTTGTAACCTCCTGAACTGAGGTGGCTGCTGGTGGGGCTCCTGCGGGGAGCAGAGGAGAGACAGCCTGTGGAATGCTGGGGGCCCAGCTGGGGGGCATGGGCTCTGCTCAGCCCAGCCAGGGATGCCAAGGGGACCCCAAAGGGGAGGCTTGTGGCTTGAGGAACACCCCACTGTGTGCCCTCTTGGTTATTCATTTATTGTAAGGGTAAAGGAGCCCTGGTACAGGCTGCTCAGAGAGGATGTAGAGTTTCTTTCTCTGGAGGTTTTCAGACCTACTTGTACATGTTCCTGTGTGACCGGATTGAGGGGAATCTGCTTTAGCATGGGGTTGGGCTGTATGAGCTCCCTTCCAACCTCCACCATTCTATGCAACATGTACCTTAGCAGGGAGCACACTGACCCCCCCACCATCCCCATGGGTGCCGAGCAACCTCATTTTCTCCACCAAGGACACGGGTTCATTTTCCTTATTGAAAAAAGACAGGAAGGGCAATGCAAAGATTCAATGCAGAAATCTCCCTAAAGGTCCCCCTCTTATCTCATTACTTCACACCAGCGCCTTCCCACAACCCACCTGGATGAAGGAAAAGCCATTTTCCTAGTATCTTCTCAGCCAGGGTGCTGGCGTTTACAAAGGACAGGTGAAAGAGAAGTTGCTTGGCTGCTGCTTGGAGTGCTGATGGGCACAGGTGAATGGCAGCATCCGACACCTCGGTACCTCAGCTACATCACCTTTAAATATCTCCAGGGCTGAGGACTACCCCCATCTCCCTGGGCAACCTGGGAGATGCAACAACCCTCTCAGGGAAACAGTTCTGCCTAGTCTCTAATCTAAACCTCTCCTGGGGCAACTTGAAGCTCTTGTCCTATTGCTCGTTATTTTGGAGGAAAGACCAATCACCACCTGACTTCCTGTCAGGGAGTTGTAGGGAGTGATCATACCTCCTCTGAGCCTCTTCTTCTCCACACTAAATACCCCCAGTTCCTTCAGCCACTCCTCATAAGATATTCTTTAGAGCCTCCACCAGCTTCATTGCCTGTCTCTGGACATGGAGTGTCATTTCAGCTGTAGAAACAAGGCTTGAAAGTGCATTCTCTGGGGACAGGAGGCAATGGAAAATCAGATCAAATTCACTTTTGAAAACAATTTTGAGGTGAAACTCATGGCTTTTTAGTGGACTGGGTTGATTTAACTCCCTTAGTGTCGCTAACAGCTAGTACAGCTCTGGATTCTGGCTCTCCAGTCAAACCAAGGGTCTCTGGATATTGCCCCAGGCAGGCTCTCGTGGTTAGGCTACAGGGGAGGGTAATAGATAATCTGGACACACAAAGCACTGCATAGTGCAGCCAGGAATACACTTGAACTCTTTAGGTCAGCGGTTCAACATCATACTGCCCATTTTCAGGTATTTTATTCATTTCCTAAGCCACATCATGAGACAGACCAGTGGGGGCACAGCTGGTTCACTATTTGGGGCATTTCTTCTTGGTATGCTGGAAAGGGACTTTAAAAGCTGCCATGTTCCTGGTCTGGAAGAGGACTATGGGGCATGAGCAGCCTGGAAGAGGCTGATTTGGCCATCCAACTCCAAGAGCAGAGCAGGAGCAATGGCTCCTCCTTCCCTCTACAAGGAAGAGGTTGCAAGAGCAGCAGAGTCACCTCCCTGCACACCCCTCCAAAACTAGTTTCTTCAAACAACCACAGCTACGGGAAAGCAGTGGGGAGAGATCGGCAGCAGGTTTGGGTGCTGGAGGCAGCTGGCCTTCATCCTTGTCCCCGGGTGCACCGACAGGATTGTTATCTTCCACCCCCTGCGCACATGTGGCTTTGTTTGCTGCCCGTGGGGCACAACGGCTCTTCAGGAGAATCTCATCTTTGTTCACCTAGGAGAAAGCAATTGGTCAAATTTAATGCAAAGAGAGATCAATTAGAAAAGGTTGTGATAGGCAGTTGGGTCATCAGCAACTCCTATAAATCCTGGGTAGAATTTCTTCCTTTGCCACATGCCGGTTTGATGTAGGAAATGGCTCATTTGCAAGCTGCAGGTTTAATTAGGAGAAACAAAAGGTCAGCAGAGATCAGATGTGAATTGCAAAGTGCTAAAGAAGTTTTACCAAGGCAATGTATTTGAGAGCCATGCTATAGATCTACTCCCTCTCTGCCCAGAATGCTAATGGCACCCCTTTGAATTCTTCCTATCATCAATAATATGGGGGGTGCTTTAAAACCATTTGGCATCTGCGCTTTTTCTGTGATAATCAAAATGCTTTGCCGAGACCTAGAGCCTCCCTTACCCATCTCGTTAATTGTGGATCTTTCTTTCCAGGTCAGGTTTCCAGAATGTGACACCCTTCAGGTCGCTCTTTCCTCTCCTATCCGTGGCAATACGAGCTTTGCAGGGGGTATTTGTTGCTCCTTCACATCATGGACGTAGTAAAGATGTGAATACCGATGTGATGAAAATTCATGGTGTTTCCTCCTTGGCTCACTGTACTCTGGATGGATTTTATGGGTGTGCAAACTGCAGGAATAGAATTATGTCCGAGCTCTGTGAAAAGCAATGAGAGCAACAGCAGTGCAACAGCAACTGGAGGTGTCAGCTGTCACTGAGCTGCCCCGAGGCAGTGGAGCCACGTCATCTGTCTCAGCTCCCAGAGCCCTTGTGGGCAGTGCCTGTTTCACTGACCTTTGGGGTCTGGGGGAGAGGGTTCTGAGGAAGGGTTGGCAGAATTAAAGGCTCTGTGGGTAGCTGGAGGAAGGGCAGCCCTGTCTTCCTTCAGACATGGGGAGGTAGTGGACTAATGACATGTTTTGATGTGCTGCTGCTCCTGCAGGAGTCACAGACTCATCTAAACCTTCTGGTTGGAAAAGACCTTTGAGATCATAAAGTCCAAGCCCTCCCCTCACAGTTGCCAAGCCCTCCAGGGCTGGGTACTCCTCCGGCAGCCTGGCACAGGGGCTGACAACCTTCTCGGGGGAAAAAGTTCTTCCTTATCTCCAATCTAAACCTTCTCCCTGGCACAACTTCAGGCCTATTTCCCTTTGTCTAAAAGATAGAAAGTGTCATCACCTGCTTCTCCAGGAGCTCCATGACTGCTCCATTCCCTGTGTCCCCTGGGCTTCCCACTGCTGGGGACTGCCATCGCTGCCCTTGATGCAACTGTCCTCTGCTGGGATGTTGCCAAACAGGCACAGATGCAGCTTCCAGCCTGATCTGTGCTGCAGCTGGGGCTGGGAGAGACTCAAGAAGTGCTGCTTCTTGGCCAGAATCACCGAGGGTCCAGACAGCCTGAGTTGTCACCAAGAACACAATGGTTTTGGCCTTTGTTAGGTGTCATGTGTAACTAATGATTCCACAACAGCTCGTGGCAGGATGAAGGCTGCAAAGGTCCAGAGACAGCCACCAAGGTGGAGAGAAATCAAAACGGCAGCTGGACCTGGCT
Organism: Urocolius indicus; assembly: GCA_013401255.1. Classification (NCBI taxonomy): domain Eukaryota; kingdom Metazoa; phylum Chordata; class Aves; order Coliiformes; family Coliidae; genus Urocolius; species Urocolius indicus. The sequence continues at coordinate 26,190 of WBNH01011794.1, read as the reverse complement.
GGGAGAACAAGAGCAACTTTTCCAGTCACTTCCATTTGTTCCATTATCACTCAGCCCCACGCACGGTTGGATGAGAGACTGCAAATTCGCTTCAAGCAACACTATCCAGAAGAGGACAGATAGCAGATCAAATTGTAAACTGATATCATTAAACAGGCCACATTAATTCCCAGCACCTGAGACTCCAGCCCTGCCCGCAGTGCCGACCATGCTCATCTCAATAATTTCAGCAAAGCTAACAGTAGGAACAACAGGCAGAGGACAGAGGAGGCTCTTCACTCTCCTGGAGGGGCAGGAACTCGCAGCAATTATCAGTCGACAGTTCCAGCTGCCTGGTAAACTGTTAAGACTAAAGCAAACACGTCAGGGCTCTGAGGCTGGGAGCAGAAGAGCTGTAATTATTTTGCAGTTCAACTGTTGCCCCCATCTCCAGAGGCATAGAGTGAGGTGGCGCAGGCCCCAGCGCACCCGGCTCCTGGCAAAGATGCTGGCTGCTCCTCAGGCAGGAGTTCAAGGATGCTTCTAAGGCGCTCAAGATTCAGGCGTGATGTATATAAAGCATTAACCATTTCCTCCTTTGATTGCAGGAGAAAGGTGCCTTGGGCAAACCTCCTTCCCAGTGCAAACCTGGCTCGAAGAGCCTCGTGAGGGGAATGAGAGATTCCCTCCCATCTGCTAAGCTTGTGGGGGCAGTTAAGCTGTTCCGACAAGCAGATTGTGGTTGGTATCACCTGAGATGCCAATAGAGATGTCAGACAGGAACAGATAGCCGTTGTCTGCCTCGCAGTGTAATTGGCTTACGCTTCGGTACACCCTGTTTTAAAAGCAAGGCCTTCACAATGCAATTTGGACAAGGGAGTTGCAGGGGGGCTTTATCCCACAGTCAACAACTGCCTCGCGGCCTTCTCACTGATAAAACCAGGGTGGCTCTGCACAGGGGCTGGATATGTGGCTGGATTTATGGAGTAGTGGTTATTTTAATAGCACTTATTGACTTTGGGTCAAATATCTATTCCCAACACCTTTTTTATTTAAGCAAAGAGCCTGTATGTCACAATCTCATGCCTCATCTAATTGGATAAGTGTTTCCTTTGTCCTTGAAACCGAAAAGTAGACCACGTCTCCAGGAGCTATAGAATGAAAAAGCATCTGCCTCTGCTAATTTGGCAGCCCTCAATCAAAAACCCCACCGCCTGGGCTATCATTTGTGTTGAATTCTGACCAGAAGGCTTCTCCTCAGATTCAAGTGGATGGTCCTGAAGGTCAAGCCTAGGGGTATATAAAAGAAAAACACTCCACCAAACTAAATCCTTTGGAACAACATATAGAATGTTAATGTTTCACATCCAACAGAAGAGAGGCCTGGATCCAGCAAAGCCAAGTTGAGAGTCATTGCTGGAAGCATGGGAACAGCTCACGCGCTCGCTTCCCTCCGAGCATTGCTGTAAGCTCCTGCTGGAGTGCAGCTCAGGCCCACCCTCAAGATGTGACTCCTCTGCCTCCTAGTCCCACAAATCTAGAGCTCAACATGCACAAAACACTTCCATCTTTAACAAATCATTGAAAAGGTGCACCCCGAAGTTCACTGGATCGATCCCCCTGAATTATTTTATTTAGAAGACACTTTGTTGTGTCAAAGATTTAATGGAGGGGTCGTGAGGCCCAGCCTTCGGAGCGTCAGCGCGTTAAAATGGTAGAGGCTGGCAGGGAATGTTAACATCCTCAGTAGCCCACACTCAAGCAAAACTGCCAGCTTTATGAAATATGGAAATTATGATGGAGAGTTTAGATAAGAGCAGCACAGGGGCCAGAATCCCTCGGTGTGCGTCTCGCAGGTAGCAGGGTGAGATTGAGCAGCCTCCCTGTGGACTCTCTCGCCTTCCCCTTTGCTTCCCCAGGCTGTGTCTTCTGAAATGTGTGTGTTTGTATGTGAGCAGTATTTCCCGGCACAGTTGATGATTAAGTACCTTCCCTTGTTATTTATTGCCCATTAAACAACATATTTTCTGCACGCACCTTGGTTGGAGAAAAGATCTTTGCTATCGAATGCAGAGCTCAGCATGTCTCAGGCCAGAGCAGTTCACTGCAACGATTTCTGCTTGAGGCTGCAGCTGAGACGCCCTGAGAAGGCTCTGGCTGCTCAGATCGGGGTTCTCTGCTTATGAAGTAGCCTTCCTGTTTTCTGAGGGTTATCCCAGTTTACTAGACTATACACTTCTTGTTGCACACAGCAAGGTTAGAATACTGAAGATGTCTGAAAAGTGTTTCTTCTCTCCCTCTCAGGGAACCTCTGTCCTCAGGTGCTGCAAGAACAATTAGGATCCACCAAAGTACTCCTGGGCTGTAAAGTTTCAAGCGAAACGGAAGGGCGGGGGAAGGAATGACAAGCTCTCTTTACTGAAATTCTCTCCCGAAATGGATTTGGCAGAGCCCAGCTCTGCCGATCTTAAAGCAAGGTTTATCATTTGTGCAGGCTGCTGCCTGAAGGGGGAAAAGATCTTTGAAGTTGCTGAATGATGGAAGGGTCTCCCCCTCTCCTCTCCCTCACACGCATTTTTTAAGGGTGGAGACTGAGAGATGCTCAACTGCCCTGAGTCAGGAAATTACATGACAAATTAAACAATTATGTGTTTTAGTATCAAGCATCTCTTTAGACATCCAGGGCTGAGCGTGGCTTAGCGTGGATCCTGCTGGCTTTTGTGCTTTTCCTCGCCACCTGTAATTCTACACTGAATTATTTCCCTGCACGTCAAGAGCTCCCCCGACCCCGGTATCTACACCTCGAAGAGATTTCTTTATCATTTAACTTTATTACGGAAGGCACTGCCTGGGCACTGTTGGAGTGACAAGGACTATTTCCTTAATTACTGTACATTGATAATAGCATTTACTCTGGCAGCTCCAGTGCTATTCAATCAAGCAAGATTCAATACAAAAAAAAGCTGATTTGCCAAAAAAGAGATTAGCATAAGTGCCTACAGTCACATTCTATTTTTGAAGGTAAAGCTACTGTGTCTGTGAGCTTTCTTGTGGGAACTTTATAAAGAGAGATTAATCTCGTTTATCTCCTTCTAAAGATATTTGGGGAAATTGCAGAGAGTCACTGTCTGAGCTCTTTGGGTAATAATTCTCTATAAACATGTAAAATAAAGGGCTGCACAGCCAGTGCTAATCAGCCGCAGGAAGGTGTATTTTTTTTCCCCTTACGTGGATGTAGACGTTTGCTGTGAAAAACTCTGTGTTCCCTAGTTTGCTGTTGCTGCTCTTTGTCATTTAATCAAGTGGTGACTGTAGCTGTTGCACTTTAAAATTAAATGCTATTATTTATGGTAGAACTTGTTCTAGTTAAAAATGCAGACCTCAGCACTTTGTATGTTTGTAAGCAGAAGGTTAAGCAGGACATTTTAAATGGTAGAGCAAAAGGCTTAATCAAGGCTGAAGAGCAAAATGCAATGGGATAACAGATATAGTAAATAGGCATTAATCACCATACAGGCTTAATCCAGGTATTAGGCAGTCTCGAGGCTAATATGAAGACTCGCTTACATAAGGACTCATTCTACTAACCCCTTAAGCAAGTGAATAACTTGGTTCTTGGGAGAAATGTCACCACTGTTCAAGGCTCCTGCAATATCAGGCATGCAGCACGGCTTTGCAAAGTGATCATCACATAATTCTTTTGCCTGAAGGAGGTTTCTGAGTTGGGGGTGTGGTTCAAGAAAGGGAAAAAAACCTGACTTGCCAGTGCATAAGGAGCCACTTTGCCATGGTTTGGGGTGGGTTTTTTTTACCTTCCCTTGACACTGTCTATTACTGTGACATCAAAATCCGAGCTAAGTACTTCTTGCCAAAGATGGACCAGATAAAATCACCAAGCTGGTATCATCTCATGGGAGACAGCTCACTGACTTAGTGACAAATTTAGTGCCTACAAATCCAGGCTTAGAACATAGTCCTTCCCTAGTCATAATCCAGCACTTGCATGCTGGATTTGCGTTCAGCTACTGATGAACTAAAATCTCAGTCCCAAAAGGACAGAGGAGCAGAATTCACCATACAAAAGTTCTTTTACTAGATACTTCAAAAGACCAAAGTGCTTCCATGATTAACTTAATGCTTGATAGGAACAGACACGTCATCCATGCTGCCAGCCCAGCACACAGCCTCTGGCCCAAGCTGGGTTTTGGCATCCTGGGCAGCTTTGCCTTACCACAACAGGGAGGCTCGCAGTAAGCACAGCGTGGCCTAACCTGAGGCAAGGGGAAGGAGATGGAAGTGGGGAATGGGGTAGATGGCCAGGATTTATCTATTCAAGGAACAGCAAGATGGCGGGGGGGGGGGGGGGAAATCCACAACCCTTTAATTGTGAATGTAGGAGAGAGGGACAGTGATGTAACTGTTCCCAGGGAACACTATTCTTATTTTGTAGAGGGAGGTGAGCCAAGATACTTAAGCTCTAGAGAACCTTTAACACAGGAAGCTATTTATCATAACAAGCTTGGTTGATACTGCTCCCATACTGAACCAATTAGATTAGCCTATTTCGTCATACTTCATAACTTGGGATGATAGGTTTCCAAGCATGGTACAGTGCAGTAATTGAATTTTGATCAAACACACATGGCCCATAACCCAGTATGTGAAACTTTCAGAACAGTTCACAGCTTTTAAATATCCAGTCAACATGTTGCCAAAAGTACAGGATGTACTTGATGCAAGTGGGAGAGGAGGGGGGGAGCATGAGTCCACGCCGTAACTTGGTACAGCTGTAAAACAAACATTTTTTTGTTCCAATTCTGTTCCTACTTTAGCAAAGGAGCTGGGAGGAAGACAGTGAATGTCAAGTAAGTCGTTTTTCTCCCCAACCCTCACACCCCCCAGGCACACATTTCCCTTTTAACATTCTTAGATTACCACAACCTTTTAAATTCACTATACTGTACTTACATACTGTATTAGGCATACCAGCAATTATGTTTGTTAGCATGACATATCCATTGCTTACACTTAGTTAACAAAATAACTTAAAAAGTCACATGCATCACCCTTTTAATAGGGTTATAATCAATGAGACCGTGGAATGAAAGCCCTAAAAATTATCCCCCACCTCTGCATTCCCCAGGCTTCTGCCTCTGCCAACACGATCCATATGGTGGACAGCCTCGTCAGGCTCAAGGTGAATGTTCAGTCAGCTCTTTGCAGGCAGTGAGCTCCTCTTACATGTTCTGGACATGTTTTCCCCATGGTAAATCCAAGGAACTTTGAAGAAGACTCTGTGTAAAGGAAACAGAATACATTAACAGACTCATTCCTAGCACTCCCCTGTTTTGAGGGCAAAGCACCCGCTGCAGAACAGCTTCCCGACGTGGAGAATGTTGGGCCAGGCTTTCTTCTGAGCAAGTAATGGCTGTTCACGTGAAAGCTACTCTCTGGCCTACAGCTAACACTGGCCTGCTTAAGCAGTGGAGGAGGATATTCCCAACCTCTGCACAGGGTGCTGCCAACTTCTTTCTCAGCTTAGAACGCTTTGGCCTGAAAGGCAGCAAGAGGCTGCTCCAGGCATATCCACTACCCAGAGAAGCACCGGGGCAGCCAACACCTTTGCTCTCATCGCAGTGCTGCAAATGACATCAAAGATGGGCATTTCTGCACCAGCCCCCCAAAGAGGGCAGGACCTGAGGGTTTACCTAAGTGCTTTTAGTTGCCGTCTGTCTGTGAGCCATCTCACACACCTGTTCTGGAGTGCAGCTGTGTGAGAGAAGCAGCTACAGGTTCCAAGGGGAGAAACGGTGCTTTTCAGATGGAACAAAACGTACTTCTTTAGTCTTGCTGCTGGCTGGGGGAGAGGAGCGTTGCCCATCACAGGCACCACCCTGTCAGAGTGCAGAGGATGTGCAGGATCCATCTGCCTCCTGCCCCACTCCCCACTAAGTTACTGTGCTCCAGAGAAAAAGAAAAAAAAAAAAAAACCAAAGAAAAAGTATTTGGCGTTCAACTTAAGGGAGTGGGACCAAGCCTCAGCTCAAACCAAGGTTAAACAGGCCTGTCCTAAGCCTCTTAAGGTTAGGATTTATACAGTAATTACAGTAATGGAAACTGATCTTTGTGATTTTTATACCGCCTAAAATTCTGCTGTGTCATATGCATCTGCAGAGCCTGAGAACTGCTTCTCTGAGAGCACTGCAGTCTTGAAAGCAGCCATTCAAATGTATAAAGGAGAACTGTCAGAGTCAGAGTGTGTTGCAGATGATAATGAAGTACGAAGAGTAAGAACCAGAAATCCTGAGAGAAGCAAGGAGTTTGTCTTTAGGACGAGCAGTATTTTTTAAACACTTTATTTTGTTGGGAGTTTATGGAACCAGATCTTCAACACACACGGGTGCAAACAGCATTGAGACCACCCTTTTTATTCCTGTATTTGCTCTTTCTCCTTTGCTACAGTCTTAGGTCTAGAGAGTGAGCATCGTGCAAAAAAAATCTCGGGCCAGACAGAATCCTCACATCCACTTTCCAGTTTAGTCTCTTGTGCAAGGAAAAATACCGGGGTGCTCAGTCTTTGCTGTAGGATAAAAAGCAAGTTCAGGAGATTTGGAGATCTGACAGGGGGTTTGGCTCCACCTTCAGGAAGCAGGAGGCAAAGAGGCAACACTGGTTTCAGTTTTGGACATGGTTTCTGGATAAACTGAAGCCTACAAACCCCCTTTTATTGAGACTTACTGCTCCCCAGTGCTTCTTTGCTTTCTATCTATCTATCTATCTATCTATCTATCTATCTATCTATCTATCTATAAGGTTTCCTTACTTGATGCCATGACATCCTTGATTCAGCTCTGAATAGTCCAACTCCTCCTAGAGGTACTTGAGAACTTGTGGCAGGGTGTCCAAAGGTCACTGCAACATGGACAAAGAACTGATACACGAACAAAAGTCAACAAAAAGCAGCTTTGAGGCAACAAAAAAGGAGTTGTGACACACAGGACATCATAAAACTGTATCAAATATTGTTTGCCACTTCCAGTGTCAGTGCTAAGCTTCCACCACAGAATGCAATTTCCTCTTATAATTCAGAAAGATTAGAAAGGTTCTCTGGGTAACAGAGATGGACTGAGAGGAAGTAAAGTGAGAAGAGTCTTGATCAAGTTTCAGTCTAGCAAAAGAGGCATTTAACTGAAGTTAAACAGCTCTTTTCTCCTCAGATTCAGGCAGAAGATGTGATGAAATAATCTGTGTTTCCGCTCTTGGCAGATCCTGGTGCAGGTCGAACCCATAACACTGGTTGAAAAGCATGATTGAAATGAATCTAAGGATGGATTTTTTTTTTAAAGGAGCCATACAGGGACCGTTTAGAATGACAACTATGGCAAAGTAGTTAGGGATGGGACAACTGTGTTTGACAGACTGTGCCATCTACTAGCGAAACAACAGGCAATCAGGCCATTAGTGACAGCCCTACGAGAAAATGGAAACGTATGGCTGTTTGTAGAATCTTGCCTTTGGCATTTCCCCCACTGGGTGCTTAAGCACCCAACCTTATTGTTGCATCTGACATCGTTTTCTGGAGGAAACAGGTTTGAAAACTGCAGAGCAAGCGACAGAAATGGCTCTCAGTGCAGAAACGGGCTCAACACCTAATGAATCTAAAAATAAAGACAACACTGAGAAGAGATGCGAGAAGACTGAAGAGACATGGCTGTATAAGCAAATATGACTGAATATACTCCTGAGGAACAAAGGAAACAATTCTTGATGGGGTGACAACAGATGTTCTCCAAAAAAACTCTAACGGAGCATTTCAAACACCAAGACCTTCCTGTGGAGTTGTGAAGTTTTACTGGCAGACATACAGTAATACATCTTTGGAAACGTAATAAAACCTAACATTCAAGGTGTTACCAGGTCCTGAAAGCAGAAGTGGTATCCTCATGTAGTAAGTGGTGGGTGGTGGTGGAGAGAGAAACAGTGAGGAGAACAAAAAGCTGTCACCGGGAGCTGCCGTAACGCAGTTGTGATTTAAATGGCAGGAGGAACAACTAGTCAGAGAGTATGTTCTGAAATAGATCTAAATCTGCTTTTTTTGGAGAATGAGCTCTAAACACAAGTGAAAGGCGATGTGCAGATTGACCTAAATGAACAAATACAGTCCAGAGTCATTAACACAGTAAGCATTTCTGCAATGCGTGAACGCCAAGTGCCCACAGCTGAATGTTTCTACCAGCTACTGCTCCTTCAGATCATGGTTAAGCACACTGCAGAAAATGCCAAAATTTTAAAAAAGGACAAAAAGTAAAAGAGAGCTTTATGGAATCATTTTTGCAGTCACCCAGCTGCACTGGTACTCAGGGAAGATTTGGGTTTAACTCCCAGCATGGATCTGCAGCATCTTCAGTGACCAGCTTTGTTCAGGTTTTTAAAGGCACTTTGAATCCTTCCTTTAAACTCTGGCCCTTAATTTTTATATTCTTTATCCTTACAGACACAGAATAATACTTCTCTGTCTCATTGGAATGTTGAAAGGATGCCTGAATAATCTGCAAGGCCAGCAGATATCATTTTATCTGGGAAGGAGGCGGCAGGATGACATAGTACATTGTCTAATTATTTTTATTGCTTTGCAACTGTTTGGGGGAAAACAATCCAGAGAGAAGGTTATTGCAGTGCAGTCAGTGCAATCAGAAGTACAGAAACACTGGGACAGACAACTTGATTGACAGGAGAAAGCTAAAGCAGAAGGCAACACAGAAAATCATCACAGGACAGACATATTAATAAATATTCCTGTAGCCAATTTATTATTAACACAGTGGGACAGCTTTACATCTTGCATCACACTTTTCGCAGCCCTTATGGTAAACATGCCGTATCTGACAATTACAAGATGAAAACAAAGACCTCACTAACTCTCTCCTGGCCCTGCAGCACTCTCTGCTTACTCAGTTAACCCTCTCTGAACATCAGCTAGGCAACAACACCAGCACACAGGACTGCAGACACATGTGTTTAGATGGAGAACTCCAACAGTACCCCATGCAAGTTCCAGCTGAGGCACTCACTTCTTAAAGGCTTTGCAGACAAAGGAGAGGGCTGTGGAAGGAGTGGAAGGTTGCTCGTACAATATAGTGGATACAATACCATCTAATGGGAAAGGAAATCACATTTGGCTTGAGATACTGCTCTGTCTGGCCACCCCTGGCTTCATTCTGACCACTACGACCAGAGCATGGACAGACATCACAAACCAGAGCATCAGGGTGGAAGAATCTTACAGTAAGTTTTTATTTCCTGAACCAGCTGTTACTACAGAAACTATGTAACTTACAAGAACAAATCTTCCTCTCTGCTGGCTATTTGGATTCTGGGATTGAAAGAAATCCCCAAACTATCTGAGGGATCTCATAACTAATCATATCTTCATCTGACTCAGCTGAAATAGCTCCTGTATTCTTTTACAGATAATGAAGCACAAGATGGACTGCTGAAGTAATTAAGCCAAGCTCTCTGCTATTTGTACATGTGGAGATAGGCACATTTCAGAACTAAATCCTGTGTGATGAGTTGCCCAAGGCTATTTTTTTTATTATCCTGTCCATGGTATCTTCAGGGTTATAAACAACAAGCACACAAGTCACAGGATGATCTTAGCCATCAGATTTTATTTGATTCAAACATCTCTTTTCCATCCACCTCCCCTCTGATTTTTTGAAGGTATTTCAGGAAACAAAACTGACATGGGCAAAGAGTGAGAGAGACAAAAGGGAGATGCAACCGGTGTCAGCAAGTATTCCAAAACTGTTTCTTCCTTGCCTAACGGAAAGAACTGATGGTAAGCACAGAGTATTCCTTGTAGTTGATTCTCATTATGTGATAGGTCAGGTTGGGCCTCTTTGGAAAAAAAAAACAGTATCTCTTTGCAAAGCTTTCAGTGCACGAGTTTTAATGTTGGTTTAAAACAGACTAAACCCCACACACTGCACTTGTAAAAATCAATCTAGGACTCTCATTTTTTTGTAACTCCCTTCAAAATACCGTTTGTGGCCCCATTCAGAACATTTTGAAGGTTTCATCTGAAAATCAGAAGAACAGCCCAAATTTTTGGAGAAAATCCCTACACTAAAGTTTCTATCAGGTGGATTTCTCCCTTGGTTACTGCTGGTTTTCTTTAGAAGGTGAAAGGAATGTTTAAATTGGTCAGATAACATGAAGAATCTGTTGACATGTTTTCTGTCTCTGTGTAGACATGTTTTCCTAGGAACATCTAGGTAAATCTTGGTTATCCTAAAGACTTTGGTCAAACAGCTTTGAAGGACACAATTTATTTCATTGAAACACAACTGATGTAAAATAAGAGCCTTTTAGGGCCTTTATTAGTATAAAGAATTCACTTTTTGGACATCCTGTAGCTGATAAACATAGGCATCAATTTCTTTTCATAAAAAAGAAGGTATGTATTTCACTATGGATGGTTGCAAAGGAGGAGAAAAACAATCAAAATAAGCAGAATTATTATTTCCTATTCTAACCTCAGGACACCCAAACAACCATCCTCCTTTTTTGGCGTCTATGGTTCTGGTTTTTATGTATCTTTACTTTGACTGTTGATCAGCACTGACCAAACTTTGCAACTCAAGCAAAATCTGTCTCTAAGCTTTACAGGAATAATTATTCCCATTAATAGAATTTCACAGGATACACCAGCACAAGGTTTAGTGCCATCTGGATTTTAAATAACAGGATAGAAAGAAAGGAAGTTTCTGTGGTTTGGAGTATTTAAGTTCATTTACAAACCGCCACACATAGTTATGAGCACAGACCCCCAAGTGTAATCCCAGCTCATCCACCTGAAAATGGATTTCACCGGTTTTAAAGGACTAAGGATCAGCATCGTTGTTCTGAACAACTCCTTCCCTGCCTCCCTGTAACAATGTAAATTATATTTACAGACACAGAATAACATCAGTGCAAATTGCAGAAGCCTGCCCATTTCACAAACAGTACAACTTAGCACCAAACTGTGTGCTCTCAGAAACGGAGCAGTCCCAAAGAAACCCGTCACCTTGGAGGTCAACTCCTCCCCTCGAGGAATTGCCACATTTCACCACCTTCGTTCAGTGCACATTCAGGATCCCGTTCTGATGAAGTGCGATTAGTAAGTCACCAGCAATTCCAATGGCCGACTGCCTGTAGCCCTGTGTTTGTGACACACACTGCCAGGGTTAAGGATAGGTCTGCATTTTCCTGAAGGTTGCATTGGTGATGGTGAGGCGTGTGAGCCTTGCTCCATAGTAATCTATAATGTAACTGGAGCCATCCGAAGGGCCGACGATCTACCAGGGAGAAACAACCAAGACTTTTCAATATTAAGTGAAATATATACTTTGTGCTAATGTCTCAATTACTGCTAATTTTCCCATCATAAAATTAGTCATGCTTAATTAGTCAAACAGAAACTAGATTTATTTTGAAGTTATGCTGTAGTTTAACTATTTTAGTGAGCACTGTCTCAGAAGGAACATTTCCCTGGGGCTTCTAATCAACCAAATTACACAGCCAGGCACTGGTACCAGGTTAAGGCAATAAGGATTTGAGTCACAACATCAGGCTAACAAACGAGTGGGCTCCAAACCACTTTCCTTGAACAAAGGGAGAATTAGGTTGACGACAAGCATCTTTGAAACACTGCACAGGTAAGGAATGGAGACGAGATCGTGGCTTGTTTGTTTGTTTGTTCTGGAAATGCTAAACTGATGTGGGGTCAGCAGGGAGATGAATAAGGAGAGATGAAAGATACTTTCAGCTGTATCTGTAAGTGATCTGAGGCAACATTGCTGTGTTAGAACAGACAGGGATTTGAGAATGCAAGGACTTCAAAAGACACACATGCACACATGTATACTCTAGAAACATTTTTCTGAAAACAATTTCTATACCCACAATGCCTTTTAAGTTCACCATAGGCAATCTGTAACTCATGCTGGCTGGAGGCACTGGAGAACAAGCCAATTTGGCAATTTCTTGATGTCACAAGATGCCACCCCAGATGGGGATTTAACCATCAAGAATCCTGTAGTCACAGCTCCAGGGTCACATGGATTTGTGTTTGGAGGAGAGGCAGAAGAAAAAAAAGGTGGCAAAGTCTTCTCTCCTGAATCCTGCATGGACATCCCAGATGATGGGCTCCATGTAAAGCACATGCCAATGCAGAACTTCAGGATTCTGGGAACAGCAGGTTGTCTCATGCAAAGCCCAATGTTTTGTGTCACAGAAAGAGCTCATGGGCTCTGACAATTTATGGTGTTATAGCTTCCAAACTATTAACTATGAGCTGATATAGATCTATGTTTTAATTCAAATAATACATTGGTATTTTGTATCCAACATCAGTTTACAAAGACAGCTAAACCAGATGCCTTTATTTTTCAATACACAAGGTTCTTAAGGCTAAATTGCTAACAAAGGATCAGCAATCAAATCAAAGCCTTAACAAACACAGATCTGTACCTTCTTTTGAAAGCCCTGACTTACCTGCATGGAAATAAGTATGAAATCAATTAGGCTACCAATTCCACAAAATCCTACAGTGCAGAACTTTAACAAACCTAAAAAAGGAAAAGAAAACTTAACTGTAGATTTAAAGCAGCCCCTGTGAAGTTCATAGGTCTCTGGTGACAATCACATCCCAAACCTCTCTCCACATTCCACATAACACACAGACACACACACACACACACACATATATCTAGAAACAGATATAAAGTTAAAGGTCTTTATTAAGGAAAAAACCAAACTGCATCCTGGATACACTTGTTTTTTAATCAGATAAATATTCCTAAACACAAGAAGACAGAAGTTGATAACCAAGACACTGGAAATTCTCCTCTATTTTGACTGAAGCACAAATAGAAAAAAAATCCTCATTTGAGCTGCAAAAAAAGAGACTTTCTACCGTCTTGTAAGCTGCAGTACGTGCTGGTTTGATTTGCAGAACACACTGCTTTGGAGAGCAATCCTTTTTATCAGTTCTATGTCTTTGCTGCAATAGGGATTTATTTGGAGTATCTGTACACACGTATCTAAACACTGCTTTTAACCCCTGTTCCAAAATGTTAGGTTTTGTAGGGAAGAATAAAGATGAATAGAAAATATATGGGAATGGCAACTAACAGATCCATGTTTCAGTGAAAGTTGCCATGCAAGGCAGATCTTATTCAGAAAATGCCTTCAGAAGAAGGGTGTCTTACAATTTTTACTTATTTGAGCGTTAGCAGTTTATTGTACGATTAATGTAATACAATGAGTACTACAAATACTCTAAGTAATACTCCAGCTGTGCTGGGCAAACATCTAGGTTATTTTGAGAATGAAATACCCATTGTGAAGACATTTATCTCTTCATCCAGGCAGACAGTATCAAGAGGAATGCCTCTGTTGCATTTAAATCAGTTATAGGCTATGCTGTATTGGGAAGTGTGCTGGAGCACCTCTCTTGTGAAGACAGGCTGAGAGAGCTGGGGTTATTCTGCCTATAGAAGACTCCACAAGACCTTGTATCAGCCTTCCAATAACTAAAAAAGATGACAAGAAAGCTGGGGAGGGACTTTTTACAAGGGCCTGGAATGATAGAATAAGGAGTGATGGCTTCAAACTGAATGAGGGGAAACTGAAATGAGATACGAAGAAGAGGTTCTTCCCTGTGAGGGTGGTGAGGTGCTGGGACCATACAGCTGTTACCAAAGAATGGGCCTGCTCTCAGTCAAATACCTCAAGGTCTCCTGACCTTGCACTCCCCCTCTCTCAGATGCAGCAGTCCGTCTCACATAGCACCTTCTTTCCCCCATGCTCTGTTTATGAGGCTGCATATGGAGGGGAGTTGGGAAATAACTGGATGCATGCCGCAGGAAGAGCATCCCACTGTCTGGATATAGCTGCCTGAGTCGACAAGATGAAACTAACCTGATTTGTAAATAGCTAACCAAGAAGATGAAAGAGAAGTAGCAGGGTGGCCATTCAGCTGATTAGAAGACGGGTCTATATGCATTTACAACTAAAGTGGTGTCATTTAGAAGTGCAAAACCCTAAGTACGTCCTTGCTGATAACAACTTGTTCCCAGCTGCAGCAGCCAGCCAGAGTTAGCTGGGCGCCCTGGGTTTGGCGCGGAGGGGGGTTAACTCTCGGCAGCGCCACGAGGGCCGTGGCCAGGCGGTGCGTGGTGTGTGACATCACGCTCAGGCCACGCGGGCGGCAGGCGGGCGCGGGAAGCGCAGCTGCCCTGCCGGGGTTGTGCGGGGGGGTTGCGGGCGGTGCCTCGCTCACTGCCCTTCTGCCTGTGCTGCTCCAGGCCATGGGCTTCATCACAGTTACCTACTTGCTTTTGTCATCTTTATTTTTCTGAAGCTTGAAACATTGACTTGGGAAGAGTTTAAGTCTTTTAACTTTGGTTATTGGCTACAGTAATTTCCAGTAGGGTTAACAAGCATGAGACAGAGAATTGCTATATAAGAATAGAGGATTTATAGATCTTTAATGCTATATTACAAAATAATTACTGCAAATTATTATTCTGGATCCAAGGATATAACAACAAGCTGCACCTTATTGACTGTCTCCAAAAAATGTATCGCTTTGTGAAACAGATGGACAAAGTAAGTGCTAGTGATAGAATATCAGGGGGAAAAAAAGACACAGATGTTAACACAAGATTATCAAGAAGGATAGATAACGGTAGTAAGAAACCAGGGGCTTGCACTTAATGGGCAGAAACTCAAGATTCCTAGCTGAAATGACAGTAACATGGACAGCTTTTTCCAATTCACTGCTCCATTGCTATCTAGACTTAAAGCTCAGAAATAAAGCCAGTGAAAACAGCTCTAACACACTAAGATATTTCCATTCTTTAAAAGCCAGTGGCACCATGACCCTGGGAATTAAGTCCTAAAACCACTAACCAGAGGTAGGCCTTATTAAAGGTCCCAGCTTCTGCAGAACTGTTATTAATATTAGGAGCTATCTTGAAGGGATGCATTTGCCAGAATAAATTCCATACCCCAAAACACTAGATTTACTGTAAAGTTTGTCCACTATTTTCCTGGTAAAATCAAGCATCATTTAAGTTTCTGGCACATGAGCCAAAACCACTACTGTTTCAGTGCCTCCCAAAGAATGCTGTGGTAAACATCAATGCAAAGCAAACGTAAAGCAAAGCTATGAATAGCAATAATCATCTTTTGCTTATTGGGATTTTATCTGCTGGACAACTACATATCCATTTGTCACCACTCACTCCGACAGAACAGCAGGCTGAGGATACTGCAGGATTTTATCTTGCTTAGCAATAAAGTAAGGATTTGAGTTGTAAACAGTAAAACAATGACTGTCAGCCTTGATTACTCAAAATATAAGTATATACACACAACTCAGTCATAATAAGCTTTACCTCAAAGGAAAAAGAAGAAACAAACTTACCTAATGCAGGATAGCCTAGATAAAATCTATCTGCCCCCAGCCATCCAAGAAATAAGGACAGAGCCACTGCCACTTTGTAGGAGTATCCATTTCTGCCAAAAGAGACGAGATAGACAATGACTGCAAAACATACTCACCCAGACTCTGAGAATTAAAGTAGTGACTCATTTGCCTGCTGCCTCAGTTTAAAAAAAAAAAAAAAATCCCACATCAGACTTGTTATTTATCTTCAATTAACAGACACAGAATTGATAAGGTTGAAGTTTCAAACCGGGTAGACATCCTCCAGAAAGCAACCTCAGCTGTGACAACTCAAGCATACTCTGGCAAAATACAGATTATTCTGAAACTAAATCATGATTTCTTGTCAAGACATAATTCAGTTGCTGATACATTCCCAGTTTCATAGAGTAGTTCCTAACAGTCCAGCCCTACTGAGACAACCCTAGGAAGCTAAGAGGTGTATGCATGCTGTCTGTAGGCATTAGTCTCACATGCAGCCAAATCGAGAGGAACAGGATAGACAGGTGAGATGTCAGCAGAGACAGTAATTGCAATGAGATCTGAAGGAGAAATGAACCATGGCCACTGGCTGAAGGAGCTGCAGGAAGGATTCAAGGGAAGTCATGTATCCCTTTACTACACTCTAAAGGTAGTAAATGGCACAAAGTCACAAAAGAAAAGAACTGTTGATGGTACAAAGATGTACAGGGAAAGAGAAGCACTCTAAAGCTAAACATCCCATGGTTAGTCATACAAAATAAAGACATAGCAGACTTTTTGACGTTTATAGTAATTGGTACCATTCTTGCCAATGGCTGGAGTGACATGGCCAACTAATCACCTGTAACTTTCAGTCACTGCTGATGTGAACTTTACACTAATAAGCATGCCAGAAATGTAAAAGCTATCAATACTAAACTTGCTGCATCCTCTGCTGCGTTGGCAAACTGATAGCTTTTGAAAAGAAAAGCAAACCCAGATGTAATTAGAACCTTAAAAATATTCAGTAATTCACTGTTTTGATATGTGCACTACTCTGTGCCAGCAATTATTTAATCAGCCCAAATTAAACTCTTGGTTGACAGTTGAATAAAATATAAGGGTTTCCCAAAGACAGGAGCTGAGAAAGGTCCAAGTACCTTTACTAAGCACTTTCCATGCCAAGTAAAGATCTACCTTTTTGCTTATTATCTGGATTTACTGACTTTAAAACCTAACGACAACATCAAGTGATTAAATCACAACTTCTACCTCAATATTTGTTACTTAGCACTTATTAGCAGCACAGAACATACTGGGCGTTCCTGGAACCTGAGGTAACCTAATGTAATGTGATGTAAATTATCACCTTAGAACTGTCTTGTGTCCATGGTAAAGAACAAAATTGTTTTTATTTACCAGTTGAGCTAACCTGTTGGAAATTGTTTATCAACTACAAAGTGTCAACAACTGTCCAAGGATACTAAAGCATAAAAAGAGCTCTTAACAGAAAAAGTGGGAACATAGTTTGAGATGCTACCTATAAAAACTAATAACAAACTGAGCACTTGACTGTACACTGAGATGCATAGCCTAAAAGCAGAACAGTCTGCAACCCGGTCAACTTAAAAATGACAGGCAGAAGCAATCTTGTGTGAAGTGGAAGCGTGTTAATACCACAACAATGCTGTGTCCACTGTTGTATTTCCTTGGTCTTATGTACTATTTCAGACAAAAACAGGCACCAAATACTAAACCAGCCAGTAGGAGAACAACATGTCTCAGGCATCTAAAGGAACTCCTGCAGTCAGGTATAAGATGCAATGCCTTCTCAGTTCCTCCAATCTTCATTTTTTTCTGCCTGTGTTTCTTCCTGCTGCTGTAGTAAAAGCTTTTTCTTCCAGCTCTTCCATACCACTTGATAATATGCAGGTAGAGCTGTAGGTCATGGTTTCTGTGCTCTGTCGGGGTCTCTTAGCCCCGCTCCAAGTCCTGTCCACACTGAACTTCATGCATTTCACAGAATATAGTTTCATGGACTCCTTGCCTGGAATGGCAATACTTGAGCAATGGACATTTCAGATCTGCACATCAGGCAAAGTACTAGATAGAGAGCCAATCTGGAGAATTTGGGAAAAAATGCCAAACAAGTACCTCCAAACCACCAAATTAAAACCAACTATAGCAGTCCTGACTCCCAGTACTTCTTTTCTGGAGCAAACTTATTAGCAGTTACAACCTTTTCCTTGAACTAGTGCTGCTAGTGTTCTAGGAGCAACTGACCTTGAACCAATCCACTTAAACAAACATATAATATCTCCTGGTCTTGTTGGATCCTAAAAGTGTTATCTGGACAGTTTTGGCTAAGAACAACTTGCTGATTTGTCCTTTCCAAAAGCTAGGGATGGAGATTAACCTGCTGTCCTCTTGCTAGGACAATCCTGCTATGAGAAGATGTCTTCTCCAACCAGTTTCCTGGGTAATGATGTGCAGTTATTTCTGCCAGAAGACAGTTAACAATTTCTGTCAAAACTCAAGGTAAGATGATGGAAAATCTCCAAAAAGCAGTAGAAAGGGCAAACCTATTGTTTTAATATTAAGCTGGAGATTCCTGCCTAAAATAACATTTGTAACATTAAGGTAACAGTTAAAATGCCTTACAAAAGGCTCACATAAAGATCAGGGACTAGACGACATTTCATACAAGTGTACATATGAAGGATAATAATAATCTTGCTGCCATTTTTAACTGGCTTTGGGGCTTTATCAAGGGTAACTCTTTCTACATTCACAGTTATATTTTACTGAAGTTTCCAGCAAGCCCACAAAGGGTTCCCTTCTGCCATGCTAGCAGCTGTGGGGCTGAAAAAGCCACCACAAATTCTTTTGGTAGTATAATCCTTTCATCACAAATCATAGACTTGATCAAGGTATAGGCATCACCAGCAGGGTGCCCTTTTTGTGCCTACATAGAATTGTTTTCTTCATTAATAAATGTAAAGAAACACTACATTTTAAAATGTTTCTAGAAAATATCTTAAACCAAAAATCTGCCTAAAAAAAACCCTCCAAATTTAAGAATAAGTCTGTTCAAAAAAGGAAGTAATTTTATTAAACTAGTATAGCTTATCTTATTCTCAGTCCCCATCACAGATGGGACTGAAATGCAATTGTTTCTGGACAAAAATGTGACTGAAGTCTAGTTTGCTAGCTTTTCAATTTGATTAGACATAATAATATGTTTTCTTCGGTTTGCTGAGCTTTGACTGTTGAGAAGACTAAATACAGAGAAAATATTTATGAAACTAAGAGGCAGAGCTGTACTTTTGGGTTAGGCAAATCATTGAGCAGCAAGTATCACATCAGAGTTATTTGCCCACTAGTGTGGTAAGGAACATCCAGCAATTATTACTGGAGTTTTAATTTCCAAATATTCCAATAGGACAAAAGAGAAAAGGTTCCTGCACGAATCTCACAAAAAGGAGAAACAAATGGTACTGACAGGTGTTGGCTGATCATTAGCATTGGCCAGTTGGAACATTTATCGGTGTCCAGAGCTCTCTGTTGCTCACAATGTGCTTCAGTGGAACTAGGTCCATAATTTTCATGTTTCAGGAACAGACTCTTGGATTTGATGCAATATAGAGGTTGTTTAAAAACAGAGAACGGTTCCTCTAAAAGAAACTTTTTTTTTTGAGAGAGACTTAAAACTCCCCCAGTGTTAATGCCTGTTACAACCTAAGCTGCAACTACAGACAGACATTTAACTGGCATGAACCAGTACTACACAGAACAGAGCAGCCTGGTCCTGCCTTCCTTTCTCCGCTCGCTTTTATCCTTGAGTTGCCCTCA
The DNA here is from genome assembly GCA_013401255.1 of Urocolius indicus. Taxonomy (NCBI): domain Eukaryota; kingdom Metazoa; phylum Chordata; class Aves; order Coliiformes; family Coliidae; genus Urocolius; species Urocolius indicus. The sequence continues at coordinate 6,899 of WBNH01011794.1, read as the reverse complement.
TCCCTGTGCTGGCACAGGCACTTGCTGTGACTGTGCTGTGACTCAAACTGGGGAACTGATCCAAGTTAGTTCAAACCCAGATCTGTTCCCTGATTCAGTACACAGTGGGGTATGTCAAGGGAAGGGATGGAGAGGTGTCCCCAGACAGCTCCTTTCAGCAGCTGTGTGGATTTTAAGCATATGTGAAATGTAGCCTCAGCAGTTGGGGCAAATTTTTGCCAGGGCAAAGCACTAAGCAAAGACACAAACAGAACTTAAACAAAAAAAGTATCCAAGGCAGAGACAGATTTACTTATAAACATCCCTGATGTATCCTTACACTAACAGTGTTTATTAGAGGATTAATTGCTGGGTAAAGTGTCTCCATCTTTCCTTTTTATTTCTGTCAAAACATCATCCTATTTTAGAAAAACATCAATGTGAAAACAAAGATGAATTCCTCCAAACCCAGTAGCGTACTTACACGTTGCGACACACAATAGGCTTGTAAAATCCAACTTCACGTCCTGTGAAGACTTTTTCTATGCCAAGGTGATCTCTGCAAGTAATATTTGGTGCTGGCAGACACTGAACTGAGGACAAAAACATTGTTTGCGATTAAGATGTAACCGATATGGTACTGTTGCATTTTTCTGACAAGACACAAGTGAAACGCAGAAATGAAGTTATGCTGTGCAACACTCTTGATACAAAGCACAGTACACACAGACATATAACTTTTTAAAAAATAGGTATGCTTTTAAGGCAGTCCTATGACTAACTTGTCTTTTTGCACGATAGATATTAAGCAAAATGTACAAACCTAACTGCTGCTCTAATTCTGTTGCACTTTCCATTTTGTCTATGTTATGAGTCAATTGCAAATCTGAACCTGACATACAGAAAACATTTTCATCGTGAGAACAGCCAAATATTGGAATGAGTTGCCCACAGAGCTAGTGCCATCACAGTCCTTGGAGGTTTTCAAGGTCTGACTGCACAAAGCCCTAAGCAATCTGGTCCAAATTCAGGGTCAAGGCTGCTTCAGGCAGGAGGCTGGACAAAATGATTACCTGGGATTTCTTTCAACTCAAATTGCTCTGTTACTCTAAGATTTGACTCTTAATAGAACCAAAGAGTAAATCACAGCAGAAAGTGATGCCTGCTAAAAGTTTGCAATGCATTTTCACAATATTAGTCAACATCCAACGTTGAAGTCTGTTGTTTTAAAGGGAGAAATCCCAGTCCTCTACCCTGGTTACTGTGAATTTTCAGCATTGGTCAGACCTGTTGGTTGATTTGAATAAAAACCAAGCCAGGTTGAACATTTCTCTCCAGACTTTCCAGTCATACCTACAGGCAAGAAGACTAGCATTTGAAGATTTTCTATTTTTTTTAAATATCTCTCCATATTGCAGAGGGACCAAAAGAAAGAAAAAAACATTTCAGTCTATCAGTAACAGCCAAAAAAAAAATGAGCTGTGTCTGGAGTTAACTGCTATACAGTCCTACATGGATGTTACTCATCATGTCTAATCTCAGGCAACTACAAAAACCAACATTCTTTCTTGTAAAAAATATTAAGCAAAGGAAGCAGTGCTTGCTTTTATTTAGAAGAAACCTGCAGCAGTTTAGACATGTTGATATAGGAAAGGCCAGTTTTACTGCCAATGTCATGCCAGTAAGAGCTGAAAACTGCTCAACTACTCAGATGCTTTGAATTCAATCCCTGCTTCTTTGGGTGATGGATCCCAGGAAGATATTCAGAAATGGTAGTGCTTCAGCTTTTTATTACTTGGAAAATATTGAAACAGGAAGCAACTCGGGAACTGTGGGGACAGTTGAAAAACTGCTGCGTGTGTATAACACTTTACAGAGACACAGAAACCAACGTTCATTAATTTAGCAACTTCCTGCACTCTGAAGCTTATCTCCTGTTCAAATGCAGAGTGTGTTAACAACAATCACACGGCAACTGGTTGGGTCACAATTCAAACTGTTAGTTTGCCATCTCAGACTACTACAGAGTATTCTTTCTGGATGTTTATAATCAGGGACATGATGTGAAAGATGACATAAGGGACTGAGTAACTTAAAAAGAGATCCATTTTGGATAGTATCTTCATCCAGTCTCTGAAGTATTTGAAAAGCTTTCACTATCCCTGAGCATCCCAGGGAAGAAAATCATTCAACATTTATGGTAAACAAAACAGAAAGCCAAGAGGCATCCACGTGTATTTTAAATATGAGAGCACATAAAGCAAAACTGTTGTGCTATTAGCTAACACAGGGGCTACTTATTTCAGTGCCTGAGAACATCAGAAAAAGCTAAGCATATGTAGTAAAGCAAGTGATCAATTCAAGCATTTTTCTGTTGCACTCCGAAGTACATCAGAACTTAACGTTTAAATAAACCTGACTGCTTTCAGAACCGAGCCTCGTGGCACCAAAACCTCCTGATAATGGAAGGCATCACTTTCCCTGTTTTGTTTCTTTTTAAAGAGAAAGATTTTGAAGGCTGTTCTGTCACATGTCAATTCTTCAAATAAGTATATGCAAAACCAGTATGGCAGGAATGGTTTGGTTTAATCACAGTAATGCAGGACAGAGCCTTGAGGATGTAACACACGTTGAAGAGATTTACCATAAACCTCACTTACAAATGTACCAATCAGAGACAATATATTTATTCATTTTTTAGTGAAGCATCCAATCCACACAAGTGTTAGACCTTCTTGCTAACGATATTACTAATCCCATGTTTTTATAAAGCTCATCTAGCAGATACACAAATGCATAAATTGAACCCTTCCTTTGAAAACGTAGCTACTGTCAATACATGTTATAACTTAGAATGCCTTACCATATGCTGTGTGATTTGTGCAATTCATTGGTTCTTGTGTGCTATTATCTATTTTAGGCTCATCGCACATATATGTTCAGGTAATTAAGGAAAACATTTTTCATATGAAACACTACAACAGGTTTAACAGTAATTTATTCTACCCTCTTTAAACCCTGAGGATTTAAGGTGCACCTTGATGTTAGTTTTCCTTCCTACTCATCCCCCAAAATAGGAACAGCACATTACCATATAGCAAATCTGCTAATCCAATTTAATACACCAATATATTGCATAAGCTCCACGTTTAATTAGTGCTGCAGTCAGCACTACCTAAAGGAAACACAATATTTGTCAGTCACAGCCTCTGTACTTGAAGTCAACAAGGTAGCACGCCTAATCTAGTCTTCTTATTTCAATAGCAGAGTACCTTTAAATTGAAGCATTTGATTGAGAAGATTAAATCTACAGCAACACACAAAACTCAAAGAACGTCTGCAAATGAACACCTGAAACATTAGGGACTTGCATTAGATAAAAGAAAAAAAAACAAACAAACAAACAAAAAACTGAGCAGGAACTAATTTCCAGTGGCCTGAGCTCCCTCAGCCAAATAAAGCAGGACACTTTTTTTGTCCTGCAAAAAACCAAGAAGGTGGAGAAGTAGGAATGAGGGGTCTCTCATCCCATAGTATGACAGATCAGAGACAGAGCCCAAGCCTGCACAGCGGCACACTGTACCACCCCCAGAATGAACCTAGGCCGCTGCAGACGTGACCTCTCTTGCTCCTTCCAGCCGAGACCCCCCTCTGGGCTCCCGACCCGAGGCTTTCTCTGACACCCCAGGGACGTTCCCGTCCCGTTAGGCGCTTCGCACCCTCCACATCCCTCCGCCCCTCCACCCGAGGCGGCCGGACAAGCGGCCGCCTCCTCGGGCGAACCGTGCCCGGAACGAGGGGCCGCCTGCCCCTCCGCTCTCCCGGGTCCCATCGCCATAGCAACCGAGCCCCGCCGCCCGCTCCGGCCGCGGCCGCCACCAGGATATTGCCCCAGCCTCAGCTCGTCGCACTTGAGCGGCGGCTCCGAGCCCGCCGCTCCCTCCACAGCCGCCTCCGCGCACCAGAGGAGCAGTAGGATGCAGGCCTCCGCCGCGCCCGTCCGCCGCGCCCGTCCCGCCGCCAGCCGCCCCGCGCGGGCGGCCATGACGGAAACCGCCGCTGTCGGCGGCTGACTCGCCGGCCCCGGTGGCGCCGCGGGGAGAGAGACCGCCCTGCCTGCGGCGGGATACGGCGTGCGGGCCCCGCGGGGCGTTCGGCGGCTGCTCAGGGGACCGGATTGGGGGGTTTTGTTTTGGGGGAATCTGACCTCAGTAAATATGGCTCCCGAGGCGGCTCACGCTCAGCGCCGAGGGCAGGGAGTGCCCCTACTCAAGATGGCGCCCGCGGGGGGGCCGGCGGGCTTGTGCCCTGACTAAAGATGGCCGCGCCTACCGCTTAGCATCTGACGGGGCGGTGCCCACCTGCCCTTACTTAAGATGTCGGTCCCGGTCAGCGGGCGGTGTGGGGCTGGCGGGGGGAGGGGCACGTCGAGCGGCGCTGCTGCCGCCCGCGGGAGGGGGTCGGGGCCTCTTCTGGATGTCGCCGCGGCGGCGAGTCGAGGCGCCCGCAGCGGGAACCCTTGAGGCGAGCGGTTCTCCCACGCGGAGAGAGGGGAGCCCTCCCTGCTCTTCCAAAGGCTGAAGCTGGGGCACACCAAGGTGAACTGTTACCTGTGGGTGTCCCCGCTGTTGTCTGGCGTTTGCTGGGTACTTCCAACAAGAAATTAAAGGTGCAAGGAGCAGTTAAAGGCAGAGGCAGTGCCCGCGGCACCCGCTGAGGCAGCCTCCCGCTGAGCCAGGGGTTGAGCGGGGCTGCTGCAGTGCCTGGCAACTAGGTACGCTGGGCAGGCCTCCTGTGCCACGCACAGCGGTCAGATTAAAGGAACAGTTTGAAACTATTACTCTGTTTCCACATAGAATTGTGTCTGTATTGTTAAAAATGCTTTTTATGTTGGTTTTGTTTTGTTTGTTTTTTGCCTAATGCACACTAAATGCCTGGAGCAGGCAAGCTTTTATCTTCACCAGTGCTTGCTCTTTGTATTTTGCGGTGGTTACCAACCTTCTTCCTTTTTCTCACTTCCTTGAAGGTTATTTTATGTTTTTTTTCTAGTGTTTGGTTTTGGAGACGTCAGCTTTCAGTTATGAACTGCTGGTGATGATGGGTTGCTCACAGATGGAGAGGCCATTTAGGGTAGGCATACCCAGGAAAAGGCAACACTACTGCTTACATCTGCTCAAGAAGTGTTTCCTGAAAAACAAATAGGGATCTGCACCTCCAAGATAATATCTAAGAGAACTTCCAATCTGCCTGGAAGCCTTTTGCTTCTCCTGGTCGTTATTTTGGTGAATGAATAGTGGCTTGTATATGAGTCTGTCAGTACCAATGAAAGGTTTGTCACAGTCCCAGATATTCAAAGGATCAGTAAAAAAAGGTGGATTTAAAATGTGTGGATGGCTGACAAAGAGCTCAGCCAGTGATGTGAAATATTGCCATCTAACAGCTTTTTGGGAGATTTGTGTAAACTAAATTGGCAGTCTGGAGTTCAGCAGGCAAAGTATGCAAATGAAAATTGATACTCTTTTCAGCAACTGGAAGCGAAAGGCCAGGGCCAGAGAGCACTCGGTAATGAACTCGGCCCTCCTGGATCGAGGCTGAGGTGCACTGATGAGAAAAGTGCTTGGCTCTTTTGTCTGCAGTGCATCTCTCGGATGGATAAATACATGACTTGCTGTTCATCACTGTCAAGAAAATTGTCACTTCTCACGAGCACTACATTAATTAAAATTGAGAGTACGGACTGGGAAGTTAGGCATTTGCAATCTGAATTCTTTTTTAGAGAGGAGGATTAAATGATCTTAGCATGTTGCATGGTCGAGTGCAAATGCTGTTGCTTAGTAAAATGAAACAGGCAGTAGAACGAGGGGAAATCAATACTGACTTATGAGGTAAAATTAAGGTCCAAACCTTTTGTAGCCCTTACCCTATGCAACTAGCAGGGCTGTCTAATATCTGCTACAAATGAAGTAGTTGAACAGTATCCCAGAATAGAGTTTCATTTGACCAATTGATGTCTGTGTACATGCATATATTTAAACAAATCTGACAGCGGACTAACATACATCCTTTGGAGGTAGAAAGCACATGAAGTTCTTGCAGTTAACTTCAAGTAAACCAGTGTCTGTGCAGTATTTTGCAGATAGCAGTAGGGAAACTTTCCATTTATTGCCACCCCTGGGAATGGACCCTGTGTCTCAGAGGAGCTGCAGGTAATATGTGTTTCAGAGTGCCGTGGGGAGCGGCGCTGGCTGCAGTGAGTGCTGTGAGGCAGTTGTGCATTGCTGGTGCTCTGCAGGGCAAGTGTTAGAATCCCTTCGTTCCATCTTGTCCCCGTCCTTCCATGGCTTTTACCATTCCCTTCTGCGGAAGCAGCAGGGGCTGTAAGGCTGAGAGTGATCTCAGCTCGCCTCACCTCTGTGGGAATTTGAATTGGTAACAGCTCTGAATTGATGTTCGGACACCAATTTACCGCAGATGAGTGGATAAAAAAAGAAACATCTACACATGCATTTAGCCCTCGCTGAGGCGTCTGGTGGCCACGTTGACCAGTACACCATTTAGGCCTATGATTTTGTAAATACAGGGGCAGATCGGGATCATCGGGAAAATGACTTGGCTTTTAAGCTCTGCGTTCTGCAGAGCAGCTTCCACAAGTCCCTGGGAGCAGACTAAACGTCCCGTTCGTGAGCTTCAGCCTTACCTTGCAGGCTGCACCCCACTCCTGTACTCCCCGTCCCCATCTTCAGAAGCTGCACAGGGGGCAAGGCTGGGCCCTGCCTCCGGTCCTACGCGGCTCACTCCACGAGACCTGAGGGCTCGCCCCTGCTCTTCTCTAGCTCCCGCCGGGAGACGCGGGCCTGCTCGAGCCGCCACGGGGTGTCTGCGGCGGCGGTGCTTCCCCCGCCCGCCCGGCCCGGCCCGGC
>WBNH01011793.1:0-45756 GCA_013401255.1 Urocolius indicus | reverse complement strand
CCGGGGCTGCTGGGCACTGAGCGTTGCTTCCTCCCGATTGTTCCCGTTTTAAGGTGGGTCGTTAAAGCTGTAGTAGGTTGTGCGTTGTGTGACAGCGGCTGACACCTTGGACGAGCCCGAGTGGTTGGTGACACATCATGTGCCAGGCGGAATCCAGGCGCTTGAAGGATGCCCCTGGGAGCTCTCGATAGGCACCGAAGGCCTCAAACTTTTGTAGGCGTGACAAGCAAAGACCTTAGAATTGCTTCTGAAAACTCCTTCAAAGAAACTTGGTTCCAGCTTCCAAACGGCTGAGGAGAGGAAGAGAACAAAAACAAATCAACCACCACAACCCCCCAAAGCCCAACCCCCTCCCTCTCTCTGTCTGAGCTCCTGGGGAGGGCAGCAGGGCACACAACTGCTTCCCCCACCGCCCGCTTGGCACTTTGCTGACTGGGATCTACTGGGGATGGAAAGTCACGAAAGAGACTCGTTGGTTGTCAGTTTTTAAGTGGTTGGCCTGAAGTCTCAGAGGATGACCTAGCACTTCAGAAGCAAACTGGGCCAAACTTAAAGGCCAAGTTGACTTGAAAGAACCCTGACAGCGGCAGGAACAGGTGGGAAGCAAAGCCCAAGTCCCCAGACTTGAGTTGTGTCTGGTCAAAAGATCTATCTTCTTTTTCAAAGACATTGTGCTGCTGGAGCCAGGCCGGGAGCTTTTAGCATCCAACTGAGCTGGAAGCAGCTCGTGGGTTTGTTTTGGTTTTGTTGGTTTGTTGTGGTTTATTTTTTGGGGGTTGTTTGTGGGGGTTGGTTTTTTTTTGGCAGGGGGGGGAGGGTTGTTTGTTTTTAACGATTCATGTTTGTACAATCCTCTGGATCTTTTTGTTCGAGAAGGAGTAAAAGGGAGTGTTGGAAACTTAACAAACAGGATTAAAGCCTTGAGTGCTTAAGGAAAACAGGTTAAAGAACTTAAATCCAGGATGGAGATGCAGGAGCCCCAGCAGCTGGGAATGTTTTCAGAGAGTGAGCTGATGTCAGTGGGGATGGACACTTTCATCCATCGCATCGACTCTACGGAGGTCATCTACCAACCCAGGAGGAAAAGGGCCAAGCTCATTGGCAAATACCTAATGGGAGACTTACTTGGAGAAGGATCTTATGGCAAAGTCAAGGAGATGTTGGACTCTGAAACCCTCTGTAGGAGAGCTGTGAAAATCCTGAAGAAGAAGAAGCTGCGCCGGATTCCCAACGGAGAGGCTAATGTCAAAAAGTGAGTAAATGTTCAAGCAGCTGGGAACTCAACTTGGTGGTTGGTTTCCACTTGATTTTTTTGGGTCATTTGTAACTAACAACGTGGCTTTCTGCTGTGGAAATGCTTCGTGAGCTGCTGAGCTTTGGCAGTTTCTTTGCCATTGAACTCAAATTGAGGCTGGGGACAGGGGAGGCAGCTGGATGTCTGGGGCCATGGAGGCAGCTCTGGACAGGCAGCCCCTCAGACACTTTAATAGTGTTACTTAAATAATAAACAGGCTTCCTGGGAGAAATTCCCCTTCTAGATTTCACCTTGAAGTAACTGTGGTGTAGCTGAGAGTGCAGAAATACCCTCTATACTGTTGTAACCCTCGTCTTTGTGCCACTCTTGAGCTCTTTGGGATGGCAATTGCTGCTCCCAACCATGTCCTAGGTGTGTGGAAGGTGATCCAATGAATTGTGTACCCAGGAAGCAATGGGAAAGCCTCAGATTTCCTTTTTCCCACTTTCATTTCTGACTAATAAGTTCAGAAAATAAGTCAAAGCTCTCCTCAGTTGCTTTCTCCAGCTGCAGAATGGGGCAAAGGTAACCAACCTTTCTGACTTGGGTGACTCAGGATCTGTAACTGGCACTCTGAAAGCTTCCAGGCACATACTGATTAATCAGGGCACAAAAGACTAATTAAAATTAAGGTGGGCGAGAAGGGTGATGTTACCCTTCATCCAGAGGGCTGGGCTGTGACACTGGCCCTCCCCTTGGGTTCACAGGGACCTCACAGGCAGCGCTGTTTCCTGCAGCAAGCTGTTTGTCACAGCCCTGCCAGATGTTTATCTGCCGTGGAGGGGAGCCTTCGGCAGCCAAAACAACCTACTTGCAGAAGGGTTTATCTTGTGGTGGAAGGGAAGACTTGGGAGATGTTTAGAAGGCTCCTGTGTTGTGTCTTTAGCTGTGACATGCTCAGTGTAGAGCCCTGACCTAGCAGAATCTTGTTGCTGTTTCTCAGTTTGGTTTGAGCTCAACTGGGAGATATTTCCTATCCTGTACCATGACTTCTGTCAGTGAGCTTTTGAAGTTTGCCTTCTAACCTTCAGTGACAGACTTTAGGTAGGGAACACTCACAAATCCCAGTGGTAAGACCTCTCTTTCTCTCCTCTGCTGGCTCAAGTTCAGAATCAGAGTAAACTGTTGGTTAATATGTAATGAAGTGTTTCTTGTTTTCCTGGTGAAGGCATCGAGTGCCCCTTGCCACGCTTGCTCCTCCTCCTGTTGCATCAAAAGCTTCTACTGAAGAGGAGAGGGGAGGTTGCTTCCTCCTTCATGAAACTTCTACATTTACGTTTCTTTGCTCCCCCCATCATGCAAAAGGCTTTGGCAGCTCCCAGGAGCGTTTCCTGAGAGCAGAGCTGTGGTAATGGTCCTGTGTCCTGCCATGAACTCTGCAGAAGTGTTATTCATGCACAGAGCCTGGCTGCCACTGCCCTGTTTGGTTTCCTCAAGGTTAGTTATTAAAGCAGACGGGCCAAGCACTGCTCTGTTTTGCTGGGGATGTTTTTCTGGCTCAGCAGCACCTGCTTCAAAACACTGAGGCAGATATTAGATGTTGTCTTGTAAGGAGGGTTTACTTCAGTTCAAGTCCCTATTTTTGTCACCTCGTCTCTTTCTCTTTGCCCACCTATGCAGCTGCTTTATCTGCTGCTTCAGGTTCTTTTTTTTTAAGGCAAATGTCGTGGTTTTTGTCCTTAGTACTGTGGCATTCTGACCTTAGCAAAACCCTTGGGCACTACTGTGACAGACAGTTTGCCCTCTGAATCAACCTGAGATACCTCATCAGACCTGTATGGTTTGACTGGTCAGAGTGGATGGGGGAAGCAAACCATTGCTGAGTTTCCAGGTAGTGCTAGAAAGTGCTATGTTAGCATTATTGATGTCTCATTACTTGGCCAGACTCTGAAATTTGACTTTCCACAACTGCATTTGAGCAACTTTGAATGGTTTATACCCAGGAAGCTACTTGCTTGTAAGAGAAGAGCAGAAGATCAGGTTGTGGGCTGAGTCACAGAGTGTTAAGCGTTGGAAGGGAGCTGGAAAGCTCATCCAGTGCAACCCCCCTGCCAGAGCAGCAGCACCTAGAGCAGGGCACGCAGGAACTCATCCAGCTGGGTTTGAATGTCTCCAGAGGAGACTCCACAGCCCATCTGGGCAGCCCCTGCCAGTGCTCCCTCACCTCAACAGGGAACAAATTCCTCCTTGTCTTTCTTTGGAACCTCTTCTGTTGCAGCTTGTCCCCGTTGCCCCTTGTCCTGTCATTGGCCATCACTGAGCACAGCCTGGCTCCAGCCTCCTCACACCCACCCTTGATGGGTTTGTAACCATGAATGAGCTCACCCCTCAGGCTCCTCCACATCACTGGGTTCTGTTTGCTTTCTTGAAAGCTACCACTAACTGCAGTAACAAGGAAATATGTAAGTCCTGTGTTAGTGGGGGCTACTTTGAATCTTAGTCATGTCTTTATCTGTAGGAGGATGTCTGCACATGTGAGAGGAGTGTGATTAGTTGTCTAATCTTTGTAAATGTCCCAACTTCAGTTGGTGCCCTTTGAGATTAAAAATCTCTACATCTGCTACCACAACTGGACCAGTGCTTGGTGTTCCCACTCCCTGCCAGTGCTCCCAGGGGTATGTGCAAGCAGGAGGCTCTTCCAAAGCATTCTTATGAAATGATCAGGAGTGAGAGTCTTCAGAATCTTCATCAATGTTCTTCTCCACAATACCCTTTAGGTTAGAAAATATCTTTAAGGTCATTGAGTCCAAACATCAAAAGTTGTAGAATCTAGCATCTTAACTGTTAGTCTGTTCCCCTCAAGTAGTGCTGCAAAATGTATTAGAAGTGTTCTGGCAGAGGGTCTGAGCAATTGGGGCCTGTGTTCAGGTTTGATTTAAAAGTGCTTATCTCTTGAAAGTAACCACTTACTGTACTTGTACAGTTTTAACTGCAAAGGCAGGGCAAGCTCCTACTAAAGTGATCACCATTGTTTTGTCCCATACAGGAAAAAAACACATATATGAGTTGGTTTGTTTGCCAGAGATGGTACTGAATTGTTTCAATGGGCTCATGGCTCTGCTGTTGCCACAGGATGCCTCAGTGGTGCTGCTGCTGTGGGCAAAGTTCTGCTTGCACTGATAGTGTGTTGTCAAAGAAATTCCCTAGAAAACAGTTCCTAGACTGTTGGCACTTGGGTAATTACAGGAGCAAGTAACACAAAGGGAGTAATAAGAGCAAGGGAGAGGGCAGTGACAGTGAGCTGTGGAGGATTGGATGTACCTCTGCTGTGCTTGGGGACCCTGGATACGTGGGGGCTGCAGTTAGAGCTTGAGGAGCTCTGACTGTTAATGCCACCTTTGTCTTTACCAGTGTTCCAGAGTGCAGCCTTGTCTTGCTGGTGGTCCCAGTCCCATCTCTTAGTGCACTAAGAGTTCTGAGGACCTAGAAATGATACCTGAAATGTTCTCTACCCCAACTCCAGTTCTGCCACTAAAAAATGAGCCCATAAGGGACCTGAGAGTCCTGGTTGAGGATGCTGAGGGTTTAAACTTTTAAGACACCCAGTTCCTTAAATCAATCTGGGAATCTTCAGTCACTTCAGGGAGAGGTTAGGGTGGCTTAACCAGATCCTACTACAGCTAATTACTGCTTCCAGTTAGTACAAAAAAATGCCTTTAGTAGCATTGCCAAAAAGATGAAAGAAAATGTGGAAGACTCTTTGTCTGTAGCAGCACAGATTTAATAAAACTGTGTGCTAATAGCCTCACATTTTAATTAAGTGTTTGGGACTTTCTGTGCATGTCCCAAGTGTCTTGTGCTGTGCTTAACCACGCTCAGTGATTACTTAGGTTTGAAGATATGCTCATTAGGATTCCTTGGAGGTTGAAGATGTGTAGTAGACCTGTACTTTGCTCTTTCATTCTGCAAAGGCAGAGTCTTGCACCTCAAAACATGGACAGTTCTGCCGAGGGACAGACTTGTTGCAAGCGGTTAGAGGCGTGTGCTTCAGAGGAGAGGGACTGGAGCTGACTCATCTGATTTCCTGTCCCTCCTCACTGCAAAGGTCTGCTGCACGTAAACGGGTGGCTCTGCTGCTTTCTTTGCTGAGCTTGGATGTCTGCTTGGGTCCAGTGGTGAAATGTCAGGAGCTGAGTCTGCAGGAGAGTGTGGGTAGCTGTGCTGTGGGGATGTAGGGCTTGTCACGTTAGACATCCCTGCTAGGAGTGTGATGTGGATGGAGGCCTGTGACTACTCATGAGAAGAAGTAACACTGAAGTCTTCATCTTTCTTTGCAGCCTCTCAGGCTCACAAGCAAAGTTCTGGAGTANCTGTCAGGGAGTGTCAGAGAGGGCTCCTGTCTCCCCTCAGCCTCCTCTTCTCCAGCCTCAACACCCCCATTCATTCCCTCAGCCCCTCCCCAGCACCCTTGTGCTCCAGCCCCTTTCCCAGCTCTGTGCCCAGCTCTGGCCACGCTGCAGCCCCTCAGTGTCTCTCTTGTAGTTGGGGCCTATGTGTTGCAGACTTCTGCAAGGTGAGTGCTGTCAGGGTGCAAATGGCTGTGTCTGATGTCAGTGGAGTGGATGTTTCTGTATCCCAACGTGTTGCATCCTTAGAGGAGGGAGAGGCAGTGGGAGCATGGTGAGGATGCTGGGTCACTTGCAAAATGATTTTGAGTAAATGCCTGGAGAAAAACCATTTGGGTCATGGAACTTGACAGCTATATGTCAATACTGGACTCATCAACACATACTGATGCCACTACTCCCTGTGTCAGGTGTCCATTCAGATGGGTAAAGCTTAGACTGAAGGAGGAGATAGTGGGGTGCTCTGCTCAATGTTCTTGTCTGAACTATTAAACTCAGGGAGTGAAGAGCTGCAGCTTCTCATGAGGGTAAAAAGACAGGTTGCGTCCTTGCAAGGGAGGTGAAATAGACAGGAAGAAGCTGGTCACAGACTAGACCTTAAAGAAGTTCATCTGCTGTGTGGCATGTTGGAGATGCTAACTTGTAATTCAAATGTGCTTTGGCTGTACAGGATGACAAAATCAATCACAATAAACTCATAGTGGAGTTGTTTAGTTTGGTAAAGACTGACTGATTGTGCAGCCCTTTGTAGCAATTAGCAAGGATGCTGTTAGTGGCTTTATGGGATGTGCCAGAACTGCCATATGGAGCTGTTCTCTGTGCATGTCTCCCAGCCCTTCGCTATGGTGGACAGGTGCCAGTCCCTTGTGCTGAGTTCCTTAGTACCAAGTGCAGTGCACAGGGAGCTCAAAATGGGCCACAGTCCTGTGGGTGAGGGTGAGCTTTGCCCAAGCTGCAGCCTGGTGCTGCAAACCCACTGCAAACCCTCATTTCTCACAGATGAGCTGACTTGGGAGGTAACGTGGAAAAGATTCACCATCGTGTGTCCTCTGTGAAGTCCTAAAAGCTTAGAGCTGGGGAGGAGCCTTGTCAAGCAAAGGAAGAGGGTGAATCTTTTGGCTGTGTTGCTCCTTTTGATTTAAACAAGAATAGCTTTGGTGAAAGTGAGACTTGAAACAAACTGTAGAAAGAATGTTAACTTGTGAAGATGGGCTCCAGGAAAGCGTGTCATCTTTCCTTGGCATCTTCCAAAATCATGTAGCACTTGGTACAAGTAAGGAGCCTCATTGTATTGGGTTCTGAGCCACACCACCTTGTTACTTGCCAAAGCAAGGTGCCTTTGCTAGGCATAAGCTTTAATCTGTCAAGAGGAAGTTCATGGGGTTTACAAATGCGTCAAGGATGGGTGTGAGGAGGCTGGAGCCAGGCTGTGCTCTGTGATGGCCAATGACAGGACAAGGGGCAACGGGTATAAACTGGAACACAATAGGTTCCAGAGAAACACAAGGAGGGATTTGTTCCCTGTTGAGGTGAGGGAGCCCTGGCAGGGGCTGCCCAGATGGGCTGTGGAGGCTCCTTCTCTGGGGACATTCCAAACCCAGCTGGATGAGTTCCTGTGTGCCCTGCTCTAGGTGCTGCTGCTCTGGGTTGCACTGGATGAGATTTCAGGATCCCTTCCAACCCTTGAGATTCTGTGACAGAACCACATTAAAACCTTCCAGTTTGAAGGCTTTCCCTTTTCTCTTGTTTCTCCAAGACTGGAGCCTACTTCAAAGTGTAACAAACTCTGACACTGTCTTATCACATACTTGAGGGCTTTTTAAACTGGAAAACTAGGATCAGAGTTCTGTAACAGAAGCTGTTCTGGCCACATAATGGTGATGAGGAGTAGGGTGAGTATGGAAGTGGTTAGGACATTGTAGAGAGCTCAGCCTGGTCACTTTGATGTGCTTCTCCTTTCCCCTCTGTCTTGGGGAGAGGGCTGATGTCTGTTGTGATTTAAAGTCTGTGTTAAGTTTTAGAGGCAGTGAGGAAAGGAGGCAGAGTTGCAGCAACTCAGGTGGTACCTTGAAAATCCTGAAAGGCAGGAAGGAAGCCCCTTGCCTTAGCTGGGAGGGCAGCAAGTTGTAGGCATGAAAGTCTCTTATTCCAGTGCTGGCATTGGAAATGCTGCCATGCAGGGACATTGCAAAGCAAGCAGTGAGTCAGGGGAGGGGGAGGGGGTTGTTGTTAACTTTGCAAACAGTAAATGTAGGCACCTTATGTTGAGGTGAACATTGATATTCACTTGCTGGATGAGGTTGGAAAGCTACAGTGCACTGGGAGGTGAGTGGCCTGGCCATCTCTGTTCCTCAGTTTTTGCAGAATCCAAGAAGAGCTAAAAATAGATGTAATCTTTCCTCTGGGAAACTGGTTGCTTGGCCTCTGCCCCAGAGGTGGGTGCACTTCACTGGCATGTTACATTGGCTCACAAAGTCCTGGGGGGGGGGGGGGAGAAGTTCATTACAGAAAGATGAAATATTTATTAGTCCTTAAAAGGTGGAAGGAATTAACATTTGTGCTTTCAAACCCTATTACAGGGAATGAGCTCTGGAGATCAAGACTTTAAATGTGTTCCTAATATTGGAAAGCTTTCTTGCAGCAAAGTAGTCTTATTTAAACAACTTGGTGTGTTCCCTCCCTCTTTGGGTCTGAGCCCTTGACCAGTCTCTTTTCATTATGCAGAAACTTCTTAGAGCTCCACTAATGCTGGCTGCAGTTTCTATGCTAATTTAATCCACTTCAGCCTTTTGGTCATTACTATAATTAGAGTGGCTGCATTGCTTTGCAAATCTGTCTGCCATTTAAACTGAACTCTCTGCTGAGTTTTACCTTCTTATCCTGGGTTTCTGTTTATCATGGTTTTTGTTAAAAGCCATATATGCTAAAGGCAGAGTGTCTGGCCTGAGCTTTGGCAGTGAAGTAACACTGCTGGTCAGGGATCCTTAAAAGCTCTTTAAAGACCTGCTTGTGTTCCTTAGGAGCCTTTTGAAGCAGCAGTTTCTGGTTTGTTAATCAGCTGTGATGCATCAACAAGCCTTTGTACTGGCCACAGCTTGTTATGAGAGGCTGGCTAATTGTGCAGGAAAGGGGCAAGTGGCTTTCTGAGCCTGGTGTCATGTGTTTGGGCAGAAGTTCTTTGCTTCCAAAGCTCTGAATTCTTTGTAGTGCTGCTTTCAGGAGTCCTGACTGTTGAAATGTAACTGTGCTCCTGAAAGCATCTTACCAAATGGCAAGAGAAAGGGACTGGAAGGAAGAGTTACTGTACAGTTTACCACAAGCCCAGAGTCAGCAGCAGAAGAAAGTGAAGAGCGGTATCTGCACTTCCAGACACTGACAGAACCACCCTGACCTGACTGTCCTGATCCTCCTGTTTCTCTTCTCCACAGCTGGCACTCAGCAGGATTTTGCAGGCTGAGTTTGATGCAAAAGACAGTAAAATGTGGTTTGTGGTGCAGTACAAAATCCCAGTAGAGATGTCTGGTATGAGATGACACACAAAGGGTCCATTTTCATAGCCAGCAGAAGATGTCTCTTCACTCCTATGCTGTTCATTCTCCACACACAGAGTTCAACTCAGATCTCTGAACTGTTACAGCTTTAATAAAAGGCAGTGGGAAACTGCTCCAGTAGTTGGCCACTGTATGTGAGGGATTGGAGGATGATTTCTTTACTAACTCTGCTGTAAACTGATCACATGAATGGACCAACTGGCTGGCCAGCTCAGGGGTCTCTGGTCTGCAGCCCCAGCACTGAGCAGCTTGTTGTAGGTGATGGTGCTCAGGGGTGAGCAGCTTGTAACTGTTACTGTTCCTGGCTTCCCAGCAGCTCTGAGTGTGGTCTGTGTGCTCAGAGGTCTCTGGATCATTCCCATCAAGAGCTGGAGGGGTGCTGAGGCAGAGTCTAGGGTTGCTGGCATCCAGGCAAGGCCAGCTCTGTAGGAACTGCTTGGTGGGGGGGCTGTTGCCCTCTATCATGTGTGAACTTCTCTGGAGTTCTT
Source organism: Urocolius indicus (assembly GCA_013401255.1). Classification (NCBI taxonomy): domain Eukaryota; kingdom Metazoa; phylum Chordata; class Aves; order Coliiformes; family Coliidae; genus Urocolius; species Urocolius indicus. The sequence continues at coordinate 36,077 of WBNH01011793.1, read as the reverse complement.
CCATTCCTCAGCTCTGCACCCATCACACTCATCTGCTGCTCCTAGGAAGCTTCTGGTGCAGGGCTTCTCGGGTCAGGAGCGTGTGAGCCTCGCTGCCCCTCCGGCAGCCTCAGCACATTGGCTGTCTTCCCTTTCTTGGCTGCAGGCTGTGTACATTGTGGCAGATGCAGTGCTGCTGCTGCTTCTCCTTGTTTGCCTGTAGCTTGTGTTCTGCTGAACAGCCCCTCTTTGGATAAACTTCATATGGTGTAATAAAAAGTCAATGTAGTTTCATTTGTTCGTGTCTTCAGCAGATTATCCGCTTTCCAGTGGGTTTGTATTTATGTTTCACTGACTTCATTCACAATGCAACTGTCAGAGGAATTGCTTGTTCCATATAGAACTTGTGTTTCCTATTTTAGTAAGTGCCATTCAAGTTGCTTCCCAGCTAGCAGAACTTGTGCTGGAACCAGCTGGGTAGTGTGTGAACTTGGCACAGGGTGCTGGCTGCCTGCAACGACAGGAGCACACCAAACTGCACCATGCTGCCTTAGCCTGGCAGCTGTGGGGGGTTGTTCCTGGTTGCGATGATGATAAACTCATACCCTCAAGTATGAAGACTGGAAGCCCAAGCAAATTTCTTTCTTCTCTTGTAATTACAGATGACTCTTAATGTGTAAAAAAAGCACAAAGTGCAAACATAAAAGGTTTGTCCTGAAAGTGATTGTCCTAGATGTCACCAAATGAAGTGGAACACAGATGGTGGTGCATCTTTAGGGGTTTGACTGAAGAGAGGGGTAGTGAGCTAAGCTCCCACCAGCCCAGGGGTGCCTGAGAGGCTTTAATGGGAGGGAAGTTGATAAAGCTGCATCTTTGGAGCAAATCTCAGTAGGCTTTGACTTGCCTGGGCAGTTGACAGGGCAGCATTTCAGTTCCAGTTATACCTTTCCTTTAGTCAGCACTGACTTTAGCTGGGAATGGTGAGGCACTTGCTCAGGGCCATAGGGAAGTGTGTGAGCTGAGGAAGGGACTGCAGGGGACACTAAACCCTTCTTGTATGGCTGGGAAGAGGAAACTGGGCTTGCTGCACCAAGCCCTGCCCAGTGCAGTGCCAGTACTGCCTGTGGAGGCAGTGGGGGAATGCAGTGTGTCCTCAGGTTCCTTTCTCCTTCCACACAGCCTGAGTTCTGCAGGTCCAACAGGATCTCACCAGGAGCTGGTCTCTGGGGGTTGGCTCAGAGTGATTGTCCTTGTCTTGTTCCTACTCACTTGGAATGAGGCAGGTGGGCTGTCAATGTCCTACTGTTGACCAGTCCAGTTGCTGAAGGGGGTCACTGCACAGATTTAATGGGTAAAATCAGAATAAAGCTTAAAACCAGAGTAAAACTTTTAATACTAGACATAAGTGTTGGCTGGCACAGGGCACTCTCATGGCCAGTTTCACTGCTGGCACAGGGATAAGTTGCTCCTTAGGAACAAGTCCCCTGCTGTTGCCTACCAATGGACTAAAATTCCTGCCTGGAAAAAAACAACTTGCTGTGTTGTGTTAACTGAGAAAGCACTTGGTTACAGTCCTGGTCAGTGAGCAGGAAGCATTTTCATGCTCTAACCTTGGTTTAATGAATTGCAGACTACACAAGACCCTCTGTCAAACAACATGCAAAGACAGGGAGGGGATCTTATCAACATTTACAAACATCTCACTGGTGGATGTCAGGAGATTGGGGCAGCACTTTTTTCTGTGGTATCCAACAACAGGACAAGAGGTGATGGGATAAAGCTGCAACACAGAAAGTTCCACTTAAATATAAGAACAAACTGAGTGTTTCAGTGAGGGAGCCCTGGCCCAGGCTGCCCAGGGAGGATGTGGAGGCTCCTTCCTTGGAGGGCTTCAAGACCCCCCTGGACACATTCCTGTGTGACCTGATCTAGGTGGGAGCTGCTTCTGCAGGGGGGTTGGACTGGATGAGCTCTAAAGCTCCATTCTATGATTCTATGATAGTCCTAAGTGAAGCAGCTGGGACTAACACAATTTGAAGTGTCTTTTAAATGGATGTGATTTAGAAAACATTAATTTCCTTCCACAATAAGGCAATGGGTTCCTTAAACATTAACTTCTCCCCTTCCCTCTTTCTGCAGGGAAATTCAGCTCCTGCGGCGATTACGGCACAAAAACGTGATCCAGTTGGTGGATGTTTTATACAACGAAGAGAAGCAGAAAATATATCCTTTTTTTTTCCTCTCTCTCCACACAGTTGTTAAGAAGGTTTGAATTCCCATTGTTGTCTGCTCTAGTGCTGAATCATTGTAGTTGTGCTTTTGCTCAGGTCCTGGTGTTACACACGCTGCAGGGCTGGAATGCTTTCCACACCAGCACGTTTCGTGATGTTTCCCAGCTTCCCAGTTAGGAAAGGAAATGTTTGTCCCCAGGTTATAGATGCAGAGTGGGGTTAGAGAATTGAACCTCAGATACTGTGCTTGATTCTGTGACCTTTAGCAACTCTGAGATGGTGAGCACTGTAGATCTCGCTTCTAATCTTCTCTTCTGCCTGTGGTACGTGTCAGTCCTTTGTTTTGCTGAAGATGGGCCTTTTATTGTCTATACTCAGTGAAATCAATATTTGTAATGCTTTTTCCTTCAAGCCTTTGGCAGTGGTTTACTTGTTTTTTGGTGTTTTGGGGTCTTTTTACCTTCAGAAGGCAGCTTTGGATACCTACAGCTCCCTCCTTCCCTTCAGAGGGACTGTGCTGCAGCAGTGCTGCCTTCTCTGGGGGCTGTCAGTAATGCTTTGTTGCCAGTTGTCCTCAACAAGATAAGAACAGCTCTCCAGCCTGTCCAGGCTGCCTGTTTTGTTGTGTGAAAGTCCCTTGTGATAGTGCTTTGAGTGACCTACAGCTTGTAACAGTCGTGAGAGAGCAAAGGTTCCTGGGAGATCTGCAGCCCAGCTGCTGGAGACTGAAGTGTTCAGTTCTTAAATCAAAGCTGTGGCTTGTGATCTTGGCCCATCGTTCAGACTTTGACATGTTATCCCAGTGCACTGTGGTCCCCAAGTCCCTAGAGCCACTAACCAGTGTAATTCCATGTCTTAACTGGTGAGTGAGTAGCTGGGTTCCTGATGAGTCTGCCACACGTTGAGTGCACTTTGACTTGAACCAGTTTATTGAGCTGATGAGCTGTAGTACATTTTATAAATGGTTGCTTTTGTTTTGGACTGTGTTTTCTAAATACAGACTTCCAATTACAGTACTTCAGAAAACGGGTAATTTAATTGTGTGTTTTAATGAAATCAAATACTTGGGCACCAAATCATTAGTATAAAAAAGCCATGACAACTTTTGCTTGTGTTTTGTGGCCTTGACAGACTGAAGAGATGCAATTAAATTACTGTCTATAGAGAGATACCATTTAATTAATAAGAAGCTGAGCTGCTAAAGGAGAAGTATGGGGAAAAGGAGCCCGAGAGAGACCTCATGTGTTGGTAACAGGCGATGACAACCCAAACTGGTCATTCAGAAATGTCACTTCCCTCAACCAGGATGTTACACAGACTCGTGCAGTCCCTGAATGGTGGGGGCTGGAAGGGCCCTGACTAGCTCCTTCAGCCCCAGCCCCTGCTCAAGCAGCTTCCCCTGGCTCAGGGGGCACAGGAACGTGTCCAGCTGGGGTTGGAAACCTCCTGACAAGGAGCCTCCACACCCTCCCTGGGCAGCCTGGGCCAGGGCTCCCTCCCCTCAGCACCAAAGGACTTGCTCCTCCTGTACCAAGGGCACTGCCTGTGTGCCAGCCTGTGCCTGTTCCCCCTTGTCCTGCCACTGGCCACCACACAACAAACACTGACCCCATCCTCCTAACTGAGTTTGCCTCTCTGCCTTCTCTTCTCCAGGCTGAAGAACCACAGATCCTGCAGCCTGTCTAGTCCCCTCAGCATCTTGGTGTCCCTGCAGTTGCCTCTCTCCAGCAGTTCCTTGTCTCTCTTAAAAGAACTGAGGAGCCAAGAGCTGAAAGCAGGACTCCTTGCTTTACTTTCTGAACAATAGTGTTTGAAAAAGAACAGATTGGGTTTCCCCTTGCAAGTGTAGGCTGACCTCATGATTTTTATCTTTTCCTGTTTCTACACTCTTAGAAAGTTTGTTTCTTTAAGTGCTTATTCTCTGCAATAACTGGACAAGTCTGTTTTCACTGGGGCTGGGAGCAGGAATCCATTCCTGATCATGTTCTTGCTTAACCTTTCTCCAGGCTCTCGTTGGCACTGCCTGCGCAGCACGGCTGAGGCAGCACAAACCCTTGTGTGGCCCCATGGTGAACAGGTTTGGGAACACAGCCAGTGGGAAACTTTTCCTTTTAGGATGGCTTCTCTGTAGGTCAGTTCCCAGCCTCGTTTTGCTGTGTTGTTATGCTCATGCCTGTGTTAATGCCTTGCAGGAAGAGGAGAGGAATGGCAACTTCTCCCTTACTAATGGAAAAAAGTCTTTGTTTCCAGAATGACCATTGTGGCATTTGAAACTGGGCCTGTAGAAGGAGGAAAGGTTCTGTTCTCACCCCTGAGTTTTCTGTTACTGATAGAGGTGAACTAGTCTGGAGAAGAGGAGACTGAGGGGGGATCTTATTAACATTTACAAGTATCTAAATGGTGGGTGTCTGGAGGTTGGGGCGTCTCTTTTTTCTATAGTAGCTAGCAACAGGACAAGGGGTGATGGGATGAAGCTGGAACACAAACAGTTCCATTTAAATATAAGACAAAACTGTTTGAGTGTTTCAGTGAGGGAGCCCTGGCCCAGGCTCCCCAGGGAGGGTGTGGAGGCTCCTTCCTTGGAGGGCTTCAAGACCCCCCTGGACACGTTCCTGTGTGACCTGATCTAGGTGGGAGCTGCTTCTGCAGGGGGTTGCACTGGATGAGCTCTAAAGGTCCCTTGCAACCCTCACCATTCTATGATTCTATGAACTGCAGGCTTCAGCCATGATTCTACTTGGGAAGACAATGCTTTAAGAACTTACCTGCCTAGTCAAAGCCTTCATTGATTGGTAAAGGGAAAGCTGGGATGGCTGGATTAAAAATATCCAACTACATTTAGTATTTAATGGGCTGCTTTGATGACCTGCTGTGGCTGGGAATGCAGAGCTGGTGATGAATGGAGAACTAATCCAGGGAGAAAATAAACCCAGTTCAATAAGCAGCATCCCAGCTGGCACCAGCTCTGACAGCTTCTGTTACCAGTATGTGCAGTTGTGCGTGGGAGCAGAACCCTATTGATCAGAGGAATTGAGAGCCTCGGTCTTCTGGGGGCACCTGCAATAGATCTGCTTCTGCTTGAAAGTTTGTACTCTGACCTGCCTGAACAACCAGAGGTGGATCAGTTACAAAAGAAAGGGTGAAAAACAGTCTGGCAGCTGATGAAACCAGAATGAGGCCATCCTTTGTAGATGAGGAGAGCTGGGCTTTGCTTTCCAGGAGCCAGTCTTTCTCTTGAAGAAGGGAGGGTTGATGTCTTTCACATCACTGGGATATAAGTAGTTCTCAGAGTAATAAATGGCAGGAATGGATTTTGGGAGCTCTTTCTGCTATTCTTGCTTCTACTGATTTACTGGGTGGCATTATGCTCATCATAAAACCTTACAGTATTTTAGCATCTCTCTGAAGAGCAGCTCATACAGGGAACAGAGAGATAATTGAATGAGTTTCATGGTGTTTTGAGCTCCTGGATAGAATGTGCTGCAAAAAGGCAACACCATCTTCTGCACAGATCCCACTTAAAGCACACTTTAGCCTCTCCTGCCTCAGGGGTTAAGATGGCATCCTGGGACATAACCAACTTATTTTAGGCTTAGGTTAAGAAGGCATCTGCCAGGAATAATTAGAGTGAGGGAAGAAGTGCTTTGTGTTGAAGCACACGTGCTGCCTGACAGACATGTTTTCCTCTGCTCATTATCTTGAAGGTGCACTCCCTTGGCAAAGCCACCAGATGTCTCAGGGTCTGTTCTTGCAAAGCCCCTCTCAGTGCAGAGCCCAGGGAGAGGAGGAAAACAGAGACAGTTATTGCTGAAGGCACTTGTGTAGTTTCCATTGTTTGGCCCCAACATTAAAGCTTAAGGAGATTAAAACTAACATGTGCTGCAAGGGAACATGCTGAAAAAGTGCCACCAGTTCTTGGCATTCTCTTGTAACTTTTTTTACCCATGCAGTTTCAAAAAAGCTTCCCAGATCTCTGGGGATCCTCTCTCCTGCTGCTGAAACGGGGGTGAGGGAAACAGTGTCTGCTACATAGTGCCTACAGCCACATCACTTTGGGACAAGAAATGAAGAATGAGGAAGATGACGGGAACTCACTGTGCTTGTCAAGTGTGGGAGAAAATGCTACAGCTCTTCTGCCAGGTGTTTCCTACCTGCTTGTGGGCTCTTCAGAGTATTACTCTATTTCTGTCCTTTCTGTCAGATCCCCAAATTAAGTTTCTGTGGAGTTCTCATCCTGTTTCAGGTCTGTTCGTGGAGTTGCAACTGGTCATTAGCAGAGGAATTTCCTCATGGGGTCTTTGCCTCCTCTTGTCAGTTGAAGGAAAGTGGCTGCCTCAGGAGGTGCAGCTCAGGCTCTGCTGTTACAGAATGAGCCTGGTGGGGAGTGGTTGAGGGACCTGGAGGAGTTCAGCCTGGAGGAGGATGAGGGTGAGACAAGAGCACTCTCTGACACTCTGTGAAGTGAGGATCAGTCTCTGCTCCCAAGTAGCAAGTGACAGGAAAAGAAGAAACGGGCTGGAGTTGCCCCAGGGGAGGTTGAGATTGGAGCTGAGGCAGAACTGTTTCCCTGAGAGGGGTGTCACCCCTGTGCCAGGCTGCCCAGGGAGCTGGGGGAGTCCCCATACCAAAGACATGGAGCTGAGGTGCTGAGGGCTAGGGGTTAGTGGTGGGCTTGGCCTCTATGATCTTAAAGGTCTTTGCCAACCAAAACAATTCTATTCTCCAGCATGTACATAGCAGGCAGCAGGACGATCTATGCCACAGCTCTCCAGTTACACTGGAGTGGAGATGAGTCCTCATACAGTGTTTACCTGAGATGTGTTTAACCTTAAAGCTTCCTTAACTCTTCCTTCACGTATATGGTGATGGAGTACTGTGTGTGTGGGATGCAGGAAATGCTGGACAGTGTCCCAGAGAAAAGGTTTCCAGTATTTCAGGCTCACGGGTAAGTCTGGTTTTGTCCCTCGGGCTGCATGAGCCTCTCACCACTGGGCTCACTTGAATTTAAGAGCACTTTATACTCTGTTGCATAGACTGCTGGCTGCACTTGAAAGTCAAACTGGTTGTGTGTAATAACTGTATCTGTTAAATCCATGGGAAAAACAAAAGAAAAACTAATGAAGTGATGTCAGGCACAGCCCTTAGATTCATAGAAGAAAAAACAGCTTTCTATTGAATTTTCTGTTCCTTTTGTTTTGCTTCACAAGATACATGACAGCCCTTACTGGCCCCCTTCCTGCAGCTCTGCCATTCAGCAAAGATGGGTGCAAGGGAGGAATCTGTAAGGATTTGCCCTGTCTAAATGGAGGCAAGCTATGCAGTTCAGTGTCAGAAAAGAGATTAAAAGTCTTGGAATGGATTAAAGCTTGGCAATATCCAGCATGATCTGTTAGCTTGTTTAGTTAGTAGGCAGGATAAGCTGAAGCCCCTTTCACTCTGCAAGTAAAAGAACCTTAGAATACTGGAAATAAATGTAAGAAGGTTGTCATGTCTGTCAGGTGAGTACAGACCAGCACACCTGTGCTGACAACAGAATCTTATGGTCATTTTGGTTTAAAGCAGTCTCTGAGATTGCAGGTACCTGAGTGAAATAACAGGCACATTAAGTCAAGTATTGTGGATACCATGGGATAAAACCCTGGCATGCACACTTGTTGCCAGGCTCTCACTGGACAGTGCTTGTCATATTCCAATGATGGCCTGCTCAAAGTCTCTGACCCCTTTTTTCCCACCCCCTGTAAGAGCAAGCTATGCCACTGAAAGATCATCTTTTACTAGCTGAACTTAGCCTAGACTAAAGCAGATATCAGAATTAACCATCAGGTCCATGCCAACCTGGTGACATAATACACAGGCTTGTCAAGAGGGCTTTGGTGTGCAGGTAGCTGGAGTCTGAAGTGGTTGGCACACTGCTGCAGGGCTCTGGCAAGTAACTTCTGACTTGGTCAGAAGATTGGGTGCTGTTTCTTATCACAGTTCAGTCTCAAGTTCCTGATCAAATGTAAATGCATTTCTGACTTGTTTCCACTCTTTGCTTGGTGTATGAACAGTTATTTGTATAGTCTTAGCCTATGGAAGTGCCTGACTCTTGTTTTTTCCCCCCTCTAACTCTTTCTGCAGGTACTTTTGTCAGCTTATAGATGGCTTAGAATACTTGCACAGCCAAGGCATTGTCCACAAGGATATAAAACCTGGGAACCTCCTGCTAACAACCAATGGGACACTAAAAATATCTGATTTAGGTGTAGCAGAGGTACGTGAAAAGTGCAGCAGAGTCAAGAACGTGGGAAGCATGACATCCCTGGGTTTAGGTCACCTCTGTGGTGCCAGTTGATTTATTGTGCATTTCAGCTGTCACTCTGTTAAAACTTGCAGAGTGCTCTAGGACTGGCTGGAAATCTTTATTGCAATTGGCAAAGCACTTTTGTTATCAAGAAAACTTCCATCTGAGAAGCATCCAGAGGAACACATCAACCTTGGACAAACCTGAATGCCCAGGGAAAAGGCAATTAGCTGCATAACCTTATCCTTATTGTGTGAAGACTCTTAGCTAGGGAGAGAAGTACAAGAATTGTCACTGTTGCACATAGTTGCTGCAGTGGCACATTCTCATGCCACATTAAGTTCAGTAGCAGAGGGGTTTTTTTCCCTTTTTGTGAAACATTTCTACCAGTTATAACTTGTTTGCTTTGGAAGTTGGAAACTAATTGGTGTGTTGTGCTGCAGGCATTGCATCCATTTGCAGAGGATGACACGTGCAGAACGAGCCAAGGGTCGCCAGCATTCCAGCCACCAGAAATTGCCAATGGCCTTGACACCTTTTCAGGCTTTAAAGTAGACATCTGGTCTGCAGGGGTCACACTGTAAGTGCTTGTGCAGCATCCAGGAGCTTACAAGCCCCTAAATAACTTAGTCTTATGCTATCAGCTGTTGTTGCTGCTCTTCTGTGGGTTGTTGTGGGGAGCAAGGAGGGTGCATGTGTCAATTCCCCAAAGTACTTGTGACATGTAATCTTTACTCTCAGTGAGTAACTCTGACAGCCATTCCTCAGCATCTGAGATACACAGCTACTGTAATAACAGAAACCACAACTATCTCTAGTATTTTAAGTTTTTTCCATCCCAGGCTGTCAGGGAGATATCTTGGTGGTATTAACTCATGTGAACAAAGAGACTGTGCTAAAGGAAGGCTGAGTTTACAGAGACATTCCAAACATACCATCTCATATTCATCTTTTAGTTTCCTCTTGGCATCTTTTGGTGTACTTGGTCACATGAGAACTGAAGACTTGTTCTGTGTGCTTTTCCTCATACAGCTTCTCCTTCTGCCTTTACAGATACAACATCACAACGGGTCTGTACCCCTTTGAAGGGGACAATATCTATAAGTTATTTGAAAACATCGGGAAAGGTGACTACACAATTCCAGAGGATTGTGGTCCTCCACTCTCAGACTTATTGAGAGGTGAGTCTCCCAACTCACTCAAAGGGTACCGTTTATAGATGCTACAAATGCTCAGCTTGCATAGTGCTAGGGGACACCTTCATTCCAAGTATCCTGTGAGGATACAGGATCCTGTTAGGCAGAGAGGTTATGCTTCTGAACCTGCTAAGACTTTGAAAGATCTTTACCACCAGCATTTTCTCAACATACACTGAACCCTGCATGGGTTGCAATCACTCTTCTATAAATAATTGGTTCTTGCCTTAATTTGATTGTGCTCTGAGAAGCTTTTAAAGCTAAAGACAAAGCCAACCAGAGGTTAAGTTTCAAATGACATCGTAACATTGATGCAGGTTTTGCAAGTGAGAACACTCAGGTAAATTCCTTGCCTAAGCTGTCTGTAATGTGCAATACTGAGTCCTCAGGTGCTGCTGTCCTTCCTCATCAGCCTCTGCTCTCCATTGATTTGCTTCAGTACCAAATGTTGTCTCTTTCCCCTTGAATTGTTGTAAATAGTTGTAAGGATATTGGAACAAAGTGCCTGGTGCCCACTTTCACAGCAGGGCTGTGCTAGAAGCAGGAGTAGCCCTTTCTAGGTAGGAGGAGAAGGTTGAGGGGTTTGTTTGTTGGGCTTTTTTTCCCCCTCTCACTTATTGCAATGGTTTGAGGTTTAATGTTTGAACAATCTCTTAGGTTTGAAAGCTGAACAGCAGGTGACCTGGCCTGCCTGTTTGGCAGCAGGCAGGATGTGATTCTAGCACGTGGGAAACCCTGACCAGAGTTCCTGCTGCCTCATTGGCAGGGAAACAGTTGGGTGCTCCTCAGCCCTCAGCATGGGCTTGCTCCCTCCTCCTTTTGTCTTCAGCAATTTGTGGAAGATCAGACCTCAACTATGAAACAACACTGTCTTGGTTTATTTCTCTGGTTCTTGTGCTGCACAAGGTTCAGGAGTTAGTGTGGGTGAAGGGCTGTTGGGCTCTGTGAGCAAACCACATCAGCTTCCCCTCCTCCTGTCAGCAGTGGCCTCGGGTCTGCTCAGGATCCAAGTGTTATCACTGTTCTGTACTGTGCTGTGTCCTCTACATGGTCACTGTGCTGTTGCAGTTTGTGGCCAGCCAAAAGGTTAAGTATTCTGAGCATTTTACAGCTGCACTTCATGCTACAAACACCAGTGGTCGTGCACTGGCTGCGAGCTCCCCGCTCCTGCATGGATGTCTGTGAGGAGCTGCAGCTTCAGCCTGGCCTTGCTGCTTGCCCCATAGGGCCAACTCCACTGTGGGCCACAGACCAGTGGGGTGCTGGGGATGTGAGTGTCCTGCTTGGGTGCTGCCTGTGTGCCCAGCAGTGGTGTCTGTCTGAGCTCTGTGTGCCAATGGGCTTCCCTTGTGTCCCCCCACTCCATCACCAAGGAGGTGTGAGACCTCCTGCAATCCCACCCCAAGGAGACTATTTTAGCTTATCTGGCCCCATGCAGATTACAAAATGAGTTCTTTCTGTGTGTTTCAGAAAGCATTACATAAGGCATTGCTTCAAATCGTGCTGGGTGCAGCTGGTGGCTTGGCCCTGCTGCTGAGACTTAATGTGGCTACTGCCATGGGCCAGCACTTCTGGCTGCTGCATGCCTGGCTCCTGGCTGCTGCATGCCTCCCATCATACTCCTGTGCCCCAGGGAACAATATCCTGGTCTACATGTGGTGTTTGATTCGTGAATGCTGACTCAAAACACAACCTTCATTTATCAGCTTGGGAATTGCCCATACAGAGTAAACCCAGTGGTCCATCTAGACTGGCAGGCAGTCTTCTAAAGCATCCAGCAGAAATCATTTGAGGTTTGTGATAAGCCTCTCAGCTGCACTTAGTGTTGTCCTCCAGGGAAAATGAGTGTGGCAGTTATTTTGCTTTTCTTGTCCTGAGGATACTGATAGCTTAAAATCTTATGCTTCATTAGCAGAGCAACTCCCTTATTTAGTTCTCTTTCCATCCCCTGTGTGAGACCTAGAGTCAGAATTTCCTACTCTTCCTTCTGCCTCATTTTTAAACAGAGGAGCCTCACACCCAGTGCCCTTATCTCTCACAGCCTGAGTTGCTTCCTCTGTCCTAGCTGCTGCCTTCATCTCTTCTGTGGAGGCCACAGAAGTCAGAGAGTGTCAGAGAGGGCTCCTGTCTGCCCTCAGCCTCCTCCAGCCTCAACACCCCCATTCATTCCCTCAGCCCCTCCCCAGCACCCTTGTGCTCCAGCCCCTTCCCCAGCTCTGTGCCCGGCTCTGGCCACGCTGCAGCCCCTCAGTGTCCCTGTGGCAGTGAGTGAGGGGCCCAGCACTGATCCCAGCCCTGGAGCTGCAGCCTCCCCAGGGCCCAGCACAGGGGGACAATCCCTGCCCTGCTGTCACACCACTGCTGATCCCAGCCAGGATGCCCTTGGCGTTCTTGGCCACCTGGGCACGCTGCTGGCTCGTGTTCAGCTGCTGTTAAGCAACACCCTCAGGTCCTTTTCCTCCGGGCAGCTTTCCAACCACTGACCATTTCTTGAGAAGTGCTAAGGATTCCTTTTACTGAACTCCTTCCATCCCATCTGAGAACACTCTCAGCCCTCCTCTTGTCACACACACCTGTTACACACCAAAAGCTGACAAACCCTCCTCGTGTTTCTGTTTGGTTTGACACGTTTACTTTGTCTAGTGGTCAGAGTACCCAGTGGTGCCTGAGTGATGGAGTGGGACTGCCCTGGCTCTCTCCATTCTGGGGAGGCCTGAGTGTCTCCACAGCTGAGCAGACAGCAAGATGTCTGCTGAAGATGAAGGCTGAGCCTTGCAGTGGTGATACTATGTAGCTATGGTGACAAAACCTGAGTGCTTTATTTAGTTCATGCATCTGCATTTCCTGGTAGGTGCCTGCTACTTCTGCAGCAGATTGAAAGTGAATTGAAAGCCTGCAGATCAGATATTCTCAATGGCTGTCTGATGCTTTTATATAAGCAGCACAGACACCCACAGCTCAGCTCCATCTCACTAGAGGCTTTGTTTCGCCTTTGCATTGCTTTTAAAAGACTCTTAAAGCACTCCACAGTGCTACAAAGCATTTGTTCTGGTTTTACTGTAAGGAGGGATTCAGCATGCTGCAAAGTGCTTATTTCCTCTCTGGCTCTAAGTGCTGTGTTGACCACAGCAGCTGTGAAGCAAACACTAGACTTTTTCAGGTTTTCCTGTTCTTCTGTTGACTACTTCATAGGGTTTTGGTTTTTTTTCACTTTTGCTCCCTCTTGAGCTTGTTTTGATTTCTTTGTTCCTCTTTCCAGAGGAAACAGAGTTTATAGAGGACTTGAAGCTCTGTGGTCTTTGACTTTATAAAGACACTTGCATGACTGTGTATTTCAACAGATTAGTTGGGATGCTGCTCCTCTTTGTGTCTCCCTAATCAGGAATGAAGCTTTATTTGTGCCCTTCACAGAGGAGAGAGAGAGAGAAGGGCCAGTGCTGTTCTGGCTTCTGTGTGTACACTCAGTAAAGATGTCAGAGTGGAAACATTTATAAATAGCCTTAAGGTTCTACTGGCACCATCTGCACATGACTTTTATCAACTTGTATGCAGTTTGTTTCTGGTCAAGAAAAATGCACAAGGTCAGCTTTTCTTCCTCCTTTTCTAATACACTTTTACTGAAGGGGAAAGCTCTCAGGCTGCAGTTACTGTGTTAAGAGCCTGGATTGATTTCTACAACCTTTCCAACTGAGGAGAAGGTAGTTTCTCAGTGTTGTTTTCTCACTTCTGTGGAACTGTCGTGACCTTTAATTACAGGGAAGGAGAGGATGTGTGTTGTGATGCCAGTGGGATGCTTTAACTCTGTAGTAGCAGGGAGTCTCCAGAGCCCACAATCAGGCAGACTGGTGTCTGTAAGCCATCCAGTGGCAAGCTGGGGAAGGGGCTGGAGCACAAGTCTGATGAGGAGCAGCTGAGGGAATGGGGGTGTTGAGCCAGGAGAAGAGGAGACTGAGGGGAGACAGGAGCACTCTCTGACACTCTGTGGAGTGAAGTGAGGATCAGTCTCTGCTCCCAAGTAGCAAGTGACAGGACAAGAGGAACCGGGCTGGAGTTGCCCCAGGGGAGGTTGAGGTTGGAGCTGAGGCAGAACTGTTTCCCTGAGAGGGGTGTCAGCCCCTGTGCCAGGCTGCCCAGGGAGCTGGGGCAGTGCCCAGCCCTGGAGGGATCCCAAAGGCGTGGGGCTGAGGTGCTGAGGGCTGTGGGTCAGTGAGGGGAGGGCTGGGACTGCAGCAGCTTCAGGGGCTTTGCCAACCAAAACTATGATTCTGTGCCTCTTCTGTGTGTGTTTGATTGAAGACTCGAGGTTTGCCTGCAGAGGGAGTTCCTGGTCAGAATGCCAGGCTGTGCTTGTAGAGGATGAAGGAGAGAGGGAAAGTCCTGTCTTGTGTTACAAATGAGACTTAGGCTGGTTTGATATTGGTTGCTTGAGTTGTTGATCCAAGTTGAGTACTCAGAAGTGGAATCTGGGTTGAGTTCATTAACTCTTGCTGTTAGATTTCCTCCCTCTCAAACAACATACCTGAGATTGTGCTGTCTGCTAAAAACTAGATATTCTGCCACCTGACAGAGTGTTTGTGCTTGTTCAGGATTACTGAAGTGTGTGGGTTGGAGTCTGTAAGGAGCTCAAGATAGGTTTGTGTGGTCTCCACTTTCCGGATTTGCCACTTGACACAATCTGAAAGGGAGTTGAGGCTGCTGGGGTGTTGTTATGGGCACGATATCCCTTGTATGGGCACAGCAAGTCCTTCTGAAATACCACAGGAGCAGGGGTTTGGGAGGGAGCAGGCCTGAAGAATCTCCCTGTTCCAGGCTGTCTCATCTCTGCTCGCAGATAAACTGCAGGGAGATCTTTACCGTAAATGGTAGAGACGCCGTGTGATTTGCTGTGGGCAGACACTCTGAGATGACTTGACTGCTGAATAGCACATGATGTTTTGTCTTGATGAAGCCTCTTTTCGGTACAGGACTTCAGCCACAGAGCTGCTGGGAGTGAGTCACAGAGCTGAGTGCATGAATGTACATTTTGGGTGATTGGACTTTCCATTTTTCTTTCCTTATTGCCCCAAACACATTCCTTTTTCATTGAAGTAAATGTTATTTTTGGGCCATTATCTTCTTTTTATGTCTTTTTAATTGCTTGAGAACAACACAACTCTCTGCACCACATCTATTTGTAACTGGTGCTCTTAGGCCTCTCTTTAATAATTCACCTTACAACTTTATCCTCTGCTCATGCTGCTTCAATCTGGTAAATGCCTGACATTTCTTTGGTAGACTCCTTACACAGCATTGGAATTGTTGCTTGTTTGGTTTTTTTTACCTCTAGTCAAAGTCAGCTGCATCTGAGGTTGTTCCAGTTCCTCTTCTGCAGCACCCTGGTGAGATCAATCCCAATTTGAAAGTGCAAGAACCTTGAGTCAGTCTCCCTGTACTGCAGATCTCTGAGGAGTTTCTACTTGTGTGTGCAGAAGTTTACCCTGCACTTGGTGATAACAATGTGGATTCTAAAACCCACCTTGAAATGTTTGCTTTAAATAAACTGGGAGGGGGATGTCCTGACTTACTTGTTTCTAATTACATTCATAAGCTAACCCAACCAGTACTTGCTTTGGTGTCCCCTGGACTTCATGGAAGATCCCTTTGCAGTCCTATTTCTTCAAGAATAAAAAAAGCCAACCCGTTGAGGCAGCTCAGCTGTGAAACTACTGTCTAATCATCTTATTAATAGATCCTGTAATTAGGTGTGGGGTTTTTTTTTTCCTCTGAACCACCTTCCCATCTTGTTTTCCAATTATTAGGGTTGTTTTTTGTAAAGTGAGACAAAATTCCATCTGAAAGTGAGAAAACTCCTTTCCTGCAAAGGTGCTTGGGCAATGGAACAGGTTGTCATAGGGGGGTTGTAGAGTTTCCATCCTCAGAGGCATTTGGAAGCTGCCTGGACACAGTCCTGAACAACCTGGCCCTGCTCAGAGAGAGAGAGTTGTGCTGTGTGAGCTCCAGGGATCCCTTCCACCTTCAGCTGTTCTGTGGACACGTTCCTGTGCCCCCTGATTGAGGGGAACCTGCTTGAGCAGGGGGTTGGGCTGGATGAGCTCTGCAGGGACTGCTGTGGACACAGGCTGGAGTACAGAAGACAGGGGAAACACACATTGCAAGGGGTCTCCTTGTGGAGAAAGTCCAAGATAAAGGCTGTGTGCAGTGTTAAAGGATAATATTTTTGTCAGCTCTAAGGGAGTGTTCTGTAGCTATCACTGATAAAAGCAGGGCTTTGTCCAGCAGCACTTCAATAACAATGGCCACTGTGAGGAAACAGCTTGGAATTAGCCCTGCAAAAAGCACCTCAGTGTTGTATTTACAAGCCTTGTAGCTCTTTACAGGATAGCAAGATTCAGGATCAGATCCCTTCTGTGCTGAAGGTGTTCAACAAGACCTTCCTTTCCTTTCTCTCACCCTTACTGTGAGACCCTCGCCATGCTGTTCCTCAGCAGCAGACCTGTTCAGCTTTTGGCACTGTTGCTGGCATTAATCACCTGCCACATATGGTTTTGGTCTGTAGCTGCAGCCTGGGCTGCTGGCTGCTTGTTTATAGGGCTTCATCTTATTCAGAGGAGAAGATACACAAGATCAGGAACTACTGTAAAGGTTTAGAGCTGTTGAGCAGGGAGTGATTGCTGTAGCTCCAGTCAGGCTTGGCCATGGAGCTCTGCTAGAGCTGGTGAGTTTTATGATCTCAGCAAGGCAAGTATAAATTTCTGGTGTGTTCTGTCTGAAGTGCTCTGAAGAGTTGGGCTCTGAAGACTCCAATGCCTCGTGCTCATGAGGCCAGATGCCTGTGTTGCACTTGACCTTCTCTAACCTGGAGGAGTCTTCCCTTGTTTCATAGTGATGTCATGTGGAGCAGTAGTGACCTATCTTGCCTTACAGCCATTAGTGCTGTCAGCAGCACTGATAAACCTTTACAGATTGCCACAGCAAACTCTGCTTTGGTTTCCAGGAGTAAAATAACTTCAGTCCTTCCACACTATACCTTTGCCTGTGTTCATTACTGTTAGTAATGTGATACAAGCTGAGCTGACAAGGAAGATGCTCTGGATCAGCTGTTGTTATCACATGTGCTGCTGGTGATTTCTCTCTTCAGTTACCTGTGTTCAAAAGCATTGCAGAAAGTCATCTACAAGGCCCTTGCAACTTCTTACTTGAATTACAAAGTCTTTCAGCTCTCCCTCCCTAAGTGTCCATCCCAGAGTGTCTCCTGTCCTTGTATGAGCTCTGCCCAGCACCCTGCACTGTTTGCTCTCCTTGTCCTGACTTTCTGAACTCTGATTTCACAGCCTTTTCTACTGCTTAGCCTTTCTTTTCTTCTGGTTACTGGAGATAAGGTTCTCCTGTTCTCTCACCTCTTTCCAAAACCTTCCAAACCAAGTCTCAACAGTGCTAGTGCTTCAAGAGTAACAAGGAGGTAACATCCAGTGAAAGCACAACTCCTTGTAGTGTACAGCAGTGAGACTTTGTTAACATTTGTTAGCTGGATGTGTCCTTGGAACCTTCACTGGAGAGTGTCTTGGATGCTATTGGCTAATTTCTGAAGAACATGGTAAAAATTTGCTGCTTCCCTTATGTTTAGTTGTGAAGCTTTTTAAAGCCAGTGGAGCAGAGTGGGCATCTCATGAGTCTGTTTAGGAATCCACCTCCCTCTCTCCTAGAGAGGATGCAGATAAGCTACTTTTTCTCTCCCCACCTCTTCTCACCCCCACTGCAGTTATCTTAACTGATGATGCCAGAAATAAAACTCCTGGCAAGGGCAAAAGTCTGGACAGGAGGACTGATGTCTTTTGGTGAGTTCTCCTCAGCTGTACTTCCAGAGTTAGAATTTCACTGGGTTAGAGTTCCTGAGATGCTGAGCAACTGGGTGTATGTGATGCTTAAGGCTTTGGCTCTTCCATGGAGAAACTTCAGTCTGTGAAATGCAAAGTCTTGATATTATGTGCTGGATGATGTGCTTGGACACGGAATCCAGGGCTGGACAAGCCTCTGTCCCCTCAGTGTGAAGGAGGGAAAAGGTCATGTCCACTCTGCAGGTGGGGAAACTGAGGAACAGCCTCAATCAGGTAGTCAGCAATGGAGTTGGGATTTTATGCTGAGCTTCTGTGACTGATGTAGCAGATTCTTCCTGGAGGTAAAGGCTCCCTAAGCTGCCAGGAGGACTGGACACCGGCTGCTGCTGGGGGAGGGAGGTGGGAGGGATGGGTAGAGCTTTGTGCTTCCTGGCTTCAGCTTGGCTGAGAGCATCTGTGATCACACCTGGACTTTGTTGTGTTTTTTTTTTTTCCTTCTTTTCAGGGATGCTTGAATACGACCCAGCCAAGAGATTTTCAATACAGCAGATAAGGCAGCACAAGTGAGTGTTCAGCTTCTTCCTATTAGTCATTCTCTTTCTGCTCCTTATGCTAATGTACCTGTGCTATTGCTCTCAACTCATTTTTCCTTTTGACAGCAGACACATGGAAGTCACTAGATATCCTTCCTCCAGCTCTGCTGGAGCTCTGGCAACCTCTGCTTGGCTTGATTTCCACCACCACCCCACCCCCCCCAATTAGAGCATCCTGTTCAAGCATTTGAATTCCTAACCAGTAAACAACAAATATGGTGAAAAGATGTTTCTGGCGTCACCGGTTCTTCGTAATTAGGAGCCCTGGATAATATTTGTTCAGAGGTCAGCTGCTCCTAATGGAGGAGGAGAACAGGGGTTCCTTAAAGCTGGGTTATTGAACTAGGACTGTTTAGTAATGTGTGTTAGTTCTGGTTTTCTGGACAGTCTGGTGACAGAGATATCCCTTGGTATTTGCTCCATATGGAATCAGTATGTGCAGAAGCGTTCCAGGACAATAGCAGAGGGTTTTTTTTTTCTTTCTCTTTAATGTCATATTCCTCCCTCCCCCATATCCTTCCCCTTTATCCTTGCCATTGTCTGAAGCAGGGGGGGGAAGGCCCCATTATCTCTGAGGTTGAGGGGCTGGTTTTTTTTTAAGAGATCTGTTTGAACATGCTGCCTCTGAGCAGAGATTTCCTGGGCGGATAAAAGTACAAGAACAAAAAGCATCATAAGGATGCTTCATGGAAGAGGCTGCATTAGCTTATCTCCTGTTGGAAGAGGAAGTGCTTCTGAGGACATGCAGGGCTGCCTGCTGGACTGCAGCTGCTCAGCTTGCCCAGAAAGCTTTTGGGTACCTTGTAAAAACAAGGCTCTGATCTGGAAGGTGACGGGGCCTGCTTTGTGCTGCCTGCAGGCAGGAAGAGCACTATTTTCTTGTTTTGTCTCTGGAAAAAATAAAAATGCCCAACAAAACCCAGCAGTGAGAGCCATGTGCTGTCAGCTGATGAGCCCTGGTAGATGTTACGGCATGGGAGGCATCTGCAGGAGCCACAGAATACAACTTGACAGGCTCAAACTGCGCTGGCCTTCTGCAGAGCAGCAACTGTGACCTACCCCTGACCAAGATCAAAGAGGCTGGGAAGGCAGGTCTTGTGTAGTTCAATTAATTAAGCAGTCAGGCTGGCTCTTAATAGCAGCCAAGGACTGTGCATTGGTTGTTTCACTGGGTCTGGGAGGTGATAGGAGCAGGCATTTGCTTTTCAAGACTGCCTTTCCCCATGCACATGCCTCCCAATAATGGTGGGCCATAAAAAGAGCCTGCTTGGGGCTGGCCTCTTAAATTCATTGTGGCATTTAAAGCACCATATAGAGCTGGTCTTCAAAACAATAGTTCCTGCTGTTACTGTCTTCCCCTCTAGTGCTGAGAACTGGAGTGCTCCAAGCTAGATGCAAAGCACTGTATGCTTTTGTACTTGGGAATGAAGCAGCTTCTCCCTTTTGTTACAGCTACTCAGAGGGCAGGGATCATCTTGCCCAGCTGATGCTTTGTCAGTAAGTGCTGTAAAGAAGCACATGGCAGGAGTTCAGTCTGTGGAGTCCATCAGTAGGTGTTGAGAAAAGCACTGGGAGCATTTTTCCTTCCTCTTGGTGCTGTGGGTCCAAAGGCTGCAGTGAACTGCCCCTAAGCTTGGGGCAGGGTAGTTCTCTTGTGTCACCATCTGCTTGGTGTTTGAGCTGGTTATCCAGCTCTAGAGGCTTGATTTTATCCTCCTCCCATGTGGCAGTGAGGTTTTGCGTCAGCTTTGCCCAGCTGGAAGCAAAGAGGTTTCTCTAGAGACCCTGCCTGTAGTTAGAAAGCAGGAGAAAGTAGAGCATGCTTCTGGCACAGAGGGCAGGCACAAATATCTGTGCTATAGGAATAGCAGAGGGTTCAGACCCTGCTGCCAGTGGTGAAGCTTTTCATCTCATAGCACAGAAGACAGACTCTTACCTGCAAACACAGGAGCATTTCCAAGGCTTAGGCTCTTATTAGTTTTCTGTGAGCTGAGCCAGTGCTTCTTAACAGGCTTTTCTCTCCTATTAGTAATTGCCTCCTTCCTCCTGCTGTGGCATCCTAATAATTACATCAAGCACAGCAGAGCTTGCAGCCTTGGGCTTTGGATGTGTCAGTCCATCTCTCTCTCTCTCTTTTTTTTTTTTTGTGAAGCAGCTTTGTGCTAAAGAATCCAGTGTTTGGTTCTCCTGGCTTTGCTTTAAATAGAAGAGAAGCTCATCCCTTCTGCTCTTTCATATATCTATTTTTTAAATGAACAAAGCACCCAGAAGTGCAGCAGGTTACTGTTCAGATATTGTCAGAGAGTTTTGGGAAAGCATTTTAGTGAGAAAACATCTTGGTTTCTAGAATCCTCAGATTTCTAGTGTGTGAGAGAGTAACAGTCATTAATGATTGTGGGTTTCTCTACACTCCTCCCACAAAAGCACGTGTTAAGGCACAGGAACTAGGCTATGGAAACACCAAGTGACTTACCCTGGCTGCCCTACTGAAATGAATACTGGCTCAGACCAGAATTACCTGGTGCCTTTTGGTGCTGCTGGGAATTTCCTCTTCTGTCTTGGAGCTGATGTTACTGGTGACTTGCTCAGGTCAAAGATGATCAAAGTGCAATCAACAGGAATAGCCCCCGTGTTCTTTTAGCATTGGAGCCAAATGCTGCTAGACCAGGCTTGTGGTGGCACAGCAGGAAAGGTCCCTGATCCCCTGTGCTGTGGAGAAGGGTGATCCTAAGGGAAGCATCACTACATGGGTGCTGAGCACTCAGGATCCATCCAGGGCTGTATAAACAGCTCATGTTTCATCTTCCATGAAGTGATGTTTCTTGCTGTCAATACTGACATCAGGGATAAAAGGCTTAATCAGTGGGTCAGGGGAAGCACTGAGGAAGTGTTGAGTATTGCTTCATGGAGCAAACAGAGCTGCAGGAAGCAGAGCAGGCAGCCAGGCATGTGTGTATTACCCAGCAATGGTAATTCTGCCATGCTTCCCTTTATTCTTGTTCAGCTACTCCAGATGCTTCATCCTCCCCACAGAGGCAGCCCTGTCTGAAGAATGCTGTGGGAAGAATCCTTCCTCCTTTCCTCACTTCTGTAGCTAAACTCTTGTGGCAAACTCCTGTTTCTGCACTTTGAATTCAGCAGGACAAAGTTAAATCCTCTTCTTCTTTACTTTCAGAGGCCTTTCAAACCTCTGGTCAGTCTGTGTAGTGCAGAGCTATGAGTTGTAAATTGAAATGAATTAAAACTCAGCCTGTCATCTCAGAGTTTATAAACTGCCAGAAGCTGAGCCCTGAATAACAATGAAAGAGCCTTGAAACCTCCTCTTCCCAGAAGGATCTGGGTAGTAGGATGATGTTCAATGAGAAACTGACACTTTTAGTTCACCTCTGTGAGTATTTTGTACTCCTGGGCCGAGGGGTGGGAGGGCAGTGAAGAAAAACTGCCAAGAGCCAGGGAGTTAGCAACCTGCTCCCTGGAGATTATTCACCATCTCTTCTCTACCTCGTGCTTTTGCTGAAGGGCTTAATGCTCCTATCCTGCATTTTGTAACTAATTCACTGACCCTGCTGCAGCACTTAAAGTGATGAAGTGGATGCAGAATTCTACCTCTCTCTCCCTTGTTTCCAAGGCAACCATCTTGCCTTCTTTCTCCAGAAGTGTCACACTTAATTTGTTCAGTCATAGATACGATTGCAACACTTTACAGCAAGAAAGGGAAGGTGCTTCCACCTTTTATTAGTAGAGGTGCAAATTAACCTGCTGGGCTAGTGTCTCCTCCTGATATGCCAGAGGCTGCTCTGACACTTTCCCAGGTGCTTTTGCTAACCCCAGACTCCTCCCCGTGAGATCTGGACTGTAGCTGGTTGGATGCTCTGTCATGCTGGAGGTGTTGAACCCCTTGGAAATCTCTGTTCCTTCCTCCTGTAGATTCTTTTTGCAGGTGCTGAGCATGTTCCTTGACTTCTGTGCCTACATTTGAGGGAGTGAGAGGTGTTTCCCTTAACCCCTGCTGCAGCCCGTGTACCTGTGGGCTTTTCCCACCCTTCATCTGTGGCGTCATGCAGCAATCTCCCCTCGGTGAGACACACAGGAAAAAAGCACTCCTCCTCCTCCTCTTCTCCTGCTGAGGCTCTTTGATCTGCTTGCCTTCCTGGGGCAGGCACATGGAAGCAATCTTAGGTTCTACCCACGTTCTGCAAACCGGTTTCATAATGCCCCTGTGCGTGGCGTGTTGCGGGAGCGAGAGGCTCCATCTGTGCACAGAACACCTCTCCTTGTAGGAGTCAACCATCACCTTTGGCCCTGGCATCAACTGGGGGGAAAACTGCTTCTCTTTCTTACTCATTTCTGCTGTTGTTTTTTTATGAAGTTGACTTAAGAACTCTTAATTCCCAAGAACATCTCTTGATGACAAGAGCTGGAGCAGTGACTGCAGGGATGCTGCTGTGTGTTTATTGTGTGTGTTGCCTTTCCCTGGCTTCCATCTCTTGTCTATGAGAGGACTGAGTTAAACCAGAATGCTGTGAGTTGCTTCTTGTGGTGATGATGACCTTCTGTAAGCTTGAAGCCTTTCCATAGTATCATGGGAGGTGGAGAGCCATTCATAATCCATCCTTGCTGGCAGGGTGGTGATCTGCAGCTTGGCATCTGCTTGCAGAGAAAATTGTCCATATACAAAACAAGCAAACTGAAATATTTGTGCCCTAGAATGGGAAGTGAATTAACTGGGAGTATTTGGGAGCTGCAGCTGTGCTTTGCTGATTCTTATTTTAACCTTGTTTATGCCAGAACTTGAAAAGAGCAGAGTGATGATTCCTGATGTAAAATCTGAGCTTGGAAGCTGCAAATCACACAGGCTCGTTAAGCATTGGTCAACCCAGATTCCTTTTATCATTCAGTCCTTGACCCTTGCTGTCTTATCTCCCTATAGATTAGAGCAATCCATCTGGAAACTGCTTCTTAACTGGCAAGATCACAATTAATACTTGTGCTGGTGCTGTCTGGAGTTTCTGTGCTTTGCAGACATTGTAAACAAGCTTGCAGGGTAGTAAGGAATGATGTGTTAGTGCTGCCCCCCTCACTCTGTCTCAAAGGGCTGGAAGTGGCTGAGAAATGTCTCAGACCAGAGAGGAACCTGCCTCTTCCAGGGCATGTTCTGGACAAGGGATGCTTTTATGATCTGCAAAAGCTTTCCCTTAACCCTCAGTGTTAAAGCAACAGCCTATGAGCACCAGAAAAATGTCTTGGAACACATCAGTGGAACTGGGGATAAATGGTGAAATGGGGCACTCTGTCAGCAGTAACATGACTTGGCCTGTGTTTCAGGATCAGTCCTGGAAGCAGTGTGAGGAGGGACTTTGATCTGCATCTCTGACCCATGGGAGAGCTGCACTGTGGGAAAGGAGCTGCTTTCTGGCTTAAGCAGTGCCTGGGAGCTTCTTGAGCCAAATTAGGGCATTTGGTGGAGCCAGTGGTCCTCAGCTGAAGAGCAAATCTTCACTAATAACATTTAGCACCAGTGCAGAAAGCAGAATCTCTATCCCTGCTGGAAAATTGCTTGCCAGGAAATACTCTGCTACTCCATACAGAATTGCTGGAGGCTCCTTCCAAGAGGTCTTTGATTTTTCTTAGAACTTCAATGAATTTCTCTTCTCACTCCATATCCTCATTACCATATATGCATATGCAAGTATTTGAAATCACCTCCCAGAGGATGGAATCATTATGACTAGAGTACAGTGATTCAGGTTTCTGCTGTTAATAAAAACCTATTTTTACTCTCCTGGTAAGTAGGACAAGAAAGAAAGAAAGGGGCAGAGCTGAAATACAGCAAGATAAAAACACTAGTTGCTATAGACATCCAGGTTTTCTCCCTTTGAAATACTCCTTTCAATGGCAGTTGTTCTGATCTCATTTGTCCTGTATGTTCCATTCTCCTTTGGTCCCTGGCATTTAGTTTGGATCCTTCGAGCTCCAGTGCCTCTGGCAAAGATAGCTGGTGGCCGCATTGGCTCTTCTCGTCCTGTGCTGCAGGGTCCTGCCAGGCTGGATCAGCTGAGGCTGAACTGGCTCTCTTGGGAATCACTTCCCTGATGAAAGCAGTCTCCCAAGGACAGGATATCAAATGATCAAATTCAGAGTGCTGTGTGCTGCACATATCACCAAGGAAGCTACCCATGGGACTTGCCAAAACCATTGGCCAAAGTCTAGTTGTGTTGGACCTGCTCACATCCTGCTAGGGAATGCTGGACAGAGTGAGCTGTGACTTCACTTGTGTAATGCCACTTCACAGAATCCCTGAATGANCCTGTTTCCCCTTGTCCTGCCACTGGCCACCACACAACACACACTGGCCCCATCCTCCTGACACCCACCCTTTAGGGATTGATCAGCACTGATGAGATCCCCCTGAGCTCAGGCTTCTCTTCTCCAGGCTGAACAGCCCCAGGGCTGCAGCCTTTCCTCCTCACACATGTTCCATCCCCTCAGCATCCTGATGGCCCTGCACTGGCCTCTCTGCAGCAGTTCCCTGTCTCTCTGGAGCTGGGGAGCCCAGAACTGGCCATAGGACTCCAGATGAGGCCTCAGCAGGGCAGAGCAGAGGGGGATCAGAACCTCCCTCACCCTTCTGCCCACACTCTTATTGATGCACTTCATGAACCAGAGGTCAGACTTGACAAATTTGGTCTGTATTCAGTTCTCTGTTACCTCCCTGTCTCCCCACAGTTTCCACTGTAGTTGTGGTATGACCATGGAGGAAATGCCCACAGACCAGTGTCGGTGTGTGACCAGCCCTGTAGCTCCTCAGGATGTTGCCCATCCCTTCAGTCTGTCAGCATGGAAGGACAGCACATGATTCCCTGCTTGATGTTGACATGTTCTGTGACCAAAACACGTTTCATTTTAAAACATGAGGCTATGGGGACTTCACCCCTCCTTACAGCAGTGGCAAGACTCTGTCTTCCTCAGGAAGCAGCAGGCTGACCTCAGCACTCAGTCACTACAGAGAAAACAGTGTAAAGATGCTAATTGTGAAATAGGGATTCTGGATCAGGGTTCACTTCTCCTTTGAATCCTAGCTGATTCATCCCAGTAGCTGTGTTTTCACTTGGTCATCTCCTAAGCTCCTTGCTTTTGCTGGATGGTTTTGTTAGAATGCCTCTTTGGGGGTTTATTTTGAGGCCTCCTATCAAAGCAACGTCAGACTAGAACAAAATCATAATTACAGTTCTTCTGTGCAGGAGGTGCATCCAAGCCTTGCTTCTCCAAATGAATTTGGAACTGGAACGATAAAAACCAGATGGCTCAGGTTTATAAGGGCCCTTTGGTCACTGGCTGCAGGCCCTCCTCAGTGGTTATCAGCCAGAAGTTACTGGATGCCTGTGCAAGTTACAGAGGGGGAAGCAATCCTGTCTCATCAGGCTTGTCTAGGGCAGCAGTTATCAAGCCAAGAAGCAAATAGACCCTGAGGGGATCATTTCAGATCTTGCTCTGCTTTTGAGGTGTTTTCAGAGAGCCCTTAAGTTCCTTCCTAAAGCAGCACCCCTTTGTAGCCTAAAGTAACAAGGGGGAAGCTTAGACTTTCCAGACTGCCTCGAGCTGGGAGAGACTCTGAGTGTCCCTTTAATGCAAGTAAGTGGCATCTCCATAATGTTCAGCTACTTGAGCACAAGAGTGCAGTTGATCTGGTGAGGCTTTTCTTTCCTTTGTTACTTGTGTAAAGACCAGGAAGGACAGATCCCAGTGACTCTACCTGCATCCAACCCACAGCATAGGAATGAGGGGGGAGGTGTGATGCTGGTGCCAATTCAGAAGTTCATCAGGAAAGCTGCAATTCAAGAGGTGGCCCCTGTGTATGAGAGCTTTTGTTGCTTCCTTCGGGTAGAATCTTGGGATCATTTTGGTTGGAAATGACCTTGAAGCTCATGGAGTCCCACCGTGCCAAGCCCACCACTAACCTCTGGCCCTCAGCTCCACAGCTTTAGGATCCCTCCAGGGCTGGGCACTCCCCCACCCTCCCTGGGCAGCCTGGGCCAGGGCTCCCTCACCTCAGCACCAAAGGACTTGCTCCTCCTGTGCCAGGGGCACTGCCTGTGTGCCAGCCTGTGCCTGTTCCCCATTGTCCTGCCACTGGCCACCACACAACACACACTGGCCCCATCCTCCTGACACCCACCCTGTAGGGACTGATCAGCATTGCTGAGATCCCCCTGAGCTCAGGCTTCTCTTCTCCAGTTGAACAGCCCCAGGGCTGCAGCCTTTCCTCCTCACACACATGTTCCATCCCCTCAGCATCTTGGCAGCCCTTGGTTGCCTTTCTTGACTCTTGGTTATTACACATTAAAAACCTACCAGGGGATAAAGCTGGATAGGAAGCTTTCCTCAAACAGTTTCCCCCTGTCTTTGGATATCTCACCTCGGCTGTCTCTGTGCTTGCAGCAAAGCAAAGCTGGACTGATGAAACTCTGCTCTTTGGACTCTTTTTATTTTGCAGTTGGTTTCGTAAGAAACACGCTCAGGCAGAGGCTCTGGTGCCCATCCCTCCCAGCCCAGAAACAAAGGACAGGTGGAGAAGTATGACGGCGGTGCCTTATCTGGAAGATCTGCATGGCTACAACGAGGAGGAAGATGACGATTTGTATGACATTGAAGATGATATCATCTACACTCAGGACTTCACAGTACCAGGTAGGAGAGAATGATGCTGAGCTGGGGAAGGCAGAAGTGCTTCTTTTTGTTGTTGTTGTTGTTGTTGTCTATTGAATTCTTTTTGAGGCTGGGCCTCAAGGTCTGAATAATCCTTGCAGCAAGTGGAGGAGACTATTGATTATGAAGTGGTGTGTGAGTGACGCACAGTGACTGAGCCACGATGCTCCGGATGCCTCAGCCCTTGATTTGATCAACCAGGATGCCCCTTCCTGTCTGTTACCCACACACCAATTTCCTTCCCTCATGCACTTAATAGCTTGTTCCTGCTGGACTCTGTTGTTGAGCACATTTAATTCTTTTGGGCTAGTTGTGTTAGACTGACTTCTTTTGGAGCAGAGCCCTCAAATGACTCACTGGTCGTAGTAGGTGGCACATCTGGTGGAGAGGGGTTCTTGCAGCCTTAGACCAAGACCTTTTGTCTGCTCCAGTGCTGATAACTTTCTGGGCACAGAATTGCTTTTCTCTTTTTAGGGGACTTGCTGTTGTTTTAAGATAAGTGAACCAGTTAAGTACAAAGGCCTGTGTGGTTTTAGCCATGCAGCTCTTAACAGAGTGGTTGATAATCAAGTAGCTTCATCCTTTGGCCTCTCTGTACCTCAAAGCTGTGTAGCTTGTGAGCAGGAGGCTGCAGGGCAGGGCTGTGGTGAGACTGGAGGCAGTTGCTCAGCTTTCCCCTCACCCAGCTGTGGTGCCGTACAGCTGAGGCAGTGGGGACATTGTCTTGCTGCCTGTGTTCTCACTGCCTGCACCCCTGGAAGATGGGTTTCTAGTTGAATTTGCTCCAGCCTAGTTTAATTGCTTGAGAGGGAAGGTATTGAGTACTGCTTGTAGGGATACTGGCTTTGCTACAGAATACAGAGTGAGAACCTTATGCTTATAAATAGTGCTTTATGCTTATAAATAGTGAAAAGGTGAGTGTCAGAGGCTGGGGACAGGGTGTGTTGTGTGGTGGCCAGGGACAGGACAAGGGGTAACAGGCACAGGCTGGCACACAGGCAGTGCCTTTGGCACAGGAGGAGCAAGTCCTTTGGTGCTGAGGTGAGGGAGCCCTGGCCCAGGCTGCCCAGGGAGGGTGTGGAGGCTCCTTCGCAGGAGGTTTCCAACCCCAACTGGACACATTCCTGTGCCCCCTGAGCTAGGGGCAGCTGCTTGAGCAGAAGCTGGGGCTGGATGAGCTCTGCAGGGCCCTTCCAGCCCCTTCCACTCAGGGATTCTGTGAGTAGAGGTACCTGTGACTGACCTTTCCTTGTGGTAAGGGAAGCCTTGGCTTCTGGAGTATAAGACTAACAAAAGTGCTTTAGTTTTTCCTTAGTAATGACCTGGTGGGCTTCTGTGGACCTGAGTAAAAGCAGGGCCTGGCTTTACCCAGTCTTGATTTTCTCTTGGTTTATCAGTTAGGGAGAAATTGCTTTTCTGAAGCACCATCATGGAAGAATGAAGTTGTCAGGCTTTGAATTGTAATAAGCCTCAAATGACACACAGTGCTCAAAAACTTTCTCTGGGCAGCAACCTGAAACAAGTTTGGCTTCAGAGAGGGGAAGGGGAGAAGCTGCTGTGAGCCCTGGGTAACTGTCCCCAGCAGGGTGGCCCTTCAGGTGCAACAGCCCAAGGGATGTCAGTGGGTCAGAGAGCAGCCTGCCAAGACAAAGGGAGTCACATCAAAGGGAAATAGATCTGTTCCCAAGTGCTAATTCACTGGTGACAGTGGAGTAATTTATCACCTTTTCTAATAGAACTGATGTCCCAGTGCCAGCTGGGTGACCTGCAGAGCTCTGTCCTTTGCTCTCTTCTTACCTCCCACAGACTTTTGTGCTGAAACTGAGCAGGGCCAAGCCTTTGCTCACAGCTCAGTGAAGGCTTTTTAAAAGGAGGGATCCTCTTAAAAACACACTGGGCTCACTCAAGCACATGCTTGAGTTCCAGGGCCTTTCTAAGCACAGGAGCAGAAGAGAAGGGGATTTGTAGGTGCATTCCCTGTTGTCAGAGGTTTGCCTTTTCCCACAGCAGGAGCTCCTGCCAGGAACAGCCTATGCATACATTCCCCAGGCAGAATTCTGCAGAAGTGCTGTGGCTGGAAGCCCCATCACAGACAGTTCTGATGTGGGTTCACACAGGCAGGGTGGCAGCTCATATAGAGAATGAAAATGTCCAGCTTTCCCCCTCGGGTCTTCCTCCAGGAGCCTTTTGAACTTGCTCAGCTCCACTGTTACATTTCTAACAGTGATGCCACATTAAAATAAAGACACAAACCCCTCCTTGTAGGTGACTGTTGAGATTCAGCTGTGGTTCCACTGGGCAGCCAGAGCAGGAGAGCCAGTGACTCACAGGTGGGAGTGCAGCCTTCAGTTTGGGGAGGCGGGGGAAAAGAGGGAAGCTTGTTAAATCTGCCTCCTTCAGAGGAAGAAAGGGCTTTGAGAACGTGCTTTTCTTTTGAAAGGGTTATTTAAAGATTGATGCAGCTCTGTGGAGAGCTTTAAATGTTACATGCCCCTGGTTCAATCGGTGTTAAGCATCTCATGGGAGGGAAGTGCTGGGGAGGGGATAACTGCAGCTCTGGGCACGTGAGGAAGCCTCCTCTCCAGAATTGGCTGCCTTCTTCTTTAGAGAGTGGCAGCATGTGCAATAAATGGATGGAAGCATCTTGCTTGTTGCTTTTGTGCTGCTTTTGCTTGGGTTTTTTTTTTCCCTCCCCTACCGTTAACCCCTTCCTGGCTGCAGCCTGCTGCAATGGCTGCACAGCTCCAGGCTGGTTTTGCTGGTTTGCTCTTTAACATTCAACCTTAGGGTGTAAAACAAAGCCAGGACCAGGGTGTATAAGTCAAAGCTGGTGCTTAAAAAGGTGTCTTTGGAGCTGCAAATCCTCTGTGTGTGTGTGTGTGTGTGTGTGGTTGACAAACACAACCATTCCAAACCTCTTCACTGGTTTGTTTTAAAACCTTTTTTCTTTGCCTGAATGAGCTGGATGGAGCCATTAAGGAAGGGGAGAGGTGGCAAGGACGAAGGCAGGCGTTCTCAGTGCCTCCCTCAGCCCTCCTGGTTTTTTGCTGTAGCTTATTTTTAGCCCTGCTCAGGCAGCCCTGGTAGGGGAGGACGGGGCTGTTGGAACAGATACAGCACCGGGTCAGTGTGGGCAGCCACTTGCCAAAGCGTCAGCCCATGGTGAATCTTTATTTTCATTAATCTCAACGTCAGCAACTGTCATTTGGTGAAGGAGGTAAAATTAGCTTTGCAGTTCCCCCTCCTTCCCTCTCTCCCTCCCTTCCTCCCTTGGTATCCATAATAGACTCCTGGGAGTGTGCTTTTGAGGCAGGGGGAGGGGAGGGGGGAGAGAGTCACACAAAAGACAAATGAACAGGTTGGATGTTTTCTTTCCCCCCCACCCAGTCAGAAACATTAATTGACTTGGCCTGAGTTCAGCTGAGCAGAGGGGGGAGGATCAGTGTTCAGCTTTGTGCTGAGTGGGGTTATTTGAGGCTCTGCAGATGTGCAGCTGGGATGGAGGGAGAAGAGGAAAAACCCCCAGGGAGGGGAGAGAATGGCCAGGCTGCAGCCTGACCTGCAGCAAACTGCTCTGCTCCCAGTCCCTGCAGAGTGCCCTGGCCTTGGAGGAGCTCTGGGAATGATCCTTCTTCTGCAGGGAGTCCTAGAGCTTGGCCAGCTCAGCCCTTCCTCACAAGTCACCCCTCTTAGGGCTCAGAAGCTGGGAGCTGCTGGGATCCAGAGCAGGTCTGTAAGTGCTCAGCTGGGTCACGCTCCTGTGCCTCTCGCCTGCCCTGTCACCCTCAGCACTCGAGGATGTGGCAGGAGCTGAAGTACCTCAGTGCTGTGGGCTGAGCTGTACCTGGAGCTGGGGCTGTGTTTCTGGGAAGCTGGGCAGCCCTCCCCAGGCAGTGCAGTGGGTTCCATCAGCTCTGGCAGTGACAAGGCTCAGGGGCACGATGCCAACCCTGGTGTGTTGGTCCTTATCCCTTCCTGAGGCACAACAGTGACCTGCAGCAGTGTAGCAATGGTGGGGGGCAGCTCACCAGCAGCCCCAGGGGATGAGCAGTGGCTCTTGGAACCCAGAATCACCCTGTGACAGCCACATCCCTCTGGTTCTACCCACTCTCTGGTTCTGAGGCTCTGGGTGACCAGTGGCACCTCACTCCGTTTTGCCTGGCTTCAGGCCCAGCTCTGGCATGTCCAAACCACAGCACCAGGAAGGTGCTGCTGAGCTCTGGGCAAGTCAGGAGCACAGCTGACTAGTGTGAGGAGCTGCCTGCTTTGATCTGGAGATCAATCAGCACAGTAATTCCTCAAGGTAACTCCTGACTGGGCCCAGCTCTGCAGCACAACTTGCTTTTGAGGGGACAAACCCCCTTCCCTGCTGAGCAGCCTGTGCCAGAGCCATGTCCAATCTGCTGCCAGATTACCAGGGCTGTGTTTTGGCTCCTGCCTGCTGGGTTGTGCCTGGCTGCAGCCCACACTTTGCTCCCTCTCCCTGCATCTGTGAGGGGCCACAGTCTGGGCTGGGTCTGGGCTCCTGCTGCCTTTACTGCTTCAGGTCTCTGTGACAGCTGAGCCAAGCTGATCCCCCTCCCCAAGGAGAGGAAGCTGTGTGCCACAGGTAACTTTCTCTGACCCAGGTGACCTCCGTGTCCCATTGCAGCTTTCCCAAACAACTCATCCCCCACAGAGGACAGCTCAGGCTCATCCATGGGGATGGAGGATGGGAGCAGAGCTGGGAACCCACACAGCCTGGTGAGGCAGAGGGGGAGCACGGTGGGGGAGGTCTGAGGTGGACCCCACTGTTCCCCTCCCTCCTTCCCAGCAGTTTGTGCCCCCTCCTCGCTGAGCTGGGCTGCAGGGGGGTGGTGGCTGGCGCAGGCACAGAGGGATGACGTGCTGCCCGGCCTTGGAGGAGACAGGATTGAGCATCCTTTAAAGAAAATTATACATAATGGTCTTAGAGCCTTCACTTCCACTCAGAGCTCTGAGTCATAACTGAAGGGCCCTGGAGCGTGACGTTCCTGCTGGAAGGAAATTGCCTCGGCCTGGATCCGCTGGGGAGGGGGAATGGGGAACCTGCCCAAGCCTCTCGTCAGCGCTGCAGCCGACCTGAGTACATGGGGGTGTCCCCTCCCCTCCCCAGGCAGGGCTGAGGAGGAAGGTCCTTAGTCACTGTCTGGGTGAAGGGATGTGACCTGAGCCTCAGGCAGCCATGGCAGCAGGCAGGTGCCTCTGGAAATGGTTCTTCATGTGCTG
The DNA here is from genome assembly GCA_013401255.1 of Urocolius indicus. Classification (NCBI taxonomy): domain Eukaryota; kingdom Metazoa; phylum Chordata; class Aves; order Coliiformes; family Coliidae; genus Urocolius; species Urocolius indicus. The sequence goes on along the minus strand of WBNH01011793.1, from coordinate 4,007 downwards.
AGTCACACTGTGCTGGCCTGAGAGGAGGGGAGAGGGGCTGATCTCCAGTCATTCTCTCATCTGGGTGTCCGTGCCGGAGGCAGAACAGGAGTGACTTCATCCACTGCTGCCCCTCTGCTCCCAGCTAGGAGCCAGGCTGCTGCCTGAGGGGTCAGGATGGGCTGGTGGCTGCCCAGATTGAGGAGGGGGTCTGCTGTCCTCGAGGGCTGGACTGGCTGTGTCCTGCACTCCATGACATGGGTTTTCTTTTATCTGCTGAGGACTGGCAGCTGCTGCATGCTGGAGGAATGGGGATAAAACCAGTCCTCAGTGGGAGTGGGGAGGGAGATGCAATCAGGGACTCTCTGCCTCATGCAGCCTTGGCTCAGCTGCCTCTCCCGTGCTCCCCAGAGGCACAGCAGACGAGCTCAGCTTTCCCTCAGGAGCAGCAGGCGTTGGGGCGAGGGGAAAGGGCAGGGGATAACACCCGGGGGTCTCTACCCTCCCTCTACCTCACCATTCCTCTTCCCTTGCAGGACAGGTGCCTGAGGAGGAGGCAGGGCAGAACGGGCAGAGCCACAGCAAAGGGCTGCCCAAGGCCGTGTGCATGAACGGGACGGAGCCGGGTCAGCTGAGCACCAAAGCGAAGGCTGAGCGCAGGGCCAGCGCCTCCTCCAACCCCTCCCGCAAGGCCTGTTCTGCCAGCAGCAAGATCCGCAAGCTCTCCACCTGCAAGCAGCAGTGAGGGGGCAGCCCCTGTGCCCCACACAGGTACAGACCCCCTACACCCCCCCCAGGGAATGGATAAGGGAGTCCTGTAGTGCTGAGAGTGCAGAGGGGAGAGTTTGGGGTGCTGAGCGTCATCTGTCTGTGACTGAGGGAGGGGTAGAGTGCAGTGGGGGAACCTCCATGCTCCCTGCACCCTGGCTCTGCTTCCCCTCCTTCCTCTGAAGCTGCTGCTGGTGGAGCCCCGCAGTCAGATGGATGCTGCCAACCCCCTTCACAGAATCACACAACCTCAAGGGACCTCGAAAGCTCATCCAGTGCAAACCCCCCCCAGCCAGAGCAGGACCACTTAGAGTAGCTCACACAGGAACTCATCCCCTCCCCTCCACAGCTGAGAGGAGCACAAAGCCTCTGCACCCAGATGCTTCACGTGATATCCCTCAAAGAAAACCCCCACAATCCCTCCCCCCCCCAGCTCCAGGAGGTGACTTCCATCACCCCATCACCCATGGCCAGGTCACTGCCATCCCCTAAACCTCTTCCCCCTCTCCTCGGGGAAGCTGAGCCTGCCCCTCCTTTCTTCCCCCTCCTCTTTCCGGCTCTTTCCTCCCCAGGCTCCTCAGCTCCTCTCCCCCTCTCCCTGCCCCTCATTCATAAATGAGGCAGCAGTGACTCATGTTCAGCGCTCATCCACCCCCGGCCCCGCGCTTGTGCTCGTCACCGTGGGGCTGAGGCTGTTGTTATCTGTTTGGATCACGACCAGCTTTGTGGTGTGAAAAAAAAAAAAGGAGAAGAAGAAAGAAGAAGAGAAAAGCTAGAAATAAAAAGCCCTTTCCCTCCTCCCTCCCTCTCTCCCTCCCTCCCCCGCAGCTGTCACAGCCCAGCTCAGCCCCGCTGGCAGCTTACATCTTTAATTCATGGCTGGGAGTGAGTCACCTGCAATGGGGAGTTACTGGATCAGCAAGCAAATGCTGGGGAGATGGGGGGGAGGTCCCCATGAGCTGCTGCTCCTCTCCTCCTGTCCCCAACCTCGGGTCCCCTTGGTTGGGGAAGGAGGAAGCTGCTGCCTGAGCCTGGGCTGGTGGCTGCCTCCTCTCTCCTCCCTGCCCAGGTTGATACCTCCCTCCTTCTCCTGACCCCTCTTCAGTCACTTCCTGGAAACCTTGGCATGACATCAAGTGCTCCCATCTCCTTGGCAGCAGGGGGTGTGGGGAGGGGGTTTCTGCTGCTTTCCTCCCCAGGGTTTTTGGCTTCCAGGGGCAGGGCTGAGCCAGGGGAGTGGTACCTGGCCCAAGGGGGCTGGGCAGGCAGGACCCTCTCCTGGGGAACCCCAGGGTGATGGAGACCCAGAGCTGAGTGTGATCTGTCCCAGGGCTGAGTGACCTGCCCCAGAGCTGAGAGTGATCTGCCCCAGAGCTGAGTGACCTGCCCCAGAGCTGAGAGTGATCTGCCCCAGAGCTGAGTGACCTGCCCCAGAGCTGAGAGTGATCTGCCCCAGAGCTGAGTGACCTGCCCCAGAGCTGAGAGTGATCTGCCCCAGAGCTGAGTGACCTGCCCCAGAGCTGAGAGTGATCTGCCCCAGAGCTGAGTGACCTGCCCCAGAGCTGAGAGTGATCTGCCCCAGAGCTGAGTGACCTGCCCCAGAGCTGAGAGTGATCTGCCCCAGAGCTGAGTGACCTGCCCCAGAGCTGAGAGTGATCTGCCCCAGAGCTGAGTGACCTGCCCCAGAGCTGAGAGTGATCTGCCCCAGAGCTGAGTGACCTGCCCCAGAGCTGAGAGTGATCTGCCCCAGAGCTGAGTGACCTGCCCCAGAGCTGAGAGTGATCTGCCCCAGAGCTGAGTGACCTGCCCCAGAGCTGAGAGTGATCTGCCCCAGAGCTGAGTGACCTGCCCCAGAGCTGAGAGTGATCTGCCCCAGAGCTGAGTGTGATCTGCCTGTGCTCACACCAGGACTTGCACCCCCACTTTGACACCAGCCCCTCACCTCCCTCCCTCTCTCTCTCTCTCTCTGTTCTCCCTCCAGCGGTGTCCCAGGGCCCATCCCCATCAACCCCAGCTCTGCCTCTCTCCTGGGGGTGAACTGTGCTCGTCATCTGAAACCAAATCAGAGGAAACCAACCGAGGAGCCCCCTCTCCAACCCCCTCACCAACCTCCCCCCACGGCCCCGCTCCGGACAACGCTGGGACCTGGCACTTTGGGGGCTGAGCCCGCTGCCCACCACAGACCCTGCTGCCAGGAGGCTGCCAGGAGGCTGCCCCTCTTGCCCCAAATCACTCTTTGCCAATCAAGACACTGATTCTGGGTTTGATTTGTGCGCTGGGAGGGTGAGCGGGGGGAGGGGGTGCAGGGAGGAGGGGGTAAAACCTCCCCCCCTTCCCTTAGGCCAGGTTCCCCCCTGGCTGTGTAGAAGTTGTGCAAAGCCATTGCAGTGCACTTTATGTTTTAGACTACTGGTATATATTATATATTTTCCTCTTTTTTTTTTGTTCTTTTGGTTCTGTTTATATTTGCAGTATATTTAGAGGTTCCTACACATCGTGATGTGTTGAAAAAAATAAACCAGATGAGGGAAAGAAATAAACCCCCCCCCAACAACAACAAAAAAAAACCCAACAACACAACCAAACAACCTCCCTTCCCCTCCCCTTCCCCTCCCCAGGTATTAAAAGACAAAGCAAATCTCTCTTCACCCTGCATGCTGTACAAGGGCTCGGATAAGGGAAGGGGGGAGGTCGGTGTCTCTTTCTTCTTTCCTTTCCTTTTTCTTTCTTTCTTTCTTTTTTTTTTTTAAAGAAAAAATAAACTGAAAACAGAGAGAGGTGGGTTTCATGTCCTTCCTCCTGCAGGCACTGAGCTCTGCTCCTTGTAGGGAGACACACAGCCCTCCCCAACTCACCCTCCCCCTCCACCCCAGCAAGCCTGGAACTGCGATGCCAAGGTAGGAGCAGCCCCTGTGTATCCCCCCCCTTCCCTCCCTCCCTCCCTCCTCAGCAGCCCCCTGGGGAGGGGGAAGAAGGAAGCACAGAGAAGTCACAGTTGGGTTTTAGTTGGGTTTTGGTTGGGTTTGGGGTTGTTTTTTGTTTCTCTCCTTTATAAGAGTTAAAAACGCCAGAGCTGGAGTTTGGGTGCTGCAGCCAGACCCCACAGAGGGAAGGAGCGACCCGGCCTCTGTCCTCACATGCAATGGGGGTGCTGCTGAGGGGCTCGGGGGGGGTGGGCACCCCCTTTCCCTCTCCCAAGCAACACAACTTGGGCTTTTTCGTTATTTACCTCCTGGTTTGGGGGTGTTGTGTTTTTTTTT
>WBNH01011792.1:57358-73319 GCA_013401255.1 Urocolius indicus | reverse complement strand
AACCAGCTTTAGCAGGAGATTGGGCAAGATGGTCTCTAGAAGTCTCTTCCAACCCAAATTATTCTGTGATTCTGTGATTCTATGATCACCTGCACGTTCCACTGTAAGATACGGTCCTGAGGAGCATGTGTGTGTTTCTGTGTTGGAGGGAAGTATGTAGTTTAATTATTTATTTACTCTATCTCTGTTTGCAGTGATGTCTGGAAAATAGGCCAGCTGCCTTGGAAATTGTCTGAATATAAAGCTAGGATTATAAGCCTAGTCAACATGAGTTCTTATTTCTATTGTGACATATATATTCTCTTATATTACAGCATAACGGCATTGTCCCCAGTGAAGTGTATTTTAAGTCTAAGTGGCAGTGGAAATGAGTAAACACTTTGTAGCATGATGCCACATTAGGAGAGAAGAGCACACAGATAAAAGAAGTTTTGGGTTTTTTTCAGACAGCTTCTCCAACTCGGTCTGACATTTGCTAATACCTTCCTAACATCTGTATTGTAATTTATTTCAATGCAGAAATTGGTAAGATCATTTAAGAGACTAAGCTTCCTTTAGTTCCTCCCTATTCGCTAATGTGCTGGTCAGCAGATAATGTTTAAACACCATTTTAGCAAAGAGGTAGTCTTTTGTCACAGCTCTGGGAGACAGCTGCTTCTGTTGGGGAATTCTAACAAATCGATACCCTAAAAATCTGTTTAAGCCAATGTTGGTGGTATGCCTTCTCTTAATTTGCCCTACCCTTCCTCACTAAACCTGAATTACTTGTTTCCCAGATTCTCTCAAGCTTAAATCTGAAGTACTTGAGTATCTGGAAACTACTGTCTTGTAAGGGATTGGGAACAGGCTAATGGATAGAGATGAGATGAAAGAGATACCACAATGACCCTGTGAGATGAGCAATGTAGATAAAATTTCTGTTCTCCCCTCCCCCATTAACACAAAAATAAGAATGAAGTTTTCCCCTTAGCTAAGATGACAAGGCAGTAATCCATTGGTGGGGGGGAATAAATGTTCCCTGTTCTGCTTGTAGCACTTGCACTAAGCACTTGCAGTGCTTAGTGATTTTTTTAAATTGTATTTGGCCTTGGAGTGCCTGAGAAAGGAAGAAGAGTCAAGCACTACCTACAGCATGAAAGTCTTCCTCTCACATGCACAAAGTGTGATGCACACAAGTGTACAAACATGCCTCTTGCAGTATGAGACCCTGTGGCATCCCTGATTTCTCTTGCTGTCCCTGCCTGTCACACAAGACTAGTGTCCTTAACTGACACCCTCACAGAAGCTGTGAAGGTGCAGAGTGCTCTGTTAGTGCAGATGGCACAAAGCACAGTGGCATTCAAACAAGTTTGAAGACTAAGCCATTTTGCCTTCAGCAACTGAAACCATTCTGCAAGTATGTAATATATAAATAAACTTTTTTTTCCCATCAGGAGATCTGACCTCAGCATATAACTTTGTATGCCAGGACAGAAGATGGTGAGGTAGATCAAATAATGTAATAATAAGCAGAAACATTTTATTTGTAAGTATATTATTGGAAATAAACTGAGTCTTGTCTCCAAAGGGGAAACCCTAGCTTTCCTCAGGATCCTTGCTTCATGTACTATATATCCTATGCTTGTGTCCATAAATGTTTCCCTGTGATCAGCCACTATCTGCAGATCTATGTCCATGACTGCTAATTATTCCTGTGCTTCTTGCAGAGATCACACCAAGGACAGTGCACGCAGTCAGCGTAGCTGTGGAAAAGTGCACTCTCCCTCAGCTGGCTACTATTTCATGTGTATTAGCCACCAGAGCCTGTGGTTTGGCATCAGCAACCACAGTGCAAACATCTCACTATTGCAGCATTAGAAGTTGTCTAATTAACACAAAAAAAGTTACCTAAGCCTGTGTCAAGGGTTTATGTGGAGCCACTTTTTGCTTGGTAAGAAAGGGAAGGAGCTGCAGTGCTGGTCCCAGTAAGCAGTTCTTTAAACATCCCCTGGCTCTGAGGTGAACCCACTTCTGGCCCAGACAGGCTGATCTGGCACCTCTGTCACCACTATTTAAGAAGGGAAATCTGAGCTGGAAGAGGAAGTGGAGGTGACCATGCAGACCCCACAGTCAGAAGAGGAAGGAAAGAGGAACGTCAGACTGTTGACCCCTCTTCAGCCCATGGTGAGAACACAGGCTCTGCCCCTGCAACCCATGGAGGGCAATGGCAGGACTGAGAGCCACCAGCAGCTCTGGATGAGTGTGCCCAGACGGGCGAGAGACTGTGTGAGGAGGTGGCCATGGTGCAGGCTGTGCTGGAGAGCCTGTGGGCCCCAGAGCAGACCCACACGAGAGGCGGAGAGGAGCTGCAGCCCTCAGAACGAACGCATGTCAGAGCAGCCTGTGCAGGGCTGCTGTGTGTGTGAGGCATCCCGTGCTGGAGCAGGGAGGGCTGGCGAGGAGCTCATCTGCTCTGAGGAGAGACAAGCAGCAGGAGCTGTGGGGAAAGGACTGACTGAAACTCCCATTCCCTGCCCCCTGAGCCACTCAGGGTAGGAGGTAAAGACACTGAGATCAGGGCTCTGAGCCCAGGAAGAGGAGAGGAGCGGGGAGAAAGTGGTCTTAAAGGGCTGGTTGTGCTCTTCATCTATCATTCTGTGTTGTTTTCTGTTTGTTATGTTTTGGGAGTTTATGGTTTTGGTGGATTAAATTTCTGTTTTCTTCCCCCAGTTCAATAGTCTTTGTCTGTTTTGCCTGGGACCGTAAGTGGCAACTGAGCCCTCTCAGTCCTTAGGGAGTTCCAAAGGCCCTTGATACATACAGCTGATTGTGGTCCTTTGTTCCTAAAGGGGCCTAAACCATGACAGCCTGGCACAGCCATCTCCTGGTTAGTAGCGATGACCCATTTTTGCACTGTCCCCCTTTCCTGGTTTATTATAGCACCTGTGGGTCAGAGCAAGCTCTTCACAGGGCTCCATGAAAGTGTCTTTTCCTATGAAATAACTCTGTAGCTGCTGCTCATCACCTCTACTCTAGATCTGGATGCAATTTCACAACCTTGTGGCACCTTGTGACACTTCAGCTGGTGTGGGCCAAGGCGAACAACAGCTGTCTCCATTCTGCTATGATAGCAGGCACCATTTCTTTGCCAGGAAGTATCACCGTCAAGTAAAGGTTAAAAGAAACACTGCTGAAATGCCCTTCATGGCCAGAGCCTTCTGTGTTGCATCCTTCTGAAATAACGTCATAGTCCAAAACAGGAACAGCTCATTCAATGGTTCAGTATCCATGCCTGGGCAGCAGCTGGGGAGGATATACGAGGGAGAAAATGCTGAATCATAATTATTTTATTTTTGGTAGTTTAATAATGGACTAGGAATGTTGGTGAGCTAGAGTTGAGGAAAGATAAAAACGCCTTTCTGCAGCACACGATGAACAGTTCCTTAGGTACTTCATACCAGTGATGCTTTGAAGTCCTAAGCCACCCTCCCAAAACTCCTTATGTGGATTTGCATATAGAACTGTGAATCAAATGTGTGCTTTGGGGAAAGTTTGGTTTGTCTGGGTATCTGCACCCACAAATGTAAGCCAGAGTAAATCCTACAGTGAGAAGGAAGTAGAGCTATACCTTTGCCAGAGCTCCAAATGTGTGGCAGAACTGAAAGCATCAGGTTTCCTGAGTCCTAGGGGTGCTTCTCAGCCAAAAAAGGGCAAAGCAGCAACACAATCAGCTTGATTTCAGTTCCTCCATTGGCTCACTGCTTTCTCCATGTAGGTACGCAGAGTGCCCGTACAGATGTGCACGTTCCTGTATTTTTGTAGATACGTTCCTTGTCTTTAGAAGACTGCATGCCCCAGCAAGCTCCTCAGTTTACAACATCCTTCCTCTGGTCAGAAAGAGTTACTGCAGTTTCCACAGACTATGCCAGGGCAGAGTAAACTTTACATTACATTGGCACAAGGTAGGTGGGCTGAGAGCTTGGTTAGGTTAGTTTGATAGCATGAAAATGCTTCTGAAGCTCCTTTTTTTTTGTTGTTAAGGCATGAGTCTTGTTGTTGGGGAATATAAGCACTTCACAGAAAAGCCACTGTGTCCTTTAGGAGACTTAACCTGTACCATGAATGGATCAACTCACATACACCTAGCACTGTGAGTGTACACTGTGAGGAGCACAGGGAAATGTCAATACCGTACCAAGATAAAACGGGAAAAAGTGAGTTTGCTCAGCACAATTTCTTTACAATCTGAACATTCAGAGCATTTCAAATGTCTGCTTGATCAACAAAAGAAGAAACCAACTCTGTATTTGCAGAGTCTTGTGCCAACCTCCTCATTCTTGGTACCTCTTCAACTTATGGCTAATTGCAATCGGAGAGAAGTGGGCAGAGGTCTGGAAGAGATGGAGCAGTACAAGCCCCATCATCTGGAAGCTTGGCAGAAGAGAAGGGCTCTGTGATGAAGTCTGCTCTCATTTTTGCTCTTCAATCTCTCAAGTCAAACCAATTTTCATGCTCTCACTTCGTGGCCACTCCGCAGTTGTTGGACCAGCCAGTCTCAGCACAGAGGCCTTGGAAGGGACTCCAGGACCATGCTTCAAGGAAGCATTGCAGCAAGCAAGGATTGAGGAGGTAAAGGCGATGTGAGGATCTGGAGAGAGGGTACAGAGAGACTTACATGAAGGAAAGGCAGAGAGGAGAGTGGAAGTTGTTACAGGTTTTGCTGTTTCTGCTGCCTGCAAAATCCCCTTATTTGACATGTAAAAGCAATGTGAAAGTGCACGACAGCGAGAATTAATAAATAATCAGTATTACTCAGTGTTTTTCAGTTTGAAGCATTTTAATGAACCTTCATGAGCTGTTGGAGAGGTATTTAAGTCGTATTCTTTTTTCACATATAAGGAGATGAAAGCTTTGGCTTAAGTCCAAAGTTTTCAAAAGCAGAGAGAGTACTTTTAAGAGCTCTCCTTGACCCTCAGCACCACAACTCCAAAGGGATTGATTTCATGGTTGCCTTCATTGTCAACTATACGCTGATTACTTCTGCAAAGCTAGGTCTACACCTGTGCACTCAAAAGCAACAATAGAGTCTGAAAATTCAGGTTTTGTTAGCCTGTCAGGTTTTCCCAAAGTATATAAGGAGAGACTGGTTTATGAGAGAAATCGATACGTAAAAAACATTTCACATATAAAAACATTAACTTGTTCCTCTTGGACCATGACAAGAATGGAAACAAAGGCTTTGTGGCCTTAAGACACTTAGAAAAAGGGCAAAGTAAAACAAAGATTAGAATAAAAGATTCCCAAGTAAATCCATTCATCTGTGCAAATGGGAAAGGAAGCAGAGCATGTTTTCAAATCTTTTTACATCTCCTGTAAAGACTAGGCAGATGGTTGGAGTGTGTTTCTTTAAGTGTATGATGAATATTTTATTCCCGAAAGGAACAGAAAACATGAATGTTCAGCTTTGCTGAAGTGAAGGAGAAACAGCTCAGGATTTCATTGGAAACCACGTGAATTAGTAGTCCAGAAAGTGTTTACAGCACTATAATAAAAAAAGGAAGAGAAAGTGATAGTTATTCTGTTTAGAATGAGTTCAGCGCAGGGCCACAAAGACGATTAAGGGTGTNTGGTTGGACTAGGTGATCTTTTGAGGTCCCTTCCAACCCTTAAGATTCTGTCATGTATTCCTAATTGCAGTTGTTCTGTGGCCATGTTTGTTTCAAAGACTAACATCTTATTTGCTTACCTGCAAACACATGAAAGAGCGTCCCAGTTCTGTTGAAATAGTGGGTGTCATGTTTAAATGAGCCAGCAGCCAAAACAAGAGGAAAACACAGAGCTTTCACACAGAACATAGCAGTCAGATAGAAGCAGAAATGCAGTACTGATCAAAGAGAGCAGGTTCAAACCCAGTCCTAGGCACGTGTAGCAAGGTTCCTACCCAGCAAATTCAGCGATGTGCCAAAGTATGGTCTCAGCATAAGCACAAATGTCATAGCAGATCAGTGGGAAGACGTAAGAAGCACAACAGAAATGCTCCTTTGGAGATCCCCAGTGCGTCAAAAGGAGTGAAAAATGGCTAGGAAAAAAAAGAGAAGATCTTAAAGGGTACCTCAAAGGCACTCACATACACATTTTAAAACTCGCCTCAGAGTGCTGACATTTCTGTGACAACCAGGTTTGTGCTTGTGACACAGATTTGCCAATCTTACAGCTGCAGCTCCCCATGGGTTGTTGAAAACACTGAAGAGATGAGCACAAATGGTTGTTTCTTCGTGTGCTTTCTGCAGTAACTCTGTGCCCAGTCCTGGCAGCCCAGGCAGCCCGAGCACGCTCACCAACATGCTGCTCAGGTGGTGACATGGCCTTAAGCCCTAGTGTGGGAGATGCTGACACTCCACAGCTGCCAAATAGGTAGGCAGGATGTGCAAAAATGGGAAGCACTAGGGTTTTATGTAGCTTCAAGCTGTTTGTAGGATCCCTGTGTGTGCAGTGTTATGAAAAATCCCGTGGAATGAGGCACAGAACCAGTCTCTGCTGCATATAGGTAGGATGGAGACCATAATAAATGTAAAAGAGATAATATACTTTCAGGTATTTCTGTTCTGCAACTCTTGTGTGCCTTGAGTCATCTCTGACTGAGAAAAAGGCACGGTTATTTTATGATTTCAAAAAGGTCTTACTGTCTACAAAGGTCACGTTCAGGGAATGGTTGTTCAAAGGAAAAACAGCTTAAGCACCTAAAGGAAATCTTTAAAACAAGAAGAACCTCTGTCTCCGAGTGCAACAAAGCAAAATAGAAATTCTGCCAGCTTCCTGGGCTGTACAAAAGTAAGCTAAGGCAGACCGTACCCAGATCCAACAAAATACATCTATGGCAGCAATACCACTGCCTGTCTTTGTACAGAAGCAAGTTGAGGCACTATAAACAACGCTGGCGTACTTTAGGAGATGGTTTGATTTTTGGCTTTTTTTTTTTTTGTCTCCCCAAATCACCCAACTATTGCTGAACTCCTGAAGACTTTTTGATCTTGGGAGATGAATCAGTATGAGGATTTGGGATCAGGAAACAGCCCTGGAGGAAGCTGCTGCTAACACCGGCCACTCCACTTCAGGCTTCCTTTGAGACTGCCTAGCACGGGTGAGCACCAGCAGCTACTCTTTCAGTAGCGTGTCAGTGCAGCAATACCTTTTTCCTATCAAGGTCATTTGCTTTTGCTGCTGAAACAACACTGCTCTACAGAAGATTGCAAGTAGAAAACGAGCAAGTTACAACCACCATTGTCATGGTTTAGCAAGGAGTTGCTTTTGTTTAGTAACAGGGGGAGCGAGTTGCAGTGAAGACCCGGTAAAAGTTTTTTAGACTCTCCCCCGACTCCTGGGTTCAGACCCACCCCCGGCCTGGCTGGGCCAATCTGGCGCCTCTGCGATCACTATTTAGGGACGGGAATTTGAGGTGCCAGGCAGGAGGTGTAAGAGTGGTACAAGATGGAGGCGACCATGCGGACCCCACAGTCGGAGAAGGAGGAAGGATGGAGCATCAGACCAGAGACCCCTCTGCAAGCCGTGGTGAGAGTGCAGCCGGTACCCCTGCAACCTATGGATCAGCAGCAGCAACTTCATGTGAGTGTGCCCGGACGGGCCAGAGACTGTGTGGGGGAGGCGGTCATGGCACAGGACATGCTGGAGAGCCTGTGCACCGCAGAGCAGCCCCACACGAGAGGCAGAGAGGAGCAGCAACTTTTGGGACAAATGAGCATCGGTGCAGCCCGTGCAGGGCTTTGGGACAAATGTGCGTCGGTGCAGCCCGTGCAGGGCTGCCATGTGTGTGTGGTACCTCACGGACTTGCAAGGAGGACTGGTGCAGAACCCACTTGCCCTGAGGTGAGACAAACGGCAGAAGCCACCAGGAACGGACTGACTGAAACCCCCACTCCCTGCCCCCCTGGGCCGTTCAGGGGGGACGGAGGTATAAAACACCGGGATCAGGGCTCTGAGCCCGGGAAGAGGAGAGGGGTGGGGAGCAGGTGGTCTTAAAGGGCTGGTCGGACTCTTCATCTCTGTACCATTCTGTGTTGTTGGTTTTGTTTTTGTTCTGGTTTTTGGGGTTTTGTGTTTTAGTTGGTATTAAATTGTTTTCTGTTTTCCTCCCCAAGCCGAGTAGCCTGGTCTGTTTTGTCCTGCACCTTAAGCGGCAATTAAGCTCTCCCTGCCCTTTGGCAATCCTTTAGTCTTCGGTACTTGAGGCTAATCGTGGTCTTTTGTTCCCTGATGGGCAGAAACCACGACAACCATTTAGGAAGCTTTGTCCTCTCTTGTGACAGACTGTGGAGCCTCTGCACCTTCACTTCTTCTACCTTTGTTCTTGGCACTCCTAATTCACTTTGTTTTTCAAGATCTCTTATCACTGAGGTCAATTCATTAGATTCAAAAAGGCATCAAAACCACTGTCTGCTTGCTTCATTCTCCTTAAACGATGCCTTAAAGAGGCCAGCTCTTCCATTTCCACTGCCCTATAGTGACTATGCCATGCCAAAAAGAAATTGTGTGCTCCGAATGAAGTTTCTTATACAGAGCTGGGCATTCCTCTCCTTTTGCACCAGAATAATTTTAGTGTCTTATTTCACCATCAAACTTTGTAATACATAAAATTCCGGAGAGGATGGGGTCTGTCTTTGAGAATGGAAATACCTCTAAGGCAAAGGGTCGGATCCTTGGAGGACGGACAGGAAGGGTATCCTGGGCAGTGGTGTGAGAAGCAACCTCTTTTTCCCATTGTACCAGAAGCCGTCAGCAGCATCTCCTCTTGGCTTCCTGAGTTCATTACCAATAGGTTTGGGTAAGCTGTGATGAACAGAGGTCTTCTGCACTTGTTGAAGGCAGAGGGGAAAGCAGGTGTAACTCAGCTCTGGTAGAGTGCAGAATTATTAGGCACTGACAGAGGTGTGGTGTCAAGTGATTGCCAGGGCAAGTCATAGTCATACTCCTCTGCTGTCCTTTGAAGAAACAGGGAGTTTCTGTATGAAGCCTCTGCTTGGGTTTACCCCCATCACCATGTCTGCAGGAATTTGCTGTATGTGAGTATAGGGCTCAAGGACTGATTTTTCTTCTAGTGTTTTGGAGAACTGGAATTTGAAAGAGACAAGAAAAAAGTTGGAGAATTTCTTTAAATTACACGTCTTGAGAGGGGCTGTCTTCTTAAGAAATGTTTGTCAAACACCTTGAAATGTGATGGCCCTTCCAGTGTCACACTAACTGTGTGGTTCCCAGAAGAGGTTTTGCAGTCCTGAATTGCAGAAGTGGGTTTTGCAATTGGAAGTCAGGGAGCGATGCTGGAAGTAAAACAAGAAGTGGAATCAGCAGCACAAACACTTCAGACATTGCTGTCCTAAATAGTTAATCAAAAGACCCAATATTTGAATGAGTTCAGCCAGTTGACACAGATAATGTTGCTGACAGGGAAAAAAAGCCACAAAATATTATTGCATAAAACTGTGAGTCAAGACCTCTAATGTGTTTTCACAGCACTGCCTGTAGCTTAATTGCACTTGCTCCTGATAGTGTATTACACATCCTTACATCTTCATTATTACACAGGCATTAATTTAATCAGAGATAATAAGTGAAACCTCTGGAATTAATTACAGGTCGTAACAGTTTTGTTACTTTGCTAGAGCAGGTGGGAAGACAAAAACATGTGGACTCATAAACATTAACTGGCTTTTGCAATCCAGCCATTACAGGAGAAAGAGGATGAAGATTAAGTTACTTGGAAATGTAGCTGAGAACTCTCAAGCGTTTCCACATCAGTTCTTGGTGTGCAAGGCCTTGACTACCGTTGCCAACTCCTGGATCCTTTCAAACCCAAACGCATCTCGTGTTTGGATCTGTTTTAAAGATCTAAGCTTAAGAATTGCTTTTGCAGATTCCTGGGGTCTGATATGTCTGTCAGGAGGGGTCTTTGCAGTGTGGTTTAAATGGAGGCATGCTGCCAGGATCTGGGAGCTGCGTGTGAATTACTGTGGTTTCGCTTTGGGCCCTTTCGTTTCTGCCAAATTTGAAGTGGGCTTTTTGCAAATGAGAAGCAATCTTGGCCCTTTTCCAATAGGACAATGTCTGGGAGGGTGAGGAGGGTGTCTGACATGAAAAAAAACCTTGAAGAGGAGCCTTTCAAGGCACCTTTAAAAATCCCCTCTTGTGGGGGATTTCTTCTAGCGAAGAAAGTCATTATCTGGGCATAGGAGGCCGAAAGCATTTGACTTGGTTGCCTAATCTTCCCGATCACAGGGCTACATTAGAAAGCAACTCTGTCTTATATAAAATGTTTCATCATACATTGTTTCCAAAATGCCTCTGTTCCCTCGGTACACCATTCAGCACAGTGAAAAAAAACCTTCCCGGTCAGTCGGACTTGCTCAGTATTTAATCTAAACCTTCAGTTTTGGAAAAAAAAAATAGTCTCTCTTACTGCTTTCAAATAATTGCTTTTCAAATTCAATAAAAACATCCTCTTCTTTATGTTTAACACACTGATACTTGTAGGCAGCTATTTGGTGCGCCATTTCAGTTCTCACTTTCAGTGGAGGTACATGTATATCAGACCCATCCAATCTGATCTCACGAGTCACATTTAAACCCTTAATAGTTTTTGTTGTCTTCTTTTTTCTCTTCTTCTTAAACTGTCTCCACTGGATCTACATTGTTCAAGCACTGAAGTACTCTGAAATTGATATATCAAGCATGGTCCCTTTGGGCTTCTGTCAAGGAGTACTGTTATCTGCCTGGTCTGTGATGTGGATTTGTCTTCACAATGCAGGAAACATAATCCTAAATTACATGGGAAGCCTGGCAGCCTTAGCAGTGGGGGATTTTAGGATCTTGAAGGTTCTTTCAAGGGTGACCCGGTGCCTGGAGCAGCATGCTGAGGGCTTAAGGCTGCTGCTGGATGTTGACCAAGTGCATCAACTTATCCGCTCCTTAGTTCAGTGTGGGCGGGAGATAAGGTCTTCTCAAAATCCAGCCACATATCAACATGAAAAATCTGAAGCCTTGTGGCTTCAGTTCTTCAGAAAAATCCCTTCCCTCCTGTCAGAGTGATCAGTAGCTTTCAGTCAGAGGGCTGTGGACCTCCACATCAGCAGGTGGCTTCAAGGGGACACGGCACTAAGAAAAGTAAATGTATTAATGACTGCTGACAACTGCTCTACAGGAGGCTGAAGCCGTAGTAGAAAACTTTGGGGGCTGCAGAAAATAAAGGGCTGAAACCAGCAGCTGTTGATTAATCTCTGTGAGGCACTTTGTTCTTGTTTTTTTTTCCTTTGTCTCCTGGAATAAGCATATTTTATTTATTTTCCCCTAGATGTATTACCCCGAAGGTTGAATTTCCAATGTTACATTTGCTAATGTATATTCTTTCCTTAGCACTCTATGCATTGTTTCTCTGCACTGGCTGCTGCCTCTAGTACATCCAAATACAGTCTCATTTGGGAGTTTCATCAGCTATGTCTTGGGAATGGAATTCAGTCACTGATTAGGGCTTTTTCAGACACTAACAAAGACACAGGGTAAAGACTCAAATCTGGAAACATGGACATGAGTGGACTGTGCACCTGCAGAATGCTAGCCAAATGCCAACTAATTTTTTTTGCTATAAGTATAAATAAATTAAGCTCCAACTTTAGGCTTTCATTTCATGATAGATGCAAATGAATCTCCCTACTGTTTTCTGCCTGAAAACAGTTTCTTTCTTTCCCTCAGTCCAGGACACGCATCTTCATCTTAATTTTCTTGCAGTCACAACAGGACTGAAGAACTAACCTGTTCAAGACACTTAAAGAAATAAAAGTTAGTTTTTGACAAGTTTAGTTAGTGCACTTCACTACAAGAGGTCTGAGGCAGAGGGAGGAACACGAATGTCCTATATCAGTGGCAGCCCATACATGTACCAGCTTCAACTATGCAACTGCAAGCCTCGAAGCCTAACCTAGAACATTGCACATCCTTGTTAAGTTTGTTGAAGCATTGCCGACCCCTCATCAATTGTAGGCCCAGAGGGTTCAGTACCTTCTGCAGAGGGTCAGACAGGCAGGAGGCCCAGACCACCACGGCTGCCTTTTTCCTGCCCATGGAAACATTATTCATTTTATACACATGAGGAATCCATCCTCCTTGAGGATCTCAATGACATCCAGAATAAAAATTATGTATATGTTTGATGGACGAAAAAGATGAAGTCACGAGAAGTTAAAGGACATGCCTAGGGCTGGAAAGGCAGTTGGTGATAAAGGCAAGAAGAGAAAGCAAAGTCTTCCCTGTGACTGTTACCCATGCTCTGTACAGTTTGCACTCTTCTCTCATGGATGCTCAGGATCTCTGTGATTTATTCCAGGTATGACTGATGCTGTGCTCTAACACAGCCTGACTTGTGCTATTTGGTACTGAAATTATGATAGCATCATAAATAACCCAAACACAGTAATTTAAGAGTATATGTTAAAGAGTGGCAAGAGGCCAGAAGCCTCATTTTCTTTCCGTTATTTCCTTTCGAATACATCTTCATTTTTTCTAAAGCTATTTTTCTCCTGCCTACTAACCTTAAGTACCTTCAAGCAATTGAGTAAGACAGTCCTATCTTTTCTAGGCTACATATAAAAAGGTGTGTAACTTCTCACTGCACCCCGTTTTTTGTCTAGTAATCCGAGAGATTCCTGTCCCTGTTTTTATTTACCTCTTTAGACACCAGCATTACAACAATTATAAAATTGCCTTGCAGAAGATTTCAGAGGATCCTCAGATCACCCAAATCCTGTCGAAACAGTGGTTGTGGAAATAGACAGTACATCTCTTCAGGACTTTCTCCATGAACATCAACCTTTTGTTAGCTGTTGCCAAAGAGTATCTAGTCAGCAGGTAGAGGCTGCGCCACTTGGTGATATGTGTGGGGTGTTTACTCCCGGCTGGTTTTTGGTGAAGTAATGTAATAAGCACGTTCAGCTTCTTTTTTCAAGCCTTTTTGACCTGGAGGCTATTGGTGCCTGTTTTGGAGCTAAAGAGGATGTGTTACTGCTTCCTCGTGCCTGCATCTGCCTGTCTGCCTCGGGTTTGGAAGGGTGGGGCCAAGAGAAGGGTACATGTGAAATGCCCTCAGCCTTGCGGTGGCCAAGGCTGGGGACCGCTCGAAATACCAGGCCCAGCAGTGGGAGGGACATGGTGGATGCCCAACAGCTTCAGGTAGGAAGCAGCTCTGGCTGGTTCATGTGTCCTGCTGCCTTCTGTGGGAAAGGAGATCCTGGGGAGTGAGTGCAAGGGTGGTGGTATCCTAAAACCCATGGGTGTTTTGGCAGTGAGCGCCTCTCTGCAGGCTCCTTTGGGTGTCGGAGAACACAACACCACATTGAGAAAGAAG
The DNA here is from genome assembly GCA_013401255.1 of Urocolius indicus. Taxonomy (NCBI): domain Eukaryota; kingdom Metazoa; phylum Chordata; class Aves; order Coliiformes; family Coliidae; genus Urocolius; species Urocolius indicus. The sequence goes on along the minus strand of WBNH01011792.1, from coordinate 59,935 downwards.
CACGCCCCTGCTCTCAGTAAGTGTGTTTATTACGATACACATTACAAAGTGCTTAGTTTTACTCTCTTGTCCTGGATCAGTTTTCCCTCATCTCATCCATCCCCCTTTTCCCCTTTGAAGCCGGTTCTCAGAAGTTCTTTGTTAACGACTTTCCACTGGTTCCACGTGTCGGAAAAGCTGCTTATTTAAAAAGCATGAATGATCCCATCTTGATTGAATGATTGTTGGGCCAGCTTGGATGTGATTACAAAGCCCATGATTCTGAAGGAGTGATGTTGGTGGGGTTCAATCAGAACTGTGTTTCAAGATGTAATTAACAGAGGCAGGAGCGCATGACACTGGATCTTGAAGACAACTGCTTTACTATCTTGCTAACCCTCAAGCTCAGCACCTCAAAGGTCAGTAATCTGCTTGCTCCTCTTCCCAATTATGGCTCAAATCAGCTTGTCCCAAACCCAAGGCTGAATGTAAAAAAACGCCTCAAAAACAATAACAGAAATGAATCTTCAAATATCTGAAAATGGAAGAAATACTTACCGTCTCACTTCACCGAGCACTTAAGCTTTCAAGACTTACATGTCTTCAGGATTTTTGGGGGGACAGGGGAAACCTCTGAGCTATTCTTATCCTGAAAGAGCATATTAAATAACTCCTTCTCATGCTCTCGTTAATTGTTAAATGCATTGTTACTTGGATGTCCATCATCTCCTCCTTTTAACAGCTTTCATTTTGATATCAGGCAAGTAGTACGCTCACAGTGTTTGCTTGCTCTTCTATGTATGGAAGTGAAATCATTGCTTTACACCAAAATTGTAAAGAACACAGATCACACAGTGTTTACTGGATTGCAGCTGAGTACAGAATTTTGCCTGCTAAATGTTCCCACTGGCAGCTGGAAAGCAGTCCAGATGGGCACCTTCCAAATCCCAGTTAATAATTACCGCTGGCTATGCTACGCAGTACGCTGCAGCACCAGTCCCTTCCAGAGATCTGAGAAGTTCACAACTCACATAACAACAGCTTGAGCTAAGTGAAGCTCATATCTTTTTCCCCAATCGAAATCCTCTAGTTAGAGGGACCTTCACTTAATTTATGAGTACATGATTTAACCCACTGTGACTGGGCTTTTCAGTCCGAGTGGAGACCATGTGAGGTTCAACAGCCTGCTACTGCAGTGGTTATAAAGAAAGCATTTAGTATTTGCTGTTAATCGGAAGCCGAACGTGACTGAGAGAAAGTACCCGGGGTCATGTTTTAATGGCAATCTGGGCTAATAAAAATGTAAAACACAGCATCTGAGGATCACCAGCCTAAGGTGCTGCAGTAGTAACTGTTTGTGCAGGCTCACCAACGATCCCACCAACGACTCAACCACAAGCGGCGACTGGTGATTTCTTAAATGAGAAAAAAAAACCCAAAACCTACCAACCTATAAAATGAAGATTCTGACTTTTCAGTTGGGATATGAAGTTTCAAATATTGGCATTCAAACATCAAAGCAAGTATCTGTGGGATCGGGCCTGAGGCTGTGATGTGAAATAAAACGGGAAAGCGGAGTGCAGCCCCCCTCACCCCGGCCCTGCTTTAGCCAGGACACCCCCCCCGACAAGTCCTGGGGACACGGACACACGCGTGGGGGTGTGCGCATGCTGAGGGAGCTTTGCGCAAGCCAGGGGGCCCGGGGAAGCCTGATGCAGACGCTGGGTGCCGTCCAGAGCCGGGCTGCAGCGGCGGTGTCAGGGATGCGCCAGGATCCGGGGGTGCTCTCAGAACCCCAGTGTGATGTGTGGGGAGCTCGAGGCGCCACAGCATCCCCCAGAGAGTGACTCGGGATCTCTCCCCCGGCTCCCTCACCCTCCACTCGAACTTCCCCCCCCCCCACCAAAGCCCAGCGGCACGGAACTGCCGGGCTCGCAGCTACCGCCGGCCGCACAAAGCCCCCAGCTCCCCGGGAAGGGCGGCTCGGAGCCGGGCTCCGCCTTTCGCTCCTCCCCGGCGGCCGGGGCCGCGCGGAGGGAGCCAGAGCAGGAGCAGGAGCTGGAGCCGGAGCCAGCGCTGCGCAGCTCGCGGGGGGCGATGTGACCCGGGAGGCTGCGGTTGCGGTGCCGGAGCGGAGCGGGGCGGCGAGGCGAGGGCGGAGGAAAGAGAAGGACAGAGACTCGTTTCGAGCCGGGGAAAGATGTGGCTGAAGCCCGAGGAGGTGCTGCTGAAAAACGCCCTCAAGCTGTGGGTCACGCAGAAGAGCAGCGGCTACTTCATCCTGCAGCGGCGTCGGGGGCACGGAGACGGCGGCGGCCGCTTCACGGGTACCTGCCTGCTGTCGCGGGGGACGGGGACGGGGGACGGGGGCGGGACGGGTGCGTCCGGCCGGGCGGTGCGTCCCCCGCTGCCTCTGCCTCCGCTCTGACCTGCGGGAACTTGGGGAGACGCGTCACTGGGGAGGGTTGCGGGAAGCGGGAGCGGCGTCTTTGTTCGACCCTCGCCGCGGAGCCCCTCGCCGGCACGGCACGGCTTGGCACGGCTCGGCTCGGCACGGCTCGGCTCGGCTCGGCACGGCACGGCTCGGCTCGGCACGGC